>CM050523.1:66710240-67255240 GCA_027563665.1 Antrozous pallidus
CACTGGGGTTAGGGGGGGCAGGTGAAGGCAGGTGCTGGGGTTAGGGGAGGCTGGGGAGAGGTCAATGGGAGGAAAAAAAGGAAACATATGTACTACTATTTGTAATACTTTAAAGCATAAAAAATTTAAAAAAATTAAGATGTCTGAATCATGATGGCCGATCAGTAGAATTCTAAGGCGATTTCTCAGAGGAAATAATGCTTTTTCACTGTATTCCACTATATTCCTTTCAGGAGTCTGAGACAGTCAGAAGAAAGGTAATGTGGAATATTCTTTCCATATATCAAGAAATATTTAGTGTCTTTCCAATTGTTTTATTTGTTGTTGTTGGGTTTTTGTCACCTGTTTAAAATATTTACTTAGGCTTGTGTTTCTTTTAACGAGATTTAGCATTTCCCTCCCTTTCTGCGTGGACCGAGGCGGCAATAATTCACAGGCTGAGTCAAGGAATGGGTTAATCCCTTTGCACCCGCCCCTGGCTCAAATGCTGAGCGAACCTGTGTAACCAGCTTCAGGTGCAGTTTAATCTCTAGGCCACTGTTTATTTGTCAAAGGCCTTGCTGTGCACTTCTGTAGGTCAAAAGGCACAGAAATGAGAGGTGGCAGGGAGGTCAGACCCTGGGGAGCTGTGGAAACAGCCAGCACTCCAGTGCGCTTGGCCATTAGCTGCCTGTGTGGCCCGGCCTGGCCCCAGAGCGCCCCGAGCTTTAGCCTCCACATGTGAGGATGAATCCCTAAAGCCCCCCTCACACACCCCACCCCATTCAGCCCAGGACACCATGAGCTCTGGGGTGGGGGAGGCCAATCAGAATTGTAGAGATGATTGCTCCTGGCTGGATCTCATGCTGCCTTTTTTGAAGAGCGTTTCTAATATTGGTAGAATATTTATTAGCTGGGGCTCTTTGTTAATTACCTTAATACCGGCACATTATCACATGTCACCTTCACACAACCCTGTCGGGTATTTACTTATTCGGCTCAATTTTATTTTATTTATGTTTTAAAAAATATATACTTATTGATTTTTTACAGAGAGAAGTAGAGAGGTAGAAATATCAATGAGAGAGAAACATCGATCAACTGCCTTCTATACACCCCCTCCTGGGGATGTACCTGTAACCCAGGTACATGTTCCTTGACCCAAATCGAATCTGGGACCCTTCAGTCCACAGGCCGACGCTCTATCCGCTGAGCCAAACCAGTGAAGGCTCGGCTCAATTCGAAACAGTGAAATTTAGACTGAGAGTCTAAATCACACAATTAGGAAGCAGTAAATCTAGATTTGTATCAGTTTTCATATAGCCTGTGTTTTAGTCCTTTTGTTCTACTTTAGTTGCAGCAGGGTAAAATATGAATTAAAAGCAATAGTTATCTAAAAGGAGGACCTATGCAACATCTTCAGCAATCAAGGTTTTTAAAAGAAGTGGATTGAAATGGAAAAAGCAATGTTCACCTACCAAAGATCTTAAAATAATGTAAAGACATAAGTGTAATACCAAGTATGTGCCAAATGCTACACTAGATGCCTTACATGATTGTCGGTGCAAAGAATATATTTATGTTCCCCATGTTTAGTAAAGAACCTAGGACTCAGTAATTTGCCCAAAGTTCCACATCTGAACAGATGAGGCAGAGCTGCGGGTCTATCTGACTGCAAATCTCCTTCTCTTCCAAGGCAGCTTGCTGCCTGAGGGGCAGGGATCGCTGGGCAATGGGACCATGTGTTACACAGTGAGCCAAAGACACGGGGTGGGCAGAGCACGAGGGACTCAGAGCCCAGGAAGAGCAGAGTGAGGGTTCTTGTGAAGAGGAGAGGGAAGGCATTAGAGAAGGGATCCCCTGACAGGAGATTCCAGCAGGAGGAGGGTGGAGTGAGTAGGGTGTGGGCAAGAGGCCTGGGATTCCCAGGCAGAGAAGAATCAGCCCCCGTACTATAAGTTTTTCTTTTTCTTTACATTCAAGATTGTGAAAAGAAATGGGGGGAAAGTAGATACAGAGGCAAAGAAGCATTGAACAGACTGTCAAACTACAGTGAGAAGGCAGAAGAGGTTGGGGGGAGGGGCTGAATGAGATCAACCGAAGGACTTGTAGGCATGCTTGTAAGCATAACCAATAGATACAAGACACTGGGGGTTGAGGGCATGGATTGGGGGGGGGAGGGGGGTAAGAGGAGGCTAGGGGGAAGTCAATGGGGTAAAAAAAGGAGACATATGTACTATTATTTGTAATACTTTAAACAATAAAAAATTAATTATATAAAAAAAGATTGTGGTGTCCGAGGAGATAATCTGTTTTGCAGAGTAAATGAATAAATCACCAACTTAAAACATTGTATTGATTTTACTTTTGTTTAGATGTAAAGATGTACCAAGTGGGAGGGGGGGTAGTTCTTTCTAACTCATCCCCCCTTTTAATGTTAAATACTTTTTTTTTCTCATGCTCTCTCACTTGGGTTCCAACAAAGGGTTTGCCTGATTTGCTATTAGTATTTGGGACAATGGTTCAAAATGCAAATCCTAAAATAAGTTCTTTTGAACTTGATATTTTCTTGAAATACATTTTTAAGACCTTAAAGTTTGATTGCTTTGTACAACACGAAAGTCCCCACAAATAAATTAGGAACAGACAGCCGAGGCTTTGGGACACCTCGCCTTGGGTGTAAAGTTTTAAATAAGAAATGGATGCGATCATAAACTTGGGTGATCCACATTAGTGACCCAGCCCTCATCATCTACCCAGCAACTCCCCTCCTAGACCACAGGATGAGCTTGGCCTGAGACAGCCCCTTTGCTACCAACAGAGCTGCAGGTATGAACAGAGTTGGAAAACCCTGGCCATCATCATGGTGCCAGCTGCCTGAGAGCTTCTAAGTGGAGGGCTTGGGGCAGGGCCTTCCCTCTATTTCCTTCCCAGGTAGCCCTGCAGCCATCAAAGCCCACCTCACGCTCCTGCTTCATCTAGAGTTTTGTCTCTGAAATGAATGGGTGAAGCATTTCCGATCTTTTCCCCAGAACAGAAAGGAACCTTAGACATGACAGTGTGCTAGAGTATCTCAGAGCTCCATTTGAGAAAATAAATCGAGGCATGCCCTTTCCAGCAACAAAATGAAAGTGCAAAGGGCAACAATCTGGGAAGATCTTGAGGCTAATCTCTGGACCCAAGTCCTGCTGCTCACACAGCCCTACTCAGCTGGCAGCCAACTAAGGGCATTGGTGAGAATTCTGTAACCCAAGGGTGTCAGGAAGCGCAGACACACAGAAATATATGATTGGGAAGAGAGGAGGGCTCTGGCCAAAGGAAAGTGCTGGTGACAGTGACCCCTCTTAAAAGGGGTCTGAAAATGAAGAGCTCCTTCTATTTTCCAAGTTGCTCAAAATTGGGATAATTGATGTTTTCCTGAGAAAATAACCATGGAAAAAAGACCAAATCCCGGTTCACTACAAAGTGAAGCATGGCTTCCAGAACTAGGAGAGAATTGAAATGAGTCTAGATGCCAAATGCTTGTTACTTAGCAGTGAATGGAATACGGGGAATGGGGTGCCTGGAGGAAGGAGGAGATAGATAGTGGGGACAGGGGTAAGAGTAGGCACACACCCCTGTTAGCTCTAGCCCCATACTGGTTAAGGAAGGGGACCTACTTGAGGGAGAAAGGTAGGAAAGGAGAATTGTACTTGTGGTTAGAGGAGTGGGTATGAAGCCTGGACCTAGAGATATTTATTAAGAAATTAATGAATTTCCATGCTGGGAAACATTTTATCCATTTTTGTTCTTCTAAAAAATTGTAAGCAGTTGCCAAGGATAAGGTGTCAAGCACATTTCCTATAAATAAAGAGCTTCCCTAATAAATTATGTACTCAGTAGAAGGAATTGAATTTTACATGCTGTGGCCTTACTTCACAGTTTTACAGATTTCTTTAATCCTGACTATATTTTCCCAGGTTTTATATGAGCTGCTGACACTGGGTACTAGTGGTGGCTGGTGAAATTGTACTTTTTCCAGGGTTTTAAATCTAGCAATGGTAGCTGGGGAGGAAGGAATAGGGCTGCAAAGATGGTTGTGGCTACAGCTTTTATGACTCAAGGAAAAATGAACATGGCTTGAAATATTCAAAGTTTCCTTTCCTTCATAAATTTTTAGAATGATCAAGAAATGTGGCAATTACCAGAGAGAAAGAGGGGAGGGAGAAGAAGGTAAAGGGGGAATAAATAGTATTGGAAGGAGACTTGACTTGAGGTGGTAAACATAAAATGAGATAGATGATGTATTATAGAATTGCACACCTAAAACCCTATATAATTTTATTAAACAATGTCACACCAATGAATTAAAAAAAGAAACAAGTTACTTCAACTTTTCAGAATGATGGAAGCCAATTGTGATCACTTAAAAATTCAGGAGAACCTAATAGAGCGAGTTTGATGTAGACCCTTAGACACACATTAAGCATTTCTTAATTAGAGCCATCAGTATTACCTAAGTCCTAGAGTGTATTAGACCTTTCCTAAGAATTCCTTCAATAACTGTGGGATGCCACCCCTGAATTCGAAAACGATTAATGAAGGGCTATGAAATAAAGTGTTTTCTAGGTTAGAAATACTGAACATGATGCTTCAGTTGGAGGGCACATCTGAAAAATGAGATATTCATTTCTTTAAAAAAATCTTGCCTCTGCAGACTAGAAATAAACGTGTAATAAAAAAAATGTTTGATCAACCACCAATTTCAATGTCCAACAGTTCTAATCCCAGTTTCAATGTCAAACAGTTCCTTATGTGTACATGTCAGCAATTATATTTGGATGGTGAACACATGGTGGGAATGGGGGTCTGACTCTGGTTTGGCCCTAGGCCACCTGCAGCGATGCACAACTGCTGACTGCTAGCATGCCAGGCACCGTCAGAGTCTTCCATCTCTGGACTGTTTCTCCTCTTATCTTCGTGGTTGGAGCAGACCTGTCAATTCCTCTCTGTTGCAGGAATCCATATGGTCTTGGAGTTGTTTTTTGAAAATATACAAACATATTCTCGATCAAAAGTTAATAAGGGAATCTTTTCTATAAAATTGACTTGGGATCCCTTGTATTTTTGCCCAAATGATTTTCCTTTGGCTTATTTTGACACCATGTGTGTTTTTCACAGGTGTCTTGCTATTAGCATTACAAATGAAAATTAATTTTTGTAAAGTAAAAATTTTCTAGATGTAATTTATTTACAGAATATTTTTTCTTACATGATGTTATCCTACTATTCCCCCATTTTTGATTAATGGAGGCTTTTGTAAATTTTATAATGCAATCTTGATAACTTTAAATTTTATTTGTTTGCACAAAAATATGACTGCTTTAGGTTTATTGCATGTTAAGCAATTATAGATACAGAGGCAAAGAAGCATTGAGCTATAATGGGAAGGCAGAGGAGGTTGCGGGGGCGGGTGCTGAAAGTAATCAACCAAAGGACTTGTATGCATGCATATAAGCATAACCAATGGATACCAGACACTGGGCGGGGAGGGCAGGTGAGAGCATGTATGGGGGGTAGGGGAGGCTAGGGGGAGGTCAATGGGGGGAAAAAAGGAGACATATGTACTACTATTTGTAATACTTTAAACAATAAAAAAAATTTTTTTTTAAAGAAAATGAGATATTCAGAAAGGCAAAGTCCCTGGGCCTTCATGCTGCTTTTAGAACATCTTTCCAGTAAGGGAAAAGCATCCCTGGGAAGGAAGAACAAAGTGAGCACCTCAGGCTCAGGATTGAGCCAGGGTTGTTTACTGAGTTGGAGACCAACAAAAACGAAGGGATCAACCACCAATCTCAGAGGCTTCAACAACAGCTGAGTATTTAAATCAAAACCCCATGGTTAGCATGTGTGAATGTGCTAGTTTCTGTGGGAAACTGTAAGCACTGGCTTCCCGAAGGACTCCTCTGGCTGTCTTCCTGAGACACTGAAGGTCAGTGGTATACAATCAAGAGCCCCTGACTTCAAGGTGAGCTGTGAGCTCAACTGATGTATGATTCTGAGCAAATCATTTTCCTTTGGACCTCCCTTCCCACGTCTGTTAAAAAAAAAAAAGGGAGGGGGAGTGTCAGGCAACATTCCTAAATTCCTTCTCAATCTACTATTGAATGGCTGAAAATAACATGTTTATTTTGAAATTCTGGTCAATATAGTTCCATGTTCTCTAGGAATCAGGCTTAAATAGTCTTTGGAAATTAAAACCATGAAGAGCCTGAGGAATAGTCTAACACTAATCCCTCAACTACTCGTACAGAAACCGACCATGTGCATTTGTGGGCCTCACTCCTAGGGGTCAAGGTAGTTGTTGGTTATTTCAAGTAAGTGCAGTAGTGAAACTTATTTTGAATCTGAAAAATCTAGTTTCGTGACCTCTCCTGTAGGAATATGCCATTTGATCATCAGAAAAATAGAAATTCAAATTAGAGTAGAAAGAAGAATTACCATGCTTTTAGAAAGTAATGGTCATAAGTAGGACTGTGGTATGACATTGTCTTTTAAATCGCTTAGTGTCAGGTAGCTTTACAAGTGCCTGTGTCTCATCTCATTATAGCTCTGAGAATCTTAATAATTATTTTATCCCCAAAGATAGGGTTCTGTTATCCTATAGGTGCTCAGTAAATGTCTGGCTCATTGTATGGCTATCAAACCCGCCCAATACAGTTGAATCTTATAGCATCAACCATTTTATTATATTATTAATTAATGTTATTTCACAAAGCATGTGTTTGTATATTTTCTTTTATTAAGGATTAATAAGTCCCTATAAGAGTACTGTGGGGTCTTGATAGTTTCAGAGATCTCTTTGTACAGAATATGGGGTAATCCAACCATATCTGTATTTATTTATTTATTTGTTTGTTTGTTTAACAGTTAGTTTAAAAACATTGGGTACTTATAGAAACAGGAAAACTTTCCATCTTTGTTATTACTATACTGTTGTTCAGTGCAACATTCATTCATTTGGATGGCCTTCTGAATGTTACTTACAAGACTATTGAAAATATATGGCCAACTCCAGATGCACAAAGTACTATTTCATTTATATTCTGAAACCTCTTCTTTAGAGGATTATGAAGGAAAGAGACTTGTGTGCCATTGACAAATCCTTTTACTATTCAGAATGTGGAGGCCTTCAGAGAAATTGCTTATCACACTCCTAAAGGTCCTCAGAATGATTGTCTATTTGAATAAGAGAAAGAGCATTCTCTCTTTTTTCTGCAGAATCCTTCTTCCATTTGCCCTCCTCATAACCCTTCAGAAATAATTCACTCACACCTGTTACATGGCAGATGTGAGGGAATGGATTAGTCCTATAGAAACAAATTAGAAAACAATTCACTGATTTCAAGGCATTTATATTCTATGGGTTAGACAGATAAACACATTATCATATTTCCCTTGATTCAAGCCTGAGGCCTAACAGGCACTTCGGAATCACTTATTACCTGAATGCATCCATAAATGGAACTATGAGAACTAGAAGTAGTGGACACATATTTGTCAGTTAAGCCACTAGGAGACACATTTTGAGATTTGAAGGTTGCAACTCTTAAGTACAATAAAACCATTGGTTTACATGTTTATAAAATATAATTTGTCCAAGCCAGCTTGGCTCAGTGGATAGAGTATCAGCCCAAGGACTGAAGGGTCCTCGGCTTGATTCTGGTCAAGGGCACTTACTTCAGTTGCAGGCTCTGGCCCTGATCGAGGCACTTGTAGGAGGTAGCCAATTGATGTATCTCTCTCATATTGATGTCTTTTCTCTCTCTCTCTCTCTGTCCCTTCCTCTCCCTTCCACTCTCTCTAAAAATCAATGAAAATATCTTCAGGTGAGGAAAAAGGAAAATAGAGTTTGCTTCCTCATGAAGAATCCATCCATGGGTGTAGTAGGAAATCCCTAACATTTTACATTAATACTGGAAAGCTCCCCAGGCAGATCCACTTTCAAGAGGACTCCTTGTATACAGGTCAGAGGAAAATCCTGGGTGGGTGGAGAGATCACGGAGCTCACCCAGCTGGCCACCATCCATTCATTTACCCAGGTGCTGACACCCCCTCTTCCCAGCATGCAAGGCAGTTAAAGGCCCCTGGGTTCCCTGTCCCTAGCACATAGAGTAACAGGGATAGATGAGTTGCTCAAGGAATGAGTAGCTAGCTGCCTTTCAACCATCCACACTCCCCATCTGTATGCACCTTCCCTGGAGTAGCTCCTCCAGGCTTCCCTTTATGTGAGAACGTAACAGAAACCCCGCCTTGGCCGAGGGTAGCAGCAATCCCTGGAATGGAGGTGCGGTCTGCTAAGTCTGTGACAGTGCCTGCTTTGCAGGGAAGGTGGTGAGACACTGACAACCTGCTGATATAATGCAGGTCAGAGTCAGTGCCCTGCCTTTCCCCATAGCTTCTCCCAACAGAAGAACAGAAGGACCAGGTGACAGCAGAGGCAGAAATCAAGCTGTTGAGCAAAAGGGATTCTCCAGCTTCTTCAGACCTAAAAACCCTCTTGGGCCAAGTATTGCACAGTCTTCCCATCAGACTCGGTTCTGAACCTCAAGATGAAAGTGTCACTCAGAAGTCAGCAGGCCCTGGTGTGCAACAAAAAGCCTGGCTCCAAGCCTTGCATCATCAGAGGGGACAACACCCTTGCCTTGTTCCTGATTCTAGGAGACAAGACTTCATGTTTCACAATTAAACATGATGTTCCATAGATTTCTTAAGCCTAACTACCTCCAGAAGACCCCATCTCTAAGTCTTCCTATACATGGAGTTAGGGCTTTAAGGTATGAATTCTGGGAGGTGATGGGTGGAGCATAATTCAGTCCTTAGTTTGTTTAGCTTCCTCCATTCTAGAACTGCTCTCTACAAATTCCAGTGTCCCTTCTCAGTCTCCCCAAGCTCTTTTAGTTTCCCTCTTCATCTCAGAGACCACCACACCCTGCATCATGTTCTAGCATCACTGGTGAATCACAGCCCTGTTCTTCCTCTTGTGCACTGTCTGCAAACAATCAATTCATAGACTTTTGTTCAGGTTTCATAGTGTTTATAGAAAGAGTTCACATAAAGTTATTTTCATCACACAGAATGTAAAAGCCTAAACTGTTTTAGTTCATAACTAAACTGGTAGAACCAGTGAGTTTAAGAATGGTCTAGGGCCATGGTTGGCAAACTGCAGCTCGCGAGACACATGCGGCTCTTTGGTTCCTTGAGTGTGGCTCTTCCACGAAATACCACAGCCTGGGCTAGTCTATTTTGAAGAAGTGGCATTAGAAGAAGTTTACGTTTTAAAAATTTGGCTCTCCAAAGAAATTTCAATCGTTGTCCTGCTGATATTTGGCTCTGTTGACTAATGAGTTTGCCGACCACTGGTCTAGGAAACAATTTGGGTAGAGCATTAAGTCAGAAAGTAAGATGGGAGAATTCTTGATTTTGGAGGTAAAAAAATTATGAGTGGGAAGACAATGTCATAACGTGATCGGGTGATGTCTTCTCCCTCTTTACTTGACAAACAATAAGAAAGTAGAAAAAGATCAGTCAGCTCATTGGTACTGCAGTGCATACAGATTTACATATGTACTTACTAAGCATTGAAGCATCAATTATTTATTCATTTTCTCACCAAACATTCTCTGGATTATTCAGGCTTAAGACAAAAATGTATGACAACTCGGATTTATAAAGTTTAGCCTGTGTCTAATGTGAACTCTGAGGGAGCAAATGCATCTCAGGAGAAGACGTTAAATAAAACCAAGTAGACTGGAGCTTTGGGGGTGGAAGTGAGAATTCCTACTGAATGCAGTCGATTGTTTTTTACCAGAAAACTTTTAGATACAAATACTTTCGTATATTTAGGATATAGCTTTTATATCCTTAGACAGTTTTCAGATTGCATCCTGTTGTGGGAAATAAACCAGTCCATCCATCCGTTTCTCTGTCAATGGCTCATAAAATAACCGGTGTAAGTCTCAGACATCAGACAAAACAAAAGTCCATGGAGTATTTTCCTTCCCAAAGTGTTCCAGAAAATTGCAAGCTACATTCTTTGGAATTGCCTCTCTCATAGTATCAAAGAATCCCAGTTACTCAAGCATAAGGCAGGAAGGTGAATTACTTAGTGAGTCAGACAGAATGGATTCCAGTCCTGGCTCCATATCTGAGTAGCTCAGTGACCTTGGGCAAGCTGCTAACTAGAGAAAAGAAGTAAGATACAGATTCAAGAGATATGGATGGAAAGGAAAAGCGATGGACTGACTGTATACACAGAAGAGCCAAAATCGATTTCTTGTTTACATGTTAGAAGGATGTGAGAATATTATACCATAAATAGCCATAGAGGGAGGTCTTAAGGGAATTGAGTTGCATGGATTGGAGATACGCAGAATGTGAACTCTAGTTCATGTATCCTTCCAAAAATAAATCTGTGATGTCAATACCAACATTGCTTCCTCTTATGGATTATGAAATTAAGGCTTTGAAGGACTCACCTGAGATCACAAAGATGATAAGTCAGAATTTGAACATAAATCTCCCAAATTCTGTGCTCTAAACTGATACACTGCGCTTCCTGTCAATTCCCTATTCTGCAGATTTGAACAAGACTGTCCCAAACCACCTTAAAATCGCCACCCTTTCAATAAAATAATAAAACCAAGTTATTTTATATTGCACATGTTGATATTCCCCTTTATTGAAACATACTTCATACAACTAATGAAGCCAAAACAACTGGACTGTCCTGAATTCATTTGTCCTCAGGTGTAGCCTTTCAAAGACTAAAAATTGAAATTCCACAGAGCAGAAGACAAAGCATCCATCGTCTCCAAATGCCACAGTGGTGGTGGCTGAGGGAGACATCTGTCCAGGGACAAGGATCCCAAGCAGACAACACTGAACTTAACATTTTTATAGGAAATTCTAAAATAAGATTTTTTTTTAAAAAATGCTCTCAGACATCTCTTTTATCCTAAAAGCATGTCCTAAATATTTGCTCTCCAGGCTTCTGAAATAGAACGACCATGTCTTTGCACACAATGCACGAAAAAATAACCCGAGACTGACCTGGAAGGTCTGGGCTTGGCCAGTGATAAATCTTTTGGCCCCAATTTGGAGAGCAAAGTATTTTCTGGAGGTCACCGCACCAGCCATTCACCCACGCCCGCAAATCCTTTCAGACGTGCCCCCTAGTAAAATCCTGACCAGCGCTTTGATCTCGGGGTCTCTTTCTTTTCGTAACATGCCCCGATACCTGGGAACAGGAGGCAGGCAGAAGTCAGAAGGAGATTAAACAAACAGCGCAGAGTGGCCGGCCAGGGTGGCTTCTAGGCCCGAGGTCATGTTTTTTGCCTTGCTACTTGCGGATCAAGGTGAAAAGTGCACCCGGAGCTCTGGCCAAATATGGTATATAAACAAACATGAAAGAAGGATTAGCTCCCTTCCCCGAGACTAATGGGGACCCCAAAATCAATAGCTGATTTTGTGACAACAAGACTAAGTCAACATTGGGACAAAAGACCCTGGCTGTGTCCAACCCGCCCTCCGTCTCAGGTAAACTTGTAGCAAATTGAACACCCCTCATTCTTCTGGCGGCGATGCCCCCTGACTCGGAAGAGGCACTGATGCAGAAGGCACACACAAAAGCCACCACTTGTTCCTTCTAATCAGATCCCTTTCTTCTCTGGCCCTGACAGATGGCTGTTTGCAGACCCTTTTTGTGCTGATTCTAGTCCAGCCGGCAAGAACTGTGTGTGTGTGTGTGTGTGTGTGTGTGTGTGTGTGTGTGTGTGTGTGTGTGAGAGAGAGAGAGAGAGAGAGAGAGAGAGAGAGAGAGACGAGAGAGACAGAGAGAGACAGAGAGAGACAGAGAGACAGAGACAGAGAGACAGAGAGAGAGAGATAGCTGCCCATTGGGGTCTCCTTCCTATGGCCAGCAGAGAGTTATGGCAAAAAGGGTCCTCTGAGAGGGAAAAGGTTGCCGATGCTAAACTTGTAACGGGGGTGAGTTCCCTTCCTCCAGCAATACCAGGGACATGCCAGGCACAGTTTATGGGTGTCAGGAGTGACACAGTTGTAGCATTTCTGAAAGACTCTAAACTGCATCAAAGATTCAAGGCCCCCGGCCTCCATCAAAGCTTTTGATGAGCTCGGGGTGAGCAGTTACTAAGTCCCTGGCCCATGGCATCCACTCCTGAGTTTGCAGGAGGTAAGCCTCCCGGACCAGCCTCTCTAAGAGGCAGCTCTTCAGAATGCGGGAAGGGGCAAAGGTAGGTTGTATCCACTTCTGAATACAGTAATGAATGAGTAATAATACAAGAACAAACTTTGGCCCTAGCCAGTTTGGCTCAGTAGGTAGAGAGTCAGCCTGCAGACTAAAGGGTCCTGGATTTGATTCCAGTCAAGGGCACATACCTTGGTTGCAGGCTCCTCCCCATCCCAGGCCCTGGTCCAGGCACGTGCAACCAATCAATGTGTTTCTCTCACATCAATATTTCTCTCTGTCTTTCCCTCTCTCTTCCTCTCTCTCTAAAAATTATTGGAAAAATATCCTTTGGTGAAGTTAAAAAACAAAAAAGAAGCATAAACTGTGTTTCTTATACTCCCAATAAGTAGTTTCACAGTGTCTATTTTCAAATACAATAATAAATACATCAATAAGAATGCACATATAGCCCAAACCGATTTGGCTCAGTGGATAGAGCGTCGGCCTGCAAACTGAAGGGTCCCAGGTTCGATTCCGGTCGGGGTCATGTACCTTGGTTGCAGGCACATCCCCAGTGGGGGGGGGGGGTGTGCAGGAGGCGGCTGATGGATGTTTCTCTCTCATCGATGTTTCTGACTTTCTAACCCTCTCCCTTCCTCTCTGTAGAAAATCAATAAAAATATATTTTAAAAAAGAATGCACATATAAACTTTGTTTTGCATACTCACCACTATAAACCTACTCTGTACCACCCTGTATTTTGGTTTACTGGCTTTAGGTGCAGAGAGTTTTCCAAAAACTACCCAAGAAAAAAAAGTGAGTTCAACCCTCAGGCATGTGCAACAGCAGCATCTCCATGTTGCAGATGAGAACTCTGCCTGGGACCCCGGGATGAATGAAGGGTGGATCTGGCATGCACTCACCCAGGCGGTCTGACTCCAGGGCTGGCACGTTCAGCCACCCAGCTCTAAGGCTACGTGACCTGAGCATGCATGGTAATCTCTCTGAACCTTGGCTCTCTCGTCGATAAAAGGCATGATTTAGTGCACATCTGGTGGTGTTGTAATGAGCAGTCAATAGAAAATGTATGTCAGATACTTAGTAATGGCTTGGAACATAGAGATCAGTCAATGGCCAGTTCTTCCCTATCATTTCCTTTGATAAAGGAACAGGAAATACAGGCAGCCCTGACTCCATGGACCACTTCTTGGCACTGCTAGTTGCCTCATAAATGTTTCCATCTAGGTTCTTCATCAAATGAGTTTTATTATTGTTATTTTTTTAATCTATATTTTTCCCTGACATGCAATTATCTTAGGGTTGAGCTATTCTTTGGGAACATATACCAGGTATCCATGTCAATGTTTCATCATAAGGAAGCGGCTCATTATTTCTCTCTCTGTCTGATGGCTTTAGCTTTTGTACTTACCTCAGGTTTAGCTCGTAGAGTTTGGATGAAGAATAAAGAGCTAGTGGTCCAGATGGACACCTGGGATGGCTGCTTCCTGGATCTGTAATGCATCCATGGCGATGAATGGAGGAAACACTGAGAGCGCTTGGTGAGCATGAAGAGAGTCCAGAGTTAGAGGCTGTGGAGGCCAAACCACTCCCTTATCTTACGACTGGGCAAATCATGTCACAAAGAGGAATAAACTTGCCTAAGACCCACAAAACATCAGGGGATGGCCTCCTGAATATTGTGATATCCTCGCCCACAGGGAAATCTCACAACCAATAATAATAAAATATTCGTCCACGGAGTGCTTGTTATTTTCAGGTAATTGACTAGGTGCTGCACATTCATCAAGGCACACACATTTTGGCCGAGCTGAATGGCTGATTATTAGAGTCAACATTTGGTTGACAGCCAAGGCAGAAACTGAATATCACTATTATAGACTGCACTTTTGAGATGCAGAAATAAATCTGGCGTTGTATCAAAAAGTAAATATTATTGCTACTTTATCTTCAACATTTTATATCCAAATTTTAAAAGATTGATAGAGCGTAGAAAAAAAATCATTTCTTAGCACTAATGGTTGCCGGTTACTCTTAAATTAACTGTACCGTAAAATTGCAGCAATAAAGAGACGCTCACCCTCAGCCAAGGTCAAAGGAGGGAGGAACAGGTCCGTTGGGGTCTGCTCTGCCAATAGGAGGCACTGCTGATGTTCGCATTGCCACCAAGTTACTGATTTTTTTCTTCCCCTCAAATTGCAACTGACTGAAGTAAATACCAATCTTCTCTTCATCTTCCCTCAAGATAGTTACTGAAGCTATCTCATAAGCCAAAAGTTTTGGATTTGGTTAAAGATGTCTCAAGCCGAAACCGGTTTGGCTCAGTGGATAAAGCATCGGCCTGTGGACTGAAAGGTCCCAGGTTTGATTCCTGTCAAGGGCATGTACCTTGATTGCGGGCACATCCCCAGCAGGGAGTGTGCAAGAGGCAGCTGATCCATATTTCTCTGAAATCGATGTTTCTCACTTTCTATCCCTCTCCCTTCCTCTCTGTAAAAAAATCAATAAAATATATTCTAAAAAAAAAGATGTTTTAAGATGAAGAAAGCTTAAAGAGTATTTTCAGCAGCAGCAGGCCTGAGGTTGATGGCTTTATCCACCATCATATCCACCTAAAAACAACCTTCCTCATTCCTTCCAACAACCCTGTGAGCAGGTATCATATCTCCATTTTACCAAGAGAAATGGTGCCTTAGAAAGGCTAACCTACCTAAGTTAGCAGTTCAACAGGATGTTCAGCCAGGCAGTCTCAGGGCTATGTACCGTGCCCTACGATGCCCTAGATGAACACACAGCAACTGTCTATTGTGTGCCTGCCCTGTGCCTGCATTAACATATTCATGATTTTATTAATTATCACACAATTTGAAGTAGCCATTCTTATGCCTATTTTACTTAAAGGCCTGAGAGTCTGACCAGTGTGGCATAGCAGTTGAGTGTCGACCCAGAAACCAAAGGTCACAGGTTCGATTCCTGGTTAGGGTACATGTCTGGGTTGTGGGCTTAATCCCTGGTGATGGCTACGCAAGAAAGAGCTGGTTGATGATGTTCCTCTCTCACGGATATTTCTCTCTCTTCCTCTCTTGAAAAAAACAAACAAACAAACAAACAAAAAAAACCCTGTAAACAAATACATACACACATATACATATATATATATGTACATATATATAAAGACCTGAGACCTAACCTAATGACAAGTCCGCAAAACTTTTATTTGAACCCAACTAATTCTTAAATATACACCATTACCCACGGCACAAGCCTGTTTCTCAGCATTTTCTCCACGCCCTGAACATTATTTTAACAATATTCAGTGGCTATCTCTGACTATATGCCGCCAGGTACTGATAAGGTCTAAGGTCTAACATTCCCAAAAGAAGACATGAAGGCCTATTCCACGTGGAGAATTCGATGTGCCTTGTCACTTAGAAGAGAAGATACACAGCAACATAACAGACTTTAAAAAAAAGTTACAGAGAGCAGGAGATTTGAAGTCAGCTAATGAAACAAAAGAAAAGCTGGGGTGTGTGAACCCAGCTCTGTTCCTTGCCATTTTTGCCAGGATTTCTCCAATAAGAGCTAATATTCTCCAATAAGAGGTAATATTCTCCAATAAGAGGTAATATTCTCCAATAAGAGGTAATATTCTCCAATAAGAGGTCATGTTAGGTCGGAAGCAGAAAGGCCAGCATCGTGGTGGTAGCTTCTAGCCAGTCAACCTCTTCTTTCCCTGGGAGAAGCCAGGAGGTACCAGTGCACCCCGGGCTTGCTGCTGGGGGTAGGCTGGGGCCAGGCCCTTCCAGGGACGATTGTTTTTACTGAACTATTTCCCCCACTTGCAGCTAGCCCATTTTCCACTATGTGAGTCAATCTGACAACTTAAACCAACAGAAACACCACGTTTTATCCCCCCTAAAGTGTGGGTCAAATGCAACATTTAACATAATGAGCCCAATGGGGGGAAAAGTTCACAGTCAAGATGAATACCCCTCTTTAAAAAAGTAGGCCCCGTACTAACTAAATGGCACAAGTGTGCAAACAATGAAAGGAGAAATGGTGTTTCTTCTCTTTCTTTTTCCCCTCTTTTAATTAAGTCCCGTGGCCTATTGTTTTGCTTCAAAGCCTAAATGCTGATATGTTTCATACATTATAGCTATTCCCTTACAGGCAAAATATAAACCCATTTTATTAACCACAATCCCCCTATATTTACTGTAAGGTAAACAGCAGCTCTAGGTAACAGCTCTTTTTCCCCTAAATTACTACTTCCCCTCGCTCCCCGGAGACCCAGTGAACTCCGGTTTGACAAAGATTGACCTCAGTCCAGAGAGAGGAAGGCGTGCTTCTCAGGATGCTCTCACTTTGCACTTGGCAGCGGCCGAGCTCCGAATCCCACCCCGGCCGTCCAGGGTTCATCCTCACACTTTTCCCAGAAAAATCAAAACTCCTTTCTTAAGAGGGTCCTTGCTCGCATTGTTTGCTAGTAGTAAGGCGAGTTCTTGAAAACTGCCTTTCTCTTAGCTAATAACAGGCTGAAGGTTTAAGTCTAAGGGAATCGGAACCATATGGCCTGCATTTCTCTTAATGCGCTGGGTTGTTATAATTAAAGGGGAACAGTGCCACAGGCAAAGTATGCTTTGAGAAGCTACTGAAAGGCAAAGGTGGAGTGGGATTGAGGAAGGTCCCTGAATGTAAAGGTCAGGCCTCTGTGCCCTTGAATTTGGCAATCCTGAGTTACCAGGGAAGACATCAAACCCTTTACAGAATTGCTACGAGAATATTCCACATGCACCCTTTCTCGTCTTTATTTTAGTCTGTTTCATTGTCTACTCCCTTCTACATTTGTCTACGAACTTCTATATATTATACTACATTTGTCTACAAACTTCTATACATTAAGATCTACATGAAGTGAAGGTAGGTGCACAAGGCCTAATCTTGGGATTACATTTAATTAGTCTCATTAAGCGATCTTAATGCCAATCTCATTGAAAACCCACGGGGGGGGGGGGGGGGTTGATGTTGGCGTTTGAGGGCTAGCATCACCTCTCAGTCCTCTTCAGCTGGCCTGAGAGTTCAGGGTGTGTTTATGTGGGAGGAAGAGAAGACAATGACCCTGCACTAAGATACTGTCTAACCCAGGCATGGGCATCTCCACCCTCAGTTTTCTAGTCTGTCACTTTGTGTCTGGAAATTTCCTCTAGAAGGGGCTCAATCTCTCATTTATCAAGGGGTCTCTCATGTGTCATAGGCTGAACTAAACCACCTTTTATGTACTATCTCATTTAACTTCATCCCCACTCAACATGTGTTAGGTGAGTAAGTTAGGAGTTAAGTCACACACACCCCATACCTAAAACTGGGGATTCCGAGGGGCATGCAGATCTGCTTAGGAGGCAAGAGCCATGTGGTAGGCAGGCCCCCAGCTGCCACTGGAGCTGGCTGGGGAGCTGTGCCCTGAAGCACTGGTCTTTTTCACACGGCCGCTTGCATGGCTGTGGTCAGCACTCTGCGGACGGCTGGCTCTGGAGAGGGCTAAGCCTGCTGAGTTGTAAGCCATTTCAAGGATGGAGGCCACGGGAAGCAAAACAGGATGGCAGAGACCAGGGAAGTGCTTGCTCTTCGGAAGAGGGGTATAGCATACACAGTGCAGTGAGCTGCAGAGCAGGCATGGGAAGCCTAGATTCAAATCATAGTGCCCTCACGTCTAGTTAAGTGACCTTGCACAAGCCACTCTTTGGGGACTTGTTTTCCTCATCTATAAAATGGGGCTGATAAAGCCAGCCTTTCCCACCTCACATGGACTTGGTGGAGGTTCAATAGCATTAAAAAAAAAACTACCTGAAAAATTGCTATGTGCAGTGTTGAGAATTGCATAGATGCTTTCGCTGACCACCTGCTATATCCCACGGGGTACTGCCCTTGCTGTCCTTCCTTGGGTGGCAGATGAGGGACATCTCTTGAGAAAACTCCACATAGGCTTTCATCTTCCTGAACTTTTCTAGGATGTTACCATGAGAGCCCCTGCTGCCTTCGTAGACCAGACTCTGGGCCTTCCTCCCTGGCCTCTGCTGCCAGCCTGGCCGGGGTGCAGCTGAGTGAGCGGCTGAGGGTCCTTCTGAAACGTCTCTCCAAGGAACAAGAGTCCACGGGCCCATCTCCCAGCCTAGCTAGATCCCATGGGAACAGGACTCAGCAGATGGACAGAGGCAACAGGAACCCGGAGGAATAGTAAAACAATGCAACCAGGTGTGGTCAAGGCGATGGTCAAAGGCATCCTGGGAAGGAACAGGGCTCACTGAAGAGAGGGACTGTGGGAAGTTCTCCCCTGCATGTTGTATTGGATAATGCTACTCACAGTTACAGAGGATTGACTCTAACCGGGCTCAGCCCATCCAGGATAATATTCCAGATGGGGCCCTGTGGATGCCCAGGGGACAGAGGCAGCATGAGGAAAAAGAGAAGAAAAAGAGGAGAAAGACCACATTCCAACAGAGAGAAGCAGCACATGAGAGACTAGAGAGGGCGACTGGTCCCTGGGCCAGTCTGACCTGGTGGTGACCAGTTGTACGGAACACAAGCTAAGCTGTACCCATCATTCAGAGAGAACAAAGCACGGTAGCACAAACCATTTATCCCCCCAATTTCCCTCTGCCCCTACCTCAGCAATACTTAAAGTCAGCGACTCTTGAGTTCAACCAAGTTTCTCTGACCTTTGCTCCTTTGAAATATAACAGAGAGGGGAAAATAAGCATATGTGTGTGCCTCTGTGTGTGTGCGTGCACGCTTGTGCACCGGGGCTGGGGCAGAGCCTGGCGGGGCTGAGTGAGAGCACTGGTCCCAGTCTGGGCACATTCTCTGCAGGGAGCCCTCGGGCGGGAGGGCGGGGGGGGGCTGAGGTGGGGGAACAGCAAGCCCAGCTCTGGTTTCACGAGGCTTCCTCCCGCCTGAAGGCTGGTCACACAGCAAAGTCGGATGCATTTCAGAGGCTGATTAAAGCTCTCCCAAATGCCAGCTTACATCAGTTCAGTGACTATTAATTGAAAGAAAATATTTGCCTGGCAAAAAAAGAAAAACGTGGCAAGCCATTCCCGCTTTATCACCAAGGGGTCCTTCCCCTCAGCCGGTCCTTTTCTTTGTCATCACGTGGGCCGGTCTGGCCTGGGCCATGTGATTGGGGCGCAGCCATGACAAGCACAGGGGCCACCTTCTTTCCAATGAGGTGGCTGTGCACAGACTTTTGACGTGGCCATGGCAAAAAAAAAAAAAAAAAAACCTACTGTTCAGCCCCCCATTCCCACTGTTCAAGTGATAAATGACCCCCGGCCTGCTCTCCCCAGAGCCGAGCGAGGCCGCCTCTGGCCAAAGGCCAGGGAAAACAGAACAAGATTTATAAGAGCTAAAGGCAGGGTGCAGAAGAGCCGCAGGGCATGGGGGCCAGGCCACATGAGAAGCTGTGGCGCGTCCTGGTAGCTGCATGCTACTTTATGATGATGGGGTGGGAGCGGGGGAGGGGGGGGGGAGAGGGCTGGTGGGGGGGGGCTTGGGGGGGGGGGGGGAAGAAGTGGCCACAGTCTGCCAGCCAAGCCTGGGTGTCTGGGTGTCTGGGTGTCTGGGTGTCTGGGTGGTGGGGGCCTTCTCATCTGGCCGGCTCTTTGGAGAGAGGGCTCCCTGGTCCTGAGACCCCAGCCCAGCTCCTTCACTCACCCCGTCTCCTTCCAAACAGACCCCATTCAGGGAAATGCATTTCGAACGAAGGAGACAAATGGGAGACAGAGAAGGAGCCGGTGCGTGCGGCGGAGATGAAACGCACGATGGGACAATTAAAGATATTTCCCGGGGAAATCCGAACCCCATTCCACGCTGGCGTGCAGTGCGCGAGGAAGAGCTGCTCTCTCTCCGCAGAGACAAAAGCCAGGGCTATAGGTAAGCTCTGAGAACAATAAACATCCTGGACTCCAGAATAAGCCTGTCAAAGGGAGGATATTGATTTTGGAACGGGGAATATTATGTCAAACAACATTAGCTTAATTGATCTGAATTTAGTTTAAGTACTAAAAGCATTTATATACAAACAGAAAAGGAAAATGAACTGCAGCTGAGCCGCCGCTGCTCCTCGGGGGGCTCCACCGAGAGAGAGACGGGGACCTGGCACCCCTCAGGCCCGTCCCGTCGGGGCCCCGAGCACACAGCGCCCGGCCCTCTTCCTGCGGGACGGCCGGGGGGGGGGGGGGGGGGGGAAGGCAATGTGCTTTCGCTCAGAGGGAGGAACATTTAACACCGGCCTCTGACTTCTCCAAATACACAAATGCCGGCTCTGGCTCAGAGGAATTTGGTAGAGGACGGGGGGGGGGGGGGGGGGGGGGGGGGTGGAGGCCAGGAGCGAGGGGTGCAGTCCCAAGTGCGGGGAAAGGCGTCTGGTCCCTGGTCCCAAGGGAAGGAGACCAGCCCCTGCTGCCCACTGGGCCCCATCGGAGCCCTGAGCCCACATCTAGGGACGCTGCTGCCTGTGATGGCACAGAGCTGCCCCTTCCAGCGGCTGCCAGGCCCCGGGAGCCCAGGCCGAGGCCCCGGGAAAGCGCCGGGGCGCAGAGCCCGGCAGCACAGGTTCTCAGTCAGCAGGCCTGGCCTCAGGGCCTCCGTGGGGAGAAAAGGGAGAGAGGCGTCTAGAGGGTCCCAGCTTGCTTCCTGCCTTGGGCTGCTTTCCTTCTGAAAGAGACTGGGGAATCTACTGCTTTTTTCTTCTTCTTCTTTTTAAAAAGTATATTTTATTGATATTTTTACCGAGAGAAAGGGTAAAAAGTCAGAAACATTGATCAGAGAGAAACATTGATCAGCTGCCTCCTGCACACTCCCAACTGAGGATGTGCCGCAACCAAGGTACATGCTCTTGACCGGAATCGAACCTGGGTCCCTTCCGTCCGCAGGCAATGGTCTACCCATTGAGCGAAACCGGTTTTGGCTGCTTTTTCCTTCTTAATCCCGACCCGCAGCCCTCCCATAGACCTAAAGTCGGAATGGAGGAAGGCAGAGGGTCTGCACAGTGCCAGAGGTCGGGCAGAGATGGGCATTTTCTCTGTAGCCACCAGCCTTGGGTGCAAGACCCATGGGGCTTCTTCCACTGAGGGGTTGTCAAAGGGGCTCCAGGGAGGGCCTCCAGAGTCCGCTGGCCCCGGCGGTCACTCTGATCTGCCTGCAGGGGCTCGCTGAGCTGCCTGGTGAATGGGTGTGAAGGGCCTGGTCACGTCTCAGACTCCTGACTCCACATCTGGTCAGCACAGGAGCCAACCTTGTTTCCACTTTGTTTCCAGAGGCCTGACAAAGGCCCGGGGTGTTGTTCTGTTTACATTTTGCCACCTGTGCATTCTCTGCCTGAAAGCCAGTCTCCCAGATCAAAGGGCAGCTGAGTGGATGGAAGGACGCTCTCTCCACCTCCACCCCTCACTTTCCCCTCAGCTGTAGAGCGCTGCGGGTTCAGATTCTTAGCTTCATGTGTGAACGTGGTCGCAAAACACGGTTTTCCATCTCTCCAGACTGTTTGCCACACACATGAGGGTTAGTGTTAGCCCAGAAAGGGCTTTATATATGAACTTTCAACATACCAATTATCCTATCTGTCTTAGTTTCACTTTCATTCTATTTCACACATTTGAAACATTTTCTATCAAACTATTTTCCCCTCTGGTATTCCCAGCTGGCGTAGTCAGGGTTGGGGAAGGTGCTGGGGCGGGGGGGAGTGACTGAGGACCAGGAGAGCAGTGTACTAGAAAGACAGATGTAATTTGCTGGGGATGATGCAATAAGGTAGGGAACATGGGTCAAGGCCTTGGGAGATGGAACATTCTGGGAACATTCACCATTCACTCTGTATAAGATACAAGTGTCCTATAGACTCCCCTAAAACTTCAATATCGCTGGGCTAACAGTCCGATTATATTTGCTCATCAAGTGTATGTTGAATACCCTTGACGTGCCAGGATTTAGGAAGAGCAAGAAGACTTCACACTACGCCTGCCTTGGGCAAGGAGAACAGATAACCCTGGCATAGCCTGACTCACATCTGCTGCAAGAGAGGCCCAAACAAACCACTGGAAGAACCCTGAAGGCACAGGCAATTGCTCTTGCAAGAAAGAAGGGTGCCAGCATCTGAATGTGTGTTCCCCTTCAAATTCACACATTGAAATCCTAACCCTTAAAGTGATGGTATTGGGCTGAAACCAGTTTGACTCAAGTGGATAGAGTGTCAGTCTGCAGACTGAAGGGCCACAGGTTCCATTTCGGTTAAGGGCATGTACCTTGGTTGTGGGCACATCCCCAGTAGGGGGTGTGCAAGAAGCAGCTGAATGATGTGTCTCTCCCATCGATGTTTCTGACTTTCTATCCCTCTCCCTTCCTCTCTATTATATATATATATATATATATATATATATATATATATATATATATATATATGGTATTGAGAGATAAAAGATCTTTGGGAGGTGATTGTCATGTGAGCAGAGTTCTCCTGAATGGAACTAGTAACTTTTTAAAATATATATATATATTTTTATTGATTTCAGAGAGGAAGGGTAAGGGGGAAAGAGAGAGATAGAAACATCAATGATGAGAGATAATCATTGATCGGCTGCCTCTTGCATGTCCCCTACTGGAGATGGCTCATGCAACCCGGGGATGTGCCCTTGACTGGCATCGAACCTGGGACCCTTCAGTCCGCAGGCTGACACTCTATCCACTGAGCCAAACCAGTTAGGGTGGAACTAGTAACTTTTTAAAAGATATCCCTCACTCCTTTAGTAACTTTTTAAAGATATCCCTCACCCCTTTCACCATGTGAGGACACAGCAAGAAGATGGCTGTCTGTAACCCCAAAAAGGGTGTCACCAGAACCTGACCCTGCTGGTGCCCTGACCTTGGACTTCCAGCCTCCAGAACAGCAGCCTGAACGGATAAAGACGAGGAGCAGGGAAAGGAAGGTGCTTGGAAATGCTTAACCCAGGAGGCCTCCGTGTGGACGAGGAGAGTGGGGAGAAAGGAGGTTCCATGAAGAACAAAAGCACAGAGGGAGGGTGCAGGTGGTGTCTACACAATACTGCTAGGCCCATGGGGCTGGCTCTCCGGGCCTGTGGTGAGAGCCGGCAAGAACCCTGGAGAGCAGAGAGCACTCTTGCTCCCTAACCACCTTGTTGCTCTCCTTTCCCCTTGAGAAGCTGTGATGACAGAGAGGCAGATGGTCTTTGCCTTGAGCCAGTCTTAGACCTTGGACCAGTCACAAATCCTCTCCAGACCTCAGTTTCCTGCTAGGAAATATGCCGAAAATAAGCTACCTGCCCACAAAGGTGGAGGTGGGGCTTAAATAGAGACATCTGTGAGAAAGCCTTTACACACAGCACAGGGCTAGGCTATGACACTCAGTCATGTGATCCAGAGAGGCCCCCACATGGAAATGAAAGGGGGTCAGGCTTTCTCTGCCCTGAATTTAGGAAAAACTCCCAGTAGTTCTCCCTCTGTGACTCTGAGCATGTCCCCTCATTTTCCCAGGCCTCCTTTTCCTCATCTATAAAACAGGAGTGGGAGGGCCAGTGTCAATTTCTCAGGTCTCTTCCGGTTTAAATTTTCAAGGGGCAGACTTTATAGCTCATTGGGAGAACTCTGCAGATTCCTGAAGACCTTGTTTAAATTCACCTCCTGGAGTGTGACTGTTCTATGTCTGAACATTACAAATTATAAAATATGAAATAAATATATGCACATATACATAAACACATGTGAGTATATAGAGACATGCGTGTATATATGTAACTCAATTGTTCCAACCAGGGACAGCGGTCCAATGCCTGGAGTTTCTCTTTTCCTTCCAGGATTCAACGTCTGGCTCAACTCCAATGTATTCCCGAGTCTCTGAATCGCGTTCCCACAAAGATCTGTCTTCTCTCTCTGGTTAAAAGAAATGCATGCTGGGCATTCTGCCAAGCACTTGGGGGCCTTTTGCAGTATTCTTCTGTGACCTCTGGGGTTGCCTCTTTCCTGTGTCACCGACTGTGGGAGTGAGGGGAGGCCTGCCGTGGCCCCGCTGGAGCTAGGCATGAGATTCTGAGGCCTGAAAGGCTTACCTAGCCCAAGAACTGACTCCCCAGATCTGTGTCTCAACGATCTGAGCCAACTACATTCTGCTGCACCAGGAAGAAAGACCACAGCCTGCCTGTTCTCCCAGAGCCACCGCCAGTGATGCTGGCTCTCCTACTGTAACAGTCCTTCCTGGTTTACAAGACACAGTTATACCCTTGACCTCACGGACATCAAACCAGGCCTTTAGCACCCAAACAAGTCCTCAATGTCTAATGCGTGAGCATGTGGGGTCCTAGAAGTCCTCTTTTGAGGCCGTGCCCTCTGACTGAACTCTAGTTATCCTGGAAGGATCAAGATCTGCCCTGTCTGGGGATAGGGTATTCATTAGCATGAAGGACGGGAGGGACAAAGGTTGACTTTTGGAAAAAATGGAGGAAAAACTTAAAAAAAATGAGGAGACTCTATCTTCCCCTTTCATGCTTGGCTCTCATCAAAGTCTATCACTTCTACTTCTCACACAGCCTTCTTCTTCCTCCTGGAAATAACTGCTTTCAGGGCAGAATTTACTAGCAGTCTCTAAAGGCCCTTAAAACTCTAACGTTTTATGATTCCATTTGAATGTCATCCAATTGCTTTTCCTGAGATGAAGCTTTGGTATTAAGGAGTTTCAGAGATGTTGGGGCCTCTGGAGAGGAGAGATAGGGGTTTCCCCACCTAAGCATTTCTTATGGTGGATGTCATCATGGAGCCTGAACAAAGTGCCTGACAAGGTCTCCTCACATGTAATAGAAGGTTGTACAAACAAAACAAAAATAAAAATAAGAAAAGCCCCAAGAAATGGAGCCTGCTTCTGGAGAGATGCAGACACAGCTCTTACCAAAGAACTGCTGTGTCACCCTCACCAGTGTGGCTCAGTGGGTAGAGTGTCAGCCTGCAGACTGGAAGGTCCCAGGTTCGATTCCAGTCCAGGGCATGTACCTTGGTTGTGCGCACATCCCCAATAGGAGGTGTGCGGGAGGCAGCTGATCGATGTTTCTCTCTCATCGATGTTTCTAACTCTCTATCCCTCCCCCTTCTTCTCTGTAAAAAATCAATAAAATATATATTTTTTTAAAAAAAGAACTGCAGTGTGGCAGAACAGACATGGCTACGAACATAAGGGCAGAAGCTATGAAGATAAATACCCCATGCCTCTTGGATTTATCAGTTCACTTTATTTTAATGGAAATGCACACAAGAACATATCCTTTCAATAAAATATTCTAAGCGATAAAATGGATGTAAATGAGGGTATTGTGAGAACACAGAAAAGGAACACTTAGCCAATCTACAAATTCAAAAGAGGTTTCTTGGCAAGAATTAAATCTGTTCACATTGTATTTTAAAAGTGCTTTTAACTTTTTTACAGCATGTTCTTATCCTTTATCTCACAATATCCTCACTCCATTCCTGTAAGGGAGCCAGGGGAAGGAGCATTGCCTCAACTGATAGATGAGGACACAGGACGCAGGCAAAATAAACAGAGTTGCACAGCAGTCAATGTCAGAGAAAGAGCAAATTATGTATTTTATGCACTTGAATAAAGTATAAATTGTAAAGAGACTGGCTAAAACAATGGTAACATTTCTGGAGTATTTTGAATGTGGTACAAGGACAAAGAAAGGGAATTATAGAATCTATTCTCTATAAAGGTATACATGTTATAATTCAGAAACATTATCCCTGGTGGGTGGGATAAAGAAATTGGTAAAACAAAACAAAACAAAACAAAATAACTCACATATAATGCCATTTCTAACTGTTCCAAAGAAAATGAAATATTTATGTTTTAATGTATAGAGATCTCTATGCTTAAAATGACTAAATGCTCAGGAAATAACTAAAAGAAGACCTAAATAAATGAAGAGACATACATAGTATGTTCATGGATTAGAAGCCTCAACATAACAGAATGGTTAAGTCTTCCCAAATTGCTTTACAGGTTTGATGCAATTCCTGTCAAAATCCACAAGATTTTTTTGTAAATATAGGAAGAATAGTCATGCAACAGGGACAATACTTTCTCCTTGATCCTTCTCCTATGTCCCCACATGGAACAGAGCCATTATGGGAATGAGAGGGGATATAAGGGCATAGGTGAACATCACTGTAGCTAGAGGAAAGGAACAATTAGTCTTAGGAGAAGAATGGAGTTATGTGCTCAACCCTCAACTAGAGTCAGGGAAGTGGCAGAGAACAGAGAGATCCAGGGACATAGTCTATACCAAAGTCCAAGCTTTAATTAGAACAACAGAGGCCATACCACCACAAAGCTAAGAAATTTGGAATGAGATGCGACAGGAGAATACTGCTAGAGAGGGGCAGAAGAGGAACTAGAGCTTGCAAGGAGACCTTCTCTGGGGTACAGAACAAATGAGAGAACTAAAACTCAGGATCATACAGATATCGCTCTGGGGTACCACATGCCACCCCAGCACAAAGCATCTCTACAAGAATGGGAAAGAGGTAGTATGCTGAGTGGAACCAAAGCAAGAATAGTAACTTTTGAAAGCTGTAGACTATTTTTTCTTTTCTAAAGTAAATGGAACATTCACCAGGGCAGGTATAGAGGGTTCCACTGGCTAATTCTACCAAAGATTTAAGGAAGGAAACAGCACCCACCCTACACAACCTCTTCCACCATAAAAAAGTAGAAAGAATACTTTGCACCTAATTGTATGATTCCAGGATTATCCAACTGTGAAAATCAAACAAAGGCATTATAGAAAAGGGAAAAAAAGCTACAGAAAATATATCCTCATTAAGACAGAGACAAAAAATCTCTCTAAAACAAAACAAAGCATATATATGTATATATACTATATGATACATGTTATACATTATATATGTATATACATATGTACTGTACTAGAAACCTAATTATTTTTCCAAAATAGAAAATTTTAAAATGATATCAGCATCTGTAGAATTCACTCCAAAACTCTCCCGTTATGAGAACTTTCCTAAAACTTGCAGTGGAAATCTTAAACTTGTGATTCCCCCAGGTAATATACAGCAAAGTAAGAAGAAATCCGAGCAGCCTTATTTCTGTAGATTCACCATAAAAATAGTAGAAACGACGATCTTTACTTAAGGACTCTTTTTTTTTTAGAAGTGGGAAATTGCGCACACCTTTCGTGGCACATCTGGACTTTATTAGGGAAATGTGTCATCAGAAAGGCTAAAATCCCCTCCAAAATAAAGCTTAGCCTTTCGATTAGATGCTCAACAAGAGACCACATCCCTGGTCCCCCTCTTTATGCTTCTGCGTATGAATGCTCTGCATTTTTCGGCAATGTGACAAAGTCATGAAAATAGAGTGTTATGATTCAGTGTAGGAAATGGATGATATCTCCACTGTCTGCTTTCCTTCCTGTCCGTCCTTTGGGGTTCAAATCAAACAACAACCCATGTGTGTAGCACAAAGGTGTGAAAACAATGGTCAAGGTGAGTGAAACTTCCTGGTGCCGAAAATACCACAAAGGAAAGGAAATGGGGAAAGCAATGGGTGCAGATATGACATGAAAGATCATCCAGCCTGGTACAGCTGTGACATCTTCAGGCAGGTCTGGGGCAGCCCAAAGATTTCAATGGTACCAGCGCACAAAGAGGATATCCTAATGCATGTGTGAAGACTGGAAATTTCCACCGAAAGGAGGAGGCTCTGTAGACAGCCAGCCATCTGAGGCTCCCATTTGACCTCACTCTCGCCGACTTCCAGCAGTGTGACCTACTTGTTTTTTTGAAACTATTTGTTGATTGTAGAGCTGAAATATAACTTGGTCCAGAGTTGGAATGAAACGCATAGGAAACCAAGGTCAGTGTCCTGTCTCTTTCCCTGGATTTATTTGTCTGGATCTCAGTCAATGGCAGCTGAGAACTGGACCACAGACAAAAGCTTTGACCGGGAAGAGAATAGCATGGGAAATTAACCAAGCTGTTGGTGGGTGTGATTTTAAAGAATTTCAACATAAGTTACAACCTACTTGTAATTTTAACAAATTATATATCCCTTTATATTTGCTTTCCACTCATTAAGATCTCTGGTATGTGTCAATGGGAATTATGTGTCATTAGATTTAAAGGTATTAGGACTACAGCCAAAATATCTACCCTTGATGTATTAAAGAAAGATAACCAAGAGAATATATTAACTGATTATAATTTAAAGCACAGATAAAGCATGAAATTGAAAATTGAATGTATAGCATGCATGTGAAAAAGACAATACAAATTCTTATTATTGTATGTTGGCAATAAGTTCTGAACTCCATTCACACTGTATAAATAATTACACTCCCATAATGGAGAGACCCACATCAACTTATTTGGTTAGTAATGGTGGCCATTGAATATTGGACAAGGCATTTGATAAAGAACTACTATAGATCCTACTGGCTTACTGACTGGAAAAGATGTCAAAACATCTTATTTTTCTCACAGTACTTTGCTTTTCAAGGATTGAGCACATGGCTCACACCATGCGTTTATTTTTAATTAACGGTTTCTCTCATTTCCTTTACCACCTCGCCACTCTTCACCTGAGCCAAGGGTATAAATACACGCTAATGACACCCATTAGCTTTGTCTTTACAAACATCAAATTGATGAGCAGACACTCCAAATCCTTCATTAGGTAGGTCATAAACTGAAAGAGCTCTTTGATTATAATATGATGAAAGATTTATTAACACACATGTATTCAGCTAAATCATGGTATTGGCAAGTTTATGAGATGGTCCCTCCCCAGCTGACAGGTGGGGCCTGCAGGCTGCTGTGGAAATGAAAACACTAACCCCTTGGTGTAGTACGTAATGACCTAATTACTGCCCAGCCGAGGGTTCCACAGGGGGCTAGAATTTCAGAAGGTTTCTTTTGGGTGTGTTAGGTCTTGACACAGACAAGAAACATGGACCATACTTTAGGGGACAAAATTAACACATGAAATGAAATGAAATAAACAAGAATCTAACAAAAGGGCTGTGGTCAAGAGAGTGAAAAAAGTAGAGAAGCGATAGAGAGAAGACAGAAGATGTCAACTCCCTTGCCAGTAGGCTTGAGTCTCCACAGCCTCCAATAGAGATTTCATGGAGGATTTTGCAATACGTAACGATTGCTAACAATGTAAAATATAGAATAAAGTCGACAAACAGAACACTTAAATCGCATCTTAAGATACATTTGTATAGAAATAATAAAAGTGATATATTATTAGCTCCCTGAAATTACATATTTGTATGTATCTTGAAAAAGCGATGGGCAAAAATCATATTTATAACATCTTATATTGTTGGAGATGAGGTTTTGTCACTAGATATGCACTCAGGATTTTAGAGTTTTATCACACGGTCATGTGTATAGAAGTATACTCCTAAAACATGGTGTCTGAGAAACTCTCAGAAAGCATTTATGAAATTATTTTGTGTAGTGAAGGATAACCAACTACTGAGATTAATCACAAATTTTGGTGGCTTCAGATTTGCTGCAAGATACATTTTCCTAAAGTAAATTGTTTATGCCAAAGCTTATTTTCTTTTTGTCATAACATATACTTTGAACTATATACTTCTTTATCCGTCTGATATCTATTTACTATCATTGTGTCAAACATAAAAAAAAATTTCTAAATGAATAGATGTAGGTAAACTTAATAATCAATACCTTAGTTTGAAATGTGGCTTCAGTCAAAAATTTGCTATTTGAAGAAAATGGATATGCATCTGTGGATTTTGTTCTTAATCCCTCTATTTAATGAAGAGTGAATGGGGAGTGGAAATTCCTTGGACTCCTAGGACCAGGGGAAAAGTTATCTTTTCTTCTAACCCTCTCACTATACATAGAGTTGGACAAATTCAGATAATTTGCTCAAACGTAGTTTCCACACACATAGTATTCATTTTCCCTCATATGCACACAGATGTGAAATTGCAAAAGCCTCTTAAGGAAGTGTCTGTCTTCTGATGTTAATAAAGATCTCTGTCATCATAAACGGCTGCAGGAAAGTGAACCACTAAATTAGTATTTGACGTCAAATAGAAAAATATTCTTTGGAGTGTGTGGTTCTGTGGGTAACAGAAAAATTCACTTTCAAGTATGCAAATGATCATAAGAGCGTTCATGTTTGGAGCACCAGTCACTGTACTAAACAGTGTGCTGTGTACTTTGCATATAGAGAACAGCACGTGCTAAGAGGACATATATTGCCGTAATAATTTTAAAGCGAAATGCATTCAATTAGCCATTCTGCACTTGGAGAACTTGTTTGAATAGGGCATTTTACAAAGGGGGGCGGGGGGACTTCATTAACCAAGTTGTGATTGACAAAGGATGGGAGTTTCGCCTGGCTGGTGTTGCTCAGTGGTTGAATGTATACCTATGAACCAAGAGATCACAGTTAGGGTTTTGGTTCCCAGTCAGGGCACATGCCCAGGTTGCGGGCTTGATCCCCAGTGTGGGACATACAGGAGGCAGCCGATCAATGATTCAATAATTTTTCTCTTATCATTGCTATCTCTCTCTCTCTCTCTTTCTCTCCCTCCCTCCCTCCCTCCCGCCCACCCTTCCTCTCCTTTCTTCTCTGAAATCAATAAAAATACATATTTTTTAAATGATGGGAGTTTCTACTGGGAGGAAAAATAGTAGGCTTTTCTGCCAGAGGTAATAATTAAAATAGAGATTGTACATAATTACTAGGTAAACTAGTGAGGTGCCTGACGTGATTTGAAAATAACATTGCCGAAGGTGTTGGATAGACTAATGCAGGGCAGATCACTATAGCCTTTGAAAATGGCAGACGGGGGGGGGGGGGGGGAGGGCAGTTCCATTGTGTAATAGTTAGCACTCTGGACTCTGAAAATGGCAGGCTGAAACATTTGGAGATTGTTCCATGGGGCATGAGGGAGCCATGGAAAGGCTGTAAATAAGCAGGTGTTAAGTTTAGAATTACATTAAAAATTATCCGAGGCATAGAATGAGCAGTGAGTGGGTGAATAATTACCATTAACCCACCAGTGATAAGAACTAACAGCCACAGCCTTTCTCAGTACCAAAGCACTGAACAGTATCTGCACAATCACTACAGCATCCATCCATCTGTGAGGTGTTATAACTTGACCATGCTATAGCTCACAATGCTTGTTAACTTTATGAAGTACCTGGATGTTTAGCTCTAATTACGTGTTTGATGATGCATGACTTTAACGCAAGACTGTGGAATTCCTTCCTAATGGCCACTTTCTATATCCAAATGCATATGGACAACAGTCCCCTTCAGATTCTTTTCTGCTCTAGGAAGTGCCAGGAGAGCTAGCCTGCAAATCACTCAAGATCATCTTTCTTCTCGTTCTTTTTCAAAGCAGCATTTCATTCTGCTAAGTGTGATTGTTTGGCAACAATTATCACCATTCCCACTACACTGGGTTCGTGGTGACTCAGACTGCCTCTAAAAGTCAACTTCAGGTGCCAAGTTGGAAATACGCCTTCCTTGAAAACATTCACACATTTTAAAAGCATATCTAAAGCGATCCACAAATAGTTGGTACAACAGTGGTATGGGTTCAAGATGTGCTGGCCAGCCTGGCCGACATGGCTCAGTGATTGGGCATGGACCCGGGAACCAGGAGATTGCCCGGAGGATTCCTGGTCAGGACACATGTCTGGGTCGCAGGCTCAGTCCTCAGTAGGGGGCGTGCAGGAGGCAGCAGATCAATGATTCTCATCATTGATGTTTCTATCTCTCCCACTCCCTTCCTTTCTGAAATCACTAAAACTATATATATATATAAAAGAGGTGCTGGTCATACTTTGTTTTCACAGTTACATCTCTCACATACCCAGAATGGAAAAAGCCCTGCTAAGCAAGGTTCCTCTGGTGGGACTTTTAAGTCTCCAAACTAGCTAGAGTCCTATTAACCAATTAACACAGTTGGGTGCCACTTAACAGCCTACACTCTTACTGGGGACCTACATCCTCTATTTGACCTTAGAACAACTACCATCCTCCATCAAATGCTAGATTCCAACAGCCCAGGCGTGGGGATACTGATAAGGGGGGAAAGGGTTTGCATTTCTGAAAGCAGGAGGCCTGAGTCAATTTGTCCCAATTGTATCTTCTCAAGGCCTATTATATGGGCTGTGATTTCCAGGGATGAAAGCTGTGAACTCCCAGGTCACTTGTAAACTGATCACTCCCCAGTCTTTCCTCCTCCTGCTTTTAAGTGGTTTGAGGCTGGTAAATTGAAACCTGAAGAAACACAGAGCTCTGATCCCCGGGACCTCCAGAGCAAACCTGGGCTTTGGCTGATTTGCTGTAGGAAGTAACTGCTTACTTACCCCATAATTAACACCACAAGCTGATCTCGGGAAGATAAAGTACACAAGGTCAGATCTCAGATCACCCAGAGAAGGATTTCACTGAAGCACTACTTTTAGTAGCTCTTGTGACTACTTCACTCCCGGAGCCATCAGGTACATACTTTCTAAAAATGTGACCGTTTGTAGAAATGGAGAAAAGGGTGAATTACATGCTGAGTACAGTCTTGGCAACTCCCACATGACTGATGAAGCCACGAGTGCATGTCAACTCGATGCCATGTTGGGATGCACAACATGCAATTTGTTCAGCGGCAAGTGAACTTAAACAAGTCTAACTATATTTTATCATCAATGGTCAAAATGAGCTTTCTCCCCAGGTTCGAAGCATTTACTGGCTTACCATCCTCTATCAAATCAAGTCCCCTTTTGAGCCTAGAGGTGTTTGTTGGTGGCCTGGATTCCTGAGAATCCTTTGTAGCTGCGTTCCTCTCCCCATCACTGTCATTCTCTTAGCTCTTACAGTACAACAAATGCAACTGGTTGCATGCCTCTGTACTCTCACACAGGCCAGCCCTTTATTCCCTTACCCCTTCTGTCTTATCTGAATTAGTTTTCTCCCTTCTTCAAGATCCAGCTTAACATTCAATTCTCTGCAAAGCCTTCCCCAGCTATATTTGCAACATGCGCCACAATATACAGACATATAGAATATATAAAAAACAGTATATATAAATAAATATATAGTCATGCTACGATGGAAACTATAATACCTCTTATCTGTTCATCTATGGATTAAATTATTGGAGTTGAATGAAGAGACACGGCATTAGAATAAATTGTCTTCTAGTATCTTCATTTCCCAAATGTCTCTAAACAAGGTCTGCCTTTACCCATGTTAATTGGTATCTGGGAGTCAATGAAAATCCAGGCAGACACTATTTTTCATGGAGTAATGTCCACTAAGGTTCAACCCTGCTCCCATAAAATAACTATTCATTCTTATCTAGTGTGAAAACCCCTTTCACGTCCCATGTGGTTCAGGGTTCTGGTTCAGGGTTCGGGTTCTGGAGAAGGCTGCACACAAATGAAAAGAGACTAGAAAAGCATTAATTTGGGAAATGGGGGCCAGGAGTTAGCCCAACTCTCATGGGAGGACTACGCCTTGCCATTCCTTTTATTCAGGTTTAGGCAGGCAATAAACAGATTATCTTATCAGTCAGGATTTACATGATTGTTTGGTGGGGAAGTTGCTTCAGCTACCCTTGTCTCCATTAGATAGGGAGTGGTTGGCTCTGACTTTTCAGAGCTACAGGGTTGACCAGACTTCTGGTTCCTTGTCCACACCTTTCTGAATAGTATGACAATGATCAGTTTTCAACAATCTAGTATTCAGATAAAGACCTCTTATTCGGGAATCAAGAGGTTTAGATTCAGCTGTGGCATGAATGATGGATGGGGAAGCTCCTTCCTCCCTCATTAACACTGTTTCATGTATAGAACCAAGAATATTTCTAAGGACATTTTTCACTTCAAAAATTTATGATTCTATGAAACAGCCAGGTAAACCCTATAACTGTAATACATATTTATAAAATCTACATTCTGGCAGCGTAGGCAATCGACTACATTAGCATCATTCTTATAAGTCCAGTGCTACTACAGGCAAAGTTGCTGGCCCATATGGGTAAGTTGGCATGATCAAGGCAAAACCTATGCTTCTTCAGTTAAGAATTGTATCCTTTATCTCAATTAATCCCATAATATATTCTATTGGTCCCAGAGGAGCCAAAAGTGAGTGTTCTCAGACCTTATTCACTAAGACTATTCAGAAGTCACTGTGGCAGGTATGCTGTGCTGACCCTCAGTCCATGGCTTCCCTGTAGGACACAAATGTTTATCCCCTTTCACTCAGTACATCTATTTTTGGACATCCTATCTAATAAAAGAGTAATATGCAAATTTGACCATACCTTCGCTACACCCACAAGCCATGCTCACCAGCCATGCCCACCAGCCAATCAGAAGTGTGGGGGTGTGGCCCAGGCGGCCCAGGCCTGGGGGGCGTTTCCGAGGCGGCCCAGGCCTGGGTGGGTGGGGCCGAGGCCCATGCTAGCAGGGGGCAAGCTGGCTGGGGCTAAGGTCCTGGCTGGAGGGGTGGGGGGGCAGGGCTGGGATGGCGCCAGACATCTGCCCCGTTGCAGGGCGATGGCTAGGTGCCCAAGGCCTAAAGTCTCGGCCAGAGGGCTCCCAGTATGTGTGAGGGGGCAGGTTGGGCTGAGGGATCACCCACCCCTAGTGCACAAATTTCATGCACCAGGCCCCTAGTTTACTATAAAGAAACAATCTCCAAAATCTGGCATAAATTTAAAGCCAACAATATTCTTTATAGATAGTATTATATATACCATTAGAAATAGAAAATAAGCACCCTGGCCAGATAGCTTAGTTGGTTGATGTTGTCCTGCACACCAAAAGGTGGCAGGTTCGAGTCCTGGCAGGGCACATACCTAGGTTGTGAGTTCAATCCCTGGTCAGAGCACATATGGGAGGCAACCTGTCGATGTTTCTCTCTCACATTGATGTTTCTCACTCTCTCTTCCTTCCTTTCTCTCTAAAATCAATAAAAATATATTCTTGGGTGGGGATTAAAAAATAGAAAATAAGCTAAATGTCCCAAAATAAGGACATTGATAGATTAGTATATCTGGTATAGAAACATGATGAAATATAACAAAACCATTAAAATTGTTAATAAGAATATAGAGCATGAAAATACACTAAAGTGTAGATTATAAAAACAATAAAATATATATTACAGTCCCATTAACATGAAAAGGAATCGTTAATGTAAGCCCACAATAAAATAATCCTATATAATAAAAGGATAATATGTAAATTGACCCTAATGGGGGAACAATAAGAACTCGACCAGTCAATATGAGGTGCACTGACCTTCTCTTGGTCCCTTTCCCCGGCTGGCAGCTCTAATCACCTGATGGTGAACCAGGAGAGAGTGGTGGCATGGGACAGGGCCAGCTGCGTGCAGCCAGGAAAGATGGCCGTGATCACAGGCCAGGACTAGGGACCATACCCACGCACGAATTTCGTGGGCTGGGCCTCTGTTGTGTTATATAATTGTAATGAGACATGCATGACTTTTTCAAACTTCTGATTAATTTTCAATAGTTGCTAACTGTTGGATAATTAATATGTATTAAGTATAAGTCCAGAAAAATGTAAATGTGGTTTAAAGGGCAACATTTAAAAAACGAATTTAGCCCTGCTGGTGTGGCTCAGCGGTTGAGTGTCAAACCCTGAACCAAGAGGTCACTGGTTCAGTTCTTAGTCAGGCCTCATGCCCAGGTTGCAGGCTCAGTCCCTAGTAGGTCATGCAAGAGGAAGCTGATAGACGTTTCTCTCTCCTTGATGTTTCTATCTCTCTATCCCCCCCTCTTTCTAAAATAAATAAAAACATATTAATTATAAATACATTTATAATTCAACAAATTAATACTTATAAACCATACTAGATAGACTGGTCTAATTTGAAAGGCATTCTATTGATGCAACAAACTGTAGAAGAAATATTTTCAAGCAAGTCTCAGAATGTTTTTCTTAATGCACGATGTAAATGAGTTCGGTACTAATAACTCATGTTTCATGTTTTAAAAATCCATGATGTATACATTTATACTATAAATAGAAGGCATGTTCAAAGAATTGAACTTAGAGGGATTTAGATAATCAAAAGTGCATGCATGGCACTGTCTAGTGATGTGACTTTGAACAAGTTCTTTCTTCTCTGCAAATGCAAAGTCAGCAGAGTCAGGCATTGCAGGAGATATTGCCTACGTTTCACTGGAGCTCCAAATGCTGGCTTTCTAAGGACTGTCATGCAGCAGATGGAAGTGCAGGATTAAAAGGGGTCTTAGGGAAGGCCCAGGAAAGAAATTTACCTTTCAAGCAGGTAAAAATATCCAGAAGGAAAAGGATCTAACAAAACAAAAATGAGTAGAGTGGGGTGAAGGGAGGAAGCATAGAGGGAGAAAGGGAGGGGGGAGAGAGAGAAAAACATCAAAGAGGGAATACTTTATGGGGAAAAGCATCAGTGAAATATCTTTCAGGGATGTTCCAGGTTAAGAAAGCAGAACATACATGAGATTCAAGTCCATGTGGTCACTTAGGATATCACAAAGCCCCATATCCATTCTTCCTCTGTGACAGCTCATAAAATGGCATTTCATTTTCTATCAGCTGCATCTGATCTTGAGGCCACACCATCACCCATGGAATGGAAATAAAATATGGACATAAAATGACCAGCATGCACTGGATGAACAAATAGGTCAATTGGGACAGATAAGGTAGAATTTTTGAATGATACCTTCATGTGCACATCTTCCCCTCGATGATCACAAGAACTACAACCTCAATATTGCCAAAATGAAACTCATTTTCATGCTCTGCACCTGCTTCTTCTCTAAGCACCTCTAATTCAAGGACTGCTACCTCCTTGTGCCCAGGCTGCAAAGCCAAATGTCTGGTATCATCCCAGATACTCTAACCTATGCCTACCATTTAATGAATGCCCAATCTAGTCACTAACACCTAAACTTCTTTGGAATCAATTTCTTATTAGTCCCCCTCAGCTCTGGTTTACATCAGCAGGTCTCTAACTGGTGTCTTCTCTACTATCACCTCTCCACCATCCCCATGCTCCCCCTGCTACTAGGTATCTTTCTAAAGTGGGACTTGGCTACACCGTCTAATTGTTTGAAATCCTTGAATGATTCCCTTTCATTGTGTTTCCTCCAAAATAAAGCCAGACTCATTAGAATGATGTAAGAGACTGATCAGCATCTGGCCTCAGCTGCCTACCCAGATCATTGCATGATAATAAGTGACCCCAGGTTTTCCACATGGTGTCTCTGCACCAATCTCCCCCTCATTCTTCACCATCTGCTTCAGAGGTCATCAGTTCCCCAGAAAATGTTCCCTTCCTCTGTAGCCGCATGGATCTTAATGCTCTCCTCCCTTCATACTTCTCTAGCACTGATCACACTGTATTGGTTATTTGTGTTCATATCTGTTCTCACTGAAATGGAGGAATCCTTGGGAGCAAGCATCTGAGCTGTAGAAGTCTTTGTATCAGCCTCATTTGTTCATTTTGTAAATAATCAGTAAATGCTCAATAAATGAGTTAAATGAATACGATTCTTTACAAATATATGGATGTAAATTTAGTAATTAGAAATCAGTAATGTTTGCTATTATTTCACTAGTTATATTTTAATCTAAAAACAAAACTGACTGTACCACATACGCCACTTCAGAATGACAGAATAAAGAGCTCAGAGAACCTCCCCCCTCCAAAAAAAAACAACAGTTTAATTGGTGACATTATTTTTAAATACTCATTATAAGTGTCTAGAAATTTTCCTTAGGGCATTCAGGAAATAAAGAAAATTTATTTTGTTCAAGAAAACCTACTAAGTATCAATAAGAATATTGAGAGTCTGTGGCTTTTAGTCATAGTCTATACTGTTAGCCCCATCATCCCCCACAATTCAATGTTACAGGAACCTCCTGGCTCCCAGTCTGGGCTAGTGGTTTCCCAAGGAGGGGAAGGATGCTGAAATTTTTTTCCCCCTTTCACCCATGTTGCAGATGCTCTATTCCAGACAGCCACTGTAGAGAGGGCCATGCTTCTTCTCCTCAGCCCACACCCATTTATGGAGCAGAAACTCTTACCTATGCTCAGGAAGCCAAGAATACTAGACTCTGACAACTCTACCTCAGCTCCCTCATAAGGAAGACTTTTCATACCAGAAGGGATTCCGAAGATCAGGGACTGCCTACCACCCTCCATATGTTTACTCATACAGCCAGAGCACTAAAAAAAACAAGTTTTCACCCCCATCTTTAATACAATAAATATCCTCCGGCAACCTACAGAGCTTTTCCCTCACAGTCTGATTACCATCTGTACAGAACCCCCTCTATACCAAAGATCCACCCAGATATGTCATGATAAAAATGTGGAAATTCAAAATAAAACAAAAATCTTACTGGCAAAAGCAGAAAAAGAAAAAAAAAACTTATCATATAAAAGAGAACCATTTTAACAACTGACAGCTCCTCACAAAAAATGTGTCCAGAAAGCAGCGAGACAATGCGTGAAAAGTGCCAAAAGTTAAAATGTCAACCTAGAATCTTATACCCAGCAAAAATATCTTTGGAAAAAAGAGGGCCAAATAGAGATGTTCCCAGGTAAACAAAAATTGAAAGAACTTTTTATTAGCAGACTTTTCATACATGAAATATTAAAAGTTCCCCAGGCCAAAAGCAAGTGACACCAGCCTGTAATTCAAATCCACATGAAAAAGCAAAAGAACACTGGTGATGATCATTATTCAGGTAATTGAAAAAGACAGTATAACTGCATATTTCTTCTCCTTTCTTCTCTTGACTGATTTAAAAAGCAATCATATAAAACAATATGTGCACTGTTGCACACATTGAATTGTTGGGCCATAAATATATAGAAATGTAACCTACCTGACAATGAGAAGGCTATGTCGGCATTAGGAAATGATACCAGATGGTAAATCAAAGCTACAGAAAGAATTGAAGAGAACCAGAAAAGGTAAATAAGGTAGTCACTATAATACTCTACAAATACATATCTGCTAAACATCTCTCAGGTTATTTAAAAATATAACATTATATAAAGTAATAGTTATAAAAAGTATTGTTGGATTTGTAATATACTAGCATACTGACATAATACATAACAGTGATAGTCTTAAAAGATGGCAAAGAAATGATGTTATATAGGAGTAAAATTTCTATATTTTACTTGGTCTATGTGTATAAACCTAAAATAGATTCTGATAAGAGGGGTATTGTATGTTTTAGAGCAACCATAAAGAAAAATAGCTAAAAAGTATAATTACAATTATTAAAGGTAATAGAGGTCCGATGCACGAAATTCATGCAAGAGTAGGCTTTCCTTCCTCCAGCTGGTGTCACTGGCTTCCCTCTGGCACCCAGGACCTGGGCTTTCCTCACAGCCCTGGCTTCATGTGGAAGGTCGTCTGGAAGGACGTCCGGTTTAATTAGCATATTACACTTTTATTATTATAGATTACAGTATCACATTATAATATAGTCACTTAATAGAAAACAAAAGCATTGAAAGACAAAGAAGAAAACCACAACAAAACACATGAAACTTACAGAGAAAAAAATAAAGCAAAATAGCACATGTAAATGCCAACCCTATTAATAATAATATTATATTTTTAAAAAGAGCTCAAAATGACATAGAGATCTAAATGTTAGAGATACAACTATAAAACTCGTATAATAAATTATAGAACTCATTCTATGTGACCTTGGGTTAGGCAATGGTTTCTTGAGTTTGACACCAAAGTACAAGGCATAAATAAAAAACAGATAAATTGAACTGAATAAAATTTAAGACTTGTATGCTGCAAAATATACCATCAAGAACAGGAAAAGATGAGCCACAGAATGAGAGAAAATATTTGCACATCTTATATATGGTAATGGATTTGAGAATATATGAAGAACTCTTAAACTCAGTAGCATAAATATAAATAACCTGTTTTTTTAATTGGCAAAGGATTTTAATATACCTTTCTCCAAAGAAGATATAAAAGTGGGCAAAAACTCTTGAAACAATGCTCAGCATCATTAGCTATTAGAGGAATGCAAATAATAACTACAGTGAGATGCCTCTTTCCACCCTCTGGCATGGCTAAAAGAAAAGTCAGATAATAAACAGCAAGTGTTAGAGAAGTTGTGGGAAAATTGTAGTTTTTATACATTGTAGGTGGGAATGTAAATGTTACAGCCACTCTGAACAAACAGTTTGGAAGTGGCCCCAAATTTAAACATAGTTACCATGTTACCTAGAAATTCTACTTCACTATTCATACCCTAGACAAAAGAAAATATAAATACCCATACAAAAATGTGTACACAAATATCTATTATAACAAAAACATTATATGCTAATTACATCAGACATCCTTCTGGATGAAGCCGGGCTGCGAGGTAAACCTGGGTCCCAGGTGCCAGGGGGTAGCTGGTGCTGGCAACTGGAGGAAGGAAGACCTACTCTTGCACAAATTTTGTGTATTGGGCCTCTAGTTAATAGCATAATTACTCATAATGCCAGAGTTGAAATAAAACTAATGCCCATCAAATGATAAATGTATAAGTAAAATGTAATATATCTACATGATGGAATATTAAGGGGCAATAAAATAAAATGAAGTATTGATCCCTGCTACAACATAGATAAACCTTGAAAACTTTATGCTAAGTGAATGAAACCAGTCGCAAAACAAGATATTTGAATGGTTCAACTTACATGCAATGTCTAGACTAGGAAATTCACATAGACAGAAGTAGATTAACAGTTTCTTAAGACCAGGAGAAGTAAAGAAGGTGGGTCAGGTTATTCAAGATGTTGAGTATTTTTTCATATTTATTGACCGCTTATATATCTTTTTTGGAAAAATGTTAGATCGTTAGATCCCTTGCCCACATTTACATGGGGAGTCTTTTTATTATTGAATTATATGTGTTTTTTATATGTTCTCCAAATTTGTGAAATTCAAATATTCTCTCCCTTGATGTGGGTGTCTTTTCATTTTATGGTTTCCTTGAAACATAAAAGTTTTACATTTTTACAAAGCTCAATTTACTGTTATGTTTCTTCTGTCACTTATGTTTTTTTTGGGTGTCATGCACTTATTATATTTAAAAGGAATGGTTCCTATGTTTCATTTGATAGAGACAATACTCAAATATAAGTTGGGCTCAAATTGTATGTCAACATTGACAGTGTGTTGTGAGAGAGCACATCGTTCTCTTTACAGGGCTGTAGGCGTCCCATCAGCAGGTCATGATACCTCTTTGCTGCTGGGGAACCACCAGAGCACATTGGGAATAGCGGACAAAGGAAGTTTGGCTCCAATGACAGCTAAGAGATGCAAATGTCACTTTGAGATTTATGATTCTACTAGAGGCCCAGTGCACAAAATTTGTGCGGGGGGCAGGGGCTGTCCCTCAGCCCAGCCTGCCCCCTCTCCAATCTGGGACCCCTAGAGGAATGTCTGACTGCCCATCTAGGCAGTCGGACATCCTTCTCACAACCCAGGACTGCTGGCTCCCAACTACTTGCCTGCCTGCCTTCCTGATTGCTCCTAACCCCTTCTGCCTGCCAGCCTGATCACCCCCTGGCTGCTAGGGGTTCAGAGCAGGGAGGGATAAATAGGTTGGCCACAGGTGGTCTTTAGGACAATGAAACTATTCTGTCTGATACTACATTAATGGTACATTTGTCAAGACCATAAGATGTTCAACACAAAGAATGAACCCTAATGTAAACCACAGATTTTCTTTTGTTAATAATGTGTCGATAAAGACTCATCAATTGTAATAAATGTATCACATTAATTTAAGATGCTAATAATAAAAGAAGCTTTAATGTGGTGTGGCCGGGCCTCAGGGTGGCAGCATGCGTCCGGACCCCCTTCTGGGTCTGGGGCAGCCATCGAGACCCCCCTGCCACTGCCACCCCAGGTTTGCCGAGGCCGGGCCTCGGGACAGCAGCATGGGTCCAGACCCCCTGCTGCCTCTGGGGCTGCGATCAGACCCCCACTGGTCCAGCGACTGCCTTGGTCTGCTGGAGCGGAGGGGGCCCGCCTGCCATCTTGGTTGGGGGTTCATTTGCATATTGCTCCTATTGGCTGGTAGCATAGCGAATGTACATTCCATTTGCATGTTTCTCTTTTATTAAATAGGACCCCTTTCTGATCCACTAGGAGTAAACTAGGTCAATTACCGCCAGAAGAGAGCTCTTCCCTTTTTTTCTAGAACAAGGACCCAAACGGACCAAGCAAAATAGAGACTGCTTCTTTTTCCATGAGAATCAGGGGGGTCAGAGTCCCTTTTGCACTCCAGCTCTCCATCCTTAGAGTCAAGCAGGAGCTCTCCAAATATTAGCTGTTCAAATTGTGAAATTTAGAACTCGACAAGAAAGTACTTATACAACTAACAATGTCTTTATAGTTCTAATTAGAAAGAGTGTGGGTGTGTGGGGAAGTGAAAATAGGCCTTCACTATTCCTTTCATGGTTTTCTATTCCCACCTATGATCTCCTAAAGCTGCCAGGTTAGGAGGAGTGAGGCTAACAATGTCAACATCACTCTCACATCAATGACGTTCCAGGCAAAAAAGACAGGGAGCATGCTAGCCTGTGTGTCTCCCAGCCGTCCCCATGAAGTTGTTGATGAACTTGGTGGACATCGCCACGACCACACCTCCAACATCATTGAAGGTTCTCTTGACATCACAGGAGACCCTCATTTTACAAAACCTGAGATGCCTGACAAATTCAAAACCATCTCCAGGAACACAGTTTTGTGTGTTATAAGAAGTCATCAAATGGGTATCGTTTTCCCCTCTTTCAATCAATACGTGGTTATGTAGACAGAATCCAATCACTGAACTTTGTGCGTAAATATATATGTGTGCATTTTCATATATACATTTATGTTTTGTACATATTAATTTGAAATATGTGCATTTATAAAGATTAATATTAAGAATAAGCCACAGAGCTTCATGAAATTGAAATGTGTAAAATAAATATCTCGACCACGAGATTTTTTGATTATGGGTATTTACAACTATATTATCTATCATCTACCTATCTATTTACTTAGTTATTTAACATCAATTTATTATATACTTCATACATCCTTAACATAGCCTAGGTGTTGAGGAACACAATAAACAAACAAGGGTACAGCCACAACTAAAAATAGATCATGGTAAGCTCTAGGCTGAGAAATAAAATACAATGACATGATAATGAGATCCTGTGTGTACACTCAGTATTACCTCACCAGGGAAGGACTCAATGAGGAGATGGCATGCAGACTGAGAGTCAGATATGATTGACAAGAAAACAAGATGAGCTGGAGGGAGGGGGGCGGAGGGAGGCAGCATTCCAGGCCCAGAGAACAGCCGAGATCTGGAGACAGGAAATGTCTTGGTATGTCCCAAGATCAAGAAGAAGGCCGGTGTGGCAGGAGCAGAGGGAATAATGGGGAGAGTGACAGAAGACAAGGTCAGCCAAGTTCAGTAGCTTGGATTTTAGTTGCATTTTAATAGATTATTGCTGACATGGTAGTCTGAGAGTCAAGATTCGGGTGGGTTTTGATCAATGCCTTGCCATTAACTGACTGCATGACTCCGGAAAACGCAGATCCTTTCTCTTGGCCTCAGAGCGACCTCAGCTGTGAAACAAAGAGATTGGAACTAAAAAATAGATGATCTATGAATTCCCTTTGAGTGCTAACATTCTATGATTCTAATCTTTGCCCTGAAAGATGAAGTTGAACACTCCCTTTTCTCCAAAGTACTGAGGCCCCTCTGTGAACCAGGAAAGTGGAGCTCAGGGTCTGCTGGTCATTTGCCCTGAATTGTAAAACTGCCAAGACTTAAGATAGGATGAGGAGCTGAAGACTGCATTTCCCGTGTGTCTCTGCCATTTCTTACAGGACGTGTTTGCTGTGAGTTTTTATATTTTGCTCCTGTCTTCAGTACTTTTCCAGTTTCCTCTAAGTGCCTGATGAAAGTCCTCTCATTTCTCTACCTTTACCCCGATAATAAAAGGGAGAGTCAGAAAGGAATGACTATTGAAGACATAACCCTTCCCCAATATCCCCAGGCTCATTGCTTTCCCAAACTCTCCTTTGGGAATAAGATCAAGGGTGCAAACTCCCTCACTTTTCTCTGCAAAAAAAAAAAAAAAAAAAAAGTGCTTAAAGATCTGACACTAACGTAAGCTTGATCACTTTGTAGAAATTCTCAATTGGAAACAGCATCAAGAAGGGTAGCGATTTCCAGAACCTGAAAGTCACTGTGACGGAAGATCAGTTGGCTCTCCCCGTAAATAATTTGGAAAGAGCACTAACCAAACATGTCCACAGCTTCACAGGGTAACTGAATAAACAAGCAATACGTGCACAAGATAAACCTTTTAAGGGAACAGCGAAGAGATTTAGACGTTTAAAGAATATTTACCTTGGAACTGCGATAAAACCCAAGCCTGAGTTTAAAGAGACAGGCTGCGCAGAGAACACAGGCCCTCTTCCACGGGCCAAGAAGAGAACCCCGTTTCTGATCTGTGGCATTTTAAGTTGCAAGGCTTCATGGGTAACTGTGACTTCATTTTTAGAGTCACACAGGCCTTAGCAGGAAAACAAAATAGACAAGCAACCCCAACACTTTGAGACACTGTCGATATTTGTGAGTTTGCTATGTGATTATTTATCATGCTTTGGAGCCAAAATACTTCAGTTGGAAAACAATCCTATTTTATTATGGAAAATAATAGCTGAGATAGAGAAATGTTCTCTGTAAGAAGTAACATATTTTGTAAAGCGATTTTCAGCGAAACTAAATGAACAATCTAGAACAAAATGTTTGTTTTTAAAGTTGCTGATGATGTGAGTCATTTGAAAGGTATTTTATGACACGCAAGCAAGAGCACATTTGGTGACAGGGCTTAACACTGCCTCTTTGGCAAATTAGCAATGGAAGTTGGTATAACTTCCTCAGCTTTTTTTTTTTTTTAATATCACCTGTAAGCTGAAAACAAGGCAACTGGACTAAATGTTCTCAAATTGTAGGTTATTGATGAAATGCTGGAAATGTATTTTTTAAATAAATCTTTATTGTTCAGATTATTACAGGTGTTTCTCCCCCCCCATAACTCCACTCCACCTGATCTCCTACCCCCCCAAGCCCTTACCCCCTACCACTGTCTTCATCCATAGGTGTAAGATTTTTGTCCAATCTCTTCCCGCACCCCATTCACACCCTCTTCCCCCTGAGAATTGTCAGTCCACTCCCTTTAAATACATACCTACCAACAAGTGAATCCAAAAATCAAGTGAATGAAAACTCTGATGAATAGAATGGGCTGATGCATATAATAGAATCAGGGACATGGAAATGTATTTTTACCAAATACATAGCGAATTCGCACACAGCACCTAAGTATTTATTTAATCAGCTCATCAGTAACTCGGTGGAAAACGGAGACAGTGAGACACATGTTTTGCTAATTAGAAAAGGGCAATAGTAATGAAGCAGCTTGGTGATACGGTGTCCTGGACTTGTGATCTCAAAACTCTGGTTCTATCCCCGGCCAGCCATCGAGCATCTATGGGAAGACTATAAACTCTCTGACCACTCTCTCCTTCTTTGTGAAACTAGAGGTCCGGTGCACAAAATCTGTGCACAGAGGAGGGGGGTGTCCCTCATCCACAGGTTCCTCTCCTTCTCCCGCACAGCCTCTGGGGAGATGCTTGTCCTGGGAAAGCCCTGTCGGGTACTTGGGGGCTTGGGCTTTCAGCTCTGGCTTCCCTGCCTGGCATAGTGCAAATCTGCTGCCCCGGGCCTGTTCTCTCCCTCCAGGCAGCGGGAGAGGACGGGCACCAGGTAGGCCGGGGGCACAGACAGCCCGCCCTCTGCTGCCATGCAGGCCAGGGGCCCTGAAGGTCACCTTCTCCCACTGCAGGCCCACCCTCTCTTGCCGCAGCCCTGCCCCCTCACCTCGTGCCTGCCCCCCCCTCCCGCTCCTGATTGGCCGGCTCCCGGGCACTCCCTGCCCTTGCCACCACCACCGCTGCTGCTGCTGCCACCACTGCTTCCCCTCACAGGGCCCGGGCGCTGGGTGCTCGCCACCGCCTCTGGGGCCCAGCGCTCGTGCCACTTGGCCCCACCCCTCAGCCTGACCCCCTGCTCCTGATTGGCTGGCAGCATAGCCAATCAGGAGCCAAGGTACGGTCACATTTGCATGTTACCCTTTTATTAGATAGGATAGGCATGAGTGCTTTCTTATTATAACTGTTTTGAGTAGTTAAGAACACAGGCACTCAAATCAGAGAATTGCATTTGAAAATCTGGTGTTACCAGTTATAAGTTGTACGACTAGAGATCAACTCATTCAGCATCTAAGTGACTCAATTTTTCCATCTGTAAAATGGAGATGATAACAATATCTAATTAAAAGAATTATTCTAGCCCTAGCCAGTTTGGCGCAGTGGATAGCATATCGCCCTGCAGACTGATGAGTCTTGGGTTCGGCCAAGGGTATATGCCCAGCTTACAGTATGATCCCCAGTAGAGGGTATGCAGGAGGCAGCTTATCAAAGGTTCTCGAACATCATTCATGGTTCTATCTCTCTTTCCCTCTCCCTTACTCTCTGATATCAATTTTAAAATATACTTTTTAAAAGAGATATTATTGTAAGGAAGATGTAAGAGCAAATACACATAACAATTATAATAGTGCTTAATATGCAGTAAGTGTTAATATTGATTTACATTTTCATTATGATCATTACTAGTAGGAGTAGATTCAGCAGCAGCAGCAGCAGGGAATCTGGGTACTAAGTAGAGAGAAATCAGGTGCTCTAAGGGCAAAGACAATAAAGTGGCCTGTAGACTGGTGCCGTTAAAGAAGACCTGAGGTGGGGCCTGGACCGGGTTTGGACCTCAGAGAAGAGAAAGAAGGTCAACAGAAAGACTTTACAACCTGAGAGGAGAGAAAAATCAACGAGATGGAAGGGGGAAACGCTATGCTAGATTTCCAGATGAAGGCAGCAAAATAAACATGTATATACTTTTTCTCCTTCCTGAAACCCTCAGAAAATGACCAGAAAGATTTTAAGGTATAGATCCATAAGATAAAAACAATAGAAAAAGAAAGCAACGAAATCTTGGACTCTGTTAAGTAAGTAGACTTAATGATTTAAGGAACGTGAGGGGGAAAAAAAAATCAAAATCCAAAATGTGAAGCATAGTTTCTACTGAAGGTTAATCGCTGTCATAAAGTCAAAAAATTATAAGCTGAAACATCATAAGCCGGACCCAACTCTGTCGCCTCCCCAGCCCCTCTGCTGACAGTTCCCCATGACAGGACCTCACTGTCAGCCTAGCCTGTAGAAGACAGTGCTGTAGCCCTCGCTGGTTTGGCTCAGTGGAGAGAGTGTTGGCCTGTGGACGGAAGGGTTCTGGGTTTAATTCTGGTCAAGGACACATGCCCAGGTTGGTGGCTCGATCCCCAATGAGGGGCCTGCCTGAGGTAACAGAACAATGATACCCTCTCATCATAGATGTTTCTGTCTCTCTGTCCCTCTCCTTCAATAGAAATATATATATATATATTTTTTAAAAAAAACAACAGAAAGAAAACAGTGTTGCACAGCCCTTGGTCTCCACTCAAGCAAGCCTCCTGTGGATTCAGAGGCTGCTGTCACTTTTCTAGGGGGCTGCAGTGCTCCATTGGTTTAACATGTAGATGGAAACCCAGAAATAAACCTCACTCCATGTTCAATACTCCTTGTTAACCAAGATCACCATTTAGTTTAACGAGGTCATTGTTGGTTAATGTGTTTTCTAATGTGGACCCTGCTTTCTCATCAGCTTCTTTAGGTATATGCAAAGTAGCATAGTCCAATTCAAAACTTGGGGGGGGGGGGAAGCAAAACGAACCTTAAAAAGATTGATGGACACTTACATTTCATATGAAAAGTAGCCCCTACATTAGCAATCAATAGCATTTGAAGGTTCTTGTCATTTAAAATTTTTTTAGTTTGTATGAATATTTACATCCAGAAATGCTTTAATACACACAGGCATATAAACATACATGCTCACACATGTCCAGACACAGATAAAGAAAGAGAGAGAGAGAGAGACTAAGAGATACAGGGAGTAAAGAATAAAGATGAAGATACTTTTAAAGGAGAACAACGAGGAGCTGTGTTGCTTTTTAATAAAAATGTTTTATAATAGGTACCGATTAGATGATTTATGCTAAATTAATCAGAGGAATTTGATTAACTGGATATGGTTATTTCTCCATCTCTTTCCTCTGGCAAACCAGACCTGAAGATTTTCAACCCATAAATCGGCTTCCCATGATCTTCCGGATTCCCTGTTCTTATCCCACATTCTCACGCCCACACCCACACATGCACACACTCACACACAGCCCCGATATAATTCGTATCTTGATTGTTCAAGACCTAGAGCCCCTCTAAGAACCACACCTCATTCCAGAGCAGGGGAGGAGGCTGATTGGGGAATGACTGTATAACATCTAAATATCATTAAACACTTCTAAACATATTTTACCATCATAACCATCTACAAGGCCATTGTGATTATCTTCATTTTTTACCAGAAAAGGTCCTAGCTGGTTTGGCTCAGTGATAGAGCGTTGGCCTGCGGACTGAAGGATCCAGGGTTTGATTCTGCTCGAGTCACATGCCGGCAGTGGGAGACGTGCAGGAGGCAGCCAACTGATGATACTCTCTCATCATTGATGTTTCTATCTCTCTCTTTCCTTTCCTCTCTAAAATCAATGAAAATATATTTTTTTTAAAAAGAAGAAGAGACTTAAGAGAAATAGAGTGGAGTGTGGGGCAGGGTGTGGATCTAGGCCCTCATCCTTCCACCACCATGTTGTTACCAGCCACCTGCTCCAGGACCAAAGGCAGAAACCTCGACAGCCTCAACCAGACACTATAAATATAACGTAAACATAACGGCCAGCGGTGGCTGACCAAAACTGATGCCCTGTAAGATGATGCCCTATAAGTGAATCTGAAAACTGGATTCTATGGAAAAAAGTAGATGCTCTTTTTTTCAGTTAAGTATCTATTTATACAGAATGAACTTCAATAAGTGTGTTAAAATTAAAACTGAAGTAAAAGAGGCAAGCGCGGTTCATGCATGATGGTGCTATGTGTGCATATAGTCCTGCATCTACATAGATTAAGACTATCCCTGAAAAGATATAAAATAATTGGGCATTTGGTGACTGCCTTTGGGGGCAGCTGAGGATTGGAGGCAGGTATTCACTTTCATTGCATTACACATTTGCTTTGCTTTAACGTTTGCACTCCGCATGCATTACCCTTGCAAAATGGAATTTAATCCTGAATTAAAGGCTGGTTTGAAGAAAATGACCATTTTGTGGTAACTCAGAGAAAGTATTTTTAAAAATAAATCCAGTGCCCAGCAGGTTTGGCTCACCGGCTGAGTGTCCACTTATGAACCAGGAGGTCACGGTTCGATTCTCTGTCAGGGCACATGCCCAGGTTATGGGCTTGATCCCCAATAGGGGCCAGGAAGGAGGCAGCCCATCAATGATTCTCTCTCATCACTGATGTTTCTATCTCTCTCTCTCCCTCTCCCTTCCTCTCTGAAATCAATAAAAAATATATTAAAAGAAAAATAAACCCAGAAAAGCAAGCAGAATATCACCTGAGGTGTGGGGCGCTGAGGAGATCTTTCTAATGCAGAGCAGAGCACTCTGGGGATTATAAAACCCCTGGGAAATAAAGCTCATTCTGATTTAGAAGAGCCCTCTCAGGTCTCATCCTCCCAGGGCTGTCCCCGGGCACTCCGGTCCACTGAGCGTCAGGCCTTCAGCCTTTGTTCACCCCGAGATGCGCCCCCTCCCCCCTGCTGACACCTCGAAAACGCACAGTGTCAACAGATCGGCATTCGATTCTGAAACCCCACTGACTGAGTTCAAGTTCACCAAAAATGTATTTGGAAGAAGAAGAGCAGAAAGGTAGGGAGGAGCCGTTCTTCTTCATGCCCCAGGCCAGGGTGTTAACAGTTGCTTCAGGAGGAAAAGAAAATCTCCATCAAATGCATTTTCAAAATATTCCTTTCTCCTCTGCCTCTCCTCTCCTCACCTGGCCTGGGACACAGTGCAGGTTATCACATTAGAGTCCTGGGATTTATTGCTCACAGTCTTAACCAGAGAAACCTGTTTTTCAAGGCAGGCCTTTGCATATATTCCAGGAAGCCACTATTGGATGGGGCACTGGGAGCATGGCCCCTGACTGCTCATGCTCCAACATCCGGGCCTCTTTCCACTCCTCTCCCACCTTCATTCTGACCTTGACCTCGTGATTTGCCTTGGCCAGTGGACCATCAGCAAAGAGAGAAGGCAAAGTGCTGATAAGCTTCTACACACTGGGGACTTGCCCTCTGGGACCTCTGCTCTGTGGTCCTCATGCTGGGCAGAGGCTGAGGGGCGAGCCCAGCAGAGAGAGACAGGCCCAGCCAGGCCAGCTGTGCAGGTGAGCCCTGCCTCCAGCCAACCGGCCAGATGGATGTGGTTGCATGAGTGAACCCAGTCAAGTGCAGCACAACCGATTCAGCTGGACACGGAATGGTGACAAATAATGCCGTATTCACGGTGGCCAAGACATGGAATCAACCAAAGTGTCCTGTGAGAGATGATTTCATCAAGAAGATGTGGTCCATATACACAATAGGATACCACACATCCATAAGAAAGGATGAAATACTGCCATTTGCAACAATATGGACGGATCTTGAGAAAATCGTGCGAGGCAAAATAAATCAGGCAGAAAAGATCAAGACCCAGATGATTTAACTTATAGTTGGGATATAAAACTGAAGGCAACAAATGAACAAACAAATATAAGGAAAACAAAAACTCATGGACAGACAACAGGAGTATAGGGGGTAGGAAAGGGTAAAGGGGGTCAAATGTATGATGATGGGAAATTTGACTCTGGGTCATGGACACATGATTTAAGAATTGTGCACTTGCCTTGACTGGTTTTGCTCAGTGGATAGAGCCTCGGCCTGCGGACTGAAGGGTCCCAGGTTCGATTCTAGTCAAGGGCATGTACCTTGGTTACAGGCATATCCCCAGTAGGGGGTGTGCCGGAGGCAACTGATTGATGTTTCTCTCTCATCAATGTTTCTAGCTCTCTATCCCTCTCCTTTCCTCTTTGGAAAAATCAATAAAATATATTTTAAATAAAAAAAAAAAGAATTGTGCACTTGAAGCCTATATAGTTTTATTAACAAATGTCACCCCAACAAACTCAATTTTAAAAATAAAAATTAATCTTTTTAATCATCATTGTTTTAAGCCACCCTTTTTGGGGGTGGTTTGCTACACAACAGTAGACAACTAACTACTCTAGGGAGAGCTGAAGGTTGAGACACAACGGTGGTCCAAGAGTCAGGAAACTCCAACTCTTTCCTGAGCTCTGTTCTCTGCCTCAGTTTCCCCATGTGCAGAAAGCAGAAGTGAGAAGAGGTCACTGTCTGATACACCCTCCAGCCGTCATGTGTGTTTCATGCAAAAGGAATGTCCCACATACAAGTATCGTTGCCTTGGCGCCCATTTGACCCCAAGCTGCAGGGCTTGAGCTGAACATATATCTTGCAGGTAAAAGAAAAAAGCTGCACGCGGGGGGGAATGGGCAAATCTGGCTCCCAGGCCTCGAGGCTGACTCAGCCCAGATGTTAGCATGGAAGCATCTGGGTCTGGAGTGTGATTCTTTGCAAAATAGGAGGTGAGGAGACAGCCCGAGGGTCACGGACTCTTTGTCTCCTCAGTGCCCTCACTTCTGCAGGCTCGACGGGTCTGTCAGCAGCAGGGTGACCCCGAGCTTTCTGAGCGATAGACAGGGTCTGTGTTTACAGGGCCCGGGACAGAAGGGCAACGACAGTCATCCCAAGCCCCAGCCTCGCTCTCTCCCTGTCCGAGAGGAACGGGAGTGTGGGATCACACACTCTGCTCACTGCTGGCTCTCTTAAGCGATGCCCAGGGACTCACATTTCATGCCTGTTTGAAAGTGTATACGGAACAGGGGAAGCAGTTCAACAGCAGTTTGCCCTCGCTCTGGCTATTTACTTATTTAGCTATGTCAGCGTGCAGTTCACTGAGTCATAATTCTTCCCCGAGCCCCCCGAGGGCCGGCACGGGAGGGTGTCAGCGGGAACCGGCACCTCAAGTTAGAAATACTTCGCTGGACAGCACTGCTGGCTGCTTACATCTCAACGATCAGAGGGTCTTTGTTTGTTCAAAAAGCTTTCCGCAATTGGTAATCCGATTTCCAAAAAAAAAGGGGGGGGGGGGGAAATATCCATTTCAGACAAAGGATAAAAACACATCCCCAAATTAATTGAACCAAATTCCTCGATGGTGCTGACTCTAAAAAAGGAGGGGTGTGTGTGTGTGTGTGTGTGTGTGTGTGTGTGTGTGTGTGTGGCGGGGGGGCGGGGGGGTAACACTAATTCATAATCACTGATCTTCACTGCAAAGGTCGAAACTGAGGCAGGAAAGTTTAGTTTCCTGTTGAGGGGCAAAGTCAAATAAGTCCAAACGCAAAACACATTGTTGCTATTTTGCATTGTGCCCGTGGGCAGCAGAATGAAAATCACTTTAAGGACAAATAAAATGATAAACCAAGTGGAGACGCAAGATGAAGATGACACCTCAGAGATATACAGCCCTGGTCACTGTTTTGAAGAGACGTGACAACTGCCACCTCCCAGCCACACCGTCTAGCTCGCACAGGGCCCCGTGTCTCGGTCTGACTCCGGCCACAGAGCACCCAGGCCCCGCAGGCATTCACCGCAAGACGAGGCATTTTTTGGAGGCATTTTCCTTTTCTGTGCGATCAGAAAGGCTGAGGCGCAATGACTTTGCACCTTTAAAAAAAAAAAAATCCTCACCCAAGTTTACGTTTAGCTGGAGAGAGAGAGAGAGAGAGAGAGAGAGAGAGAGAGAGAGAGAGAGAGAGAGGTTGGTTGCCTCTTGCGCAGTCCCCAACAAGGGACCAAACCCCAAACCCAGGCAAGTGCCCTAACCAGGAATTGCACCTGAGACCCTCAGAAGCATGAGAGAATGTTCCAGCCAATTGAGCCCCATAAGACAGGGCAACTCCGTACCCTCCCTGCAGCAGGAAACAGCTGGCTCCAAACCTATCCTCTAGGTGGTCCTCTCTCCTGTGCCCCGCTGTGTTCTGTGACTGGCAGAAAGGGGGTACAAGAGATGCCCGAGGGTGAGTAACATCCCCCTTCCGGCCTGCGAGAGAGTGGAGTTCCACCTGGCCTTGCTTCCAGGAAAATGCCCAGCGAAGGCAGAGCTGAGCAACCTTCTTGAAGAATCTGGAAAGGCGTGGTCACCTCTGTGGCTCCATTCTCATGCTCACTTTTATCCCCATCACCGGTGATCGGTCTTAAGACATAAAAGTTTATTTGGAAACTCCGTCAGCATGTTAACTGTGGTTTCAAGCGAATGGCTCCCTCTTCTCTCATTTTAGCCAGAGATTTACATCCCTTCCGAGCCAGCCCTGGCCTTATTTATGTAACTGCACTGGAGAGTGGCTTGAGGTTGCCTCTTACAATAACAAGCTCTATTTATGCCTCGGGGGGCTGGGCCCAGGCAGTTAGTGCAACTTAGATAAAGACAGGCACCTACAAAGTGGAGCAGGCAGCTGAGACTGGTTTGGCTCAGTGGATAGAGCATCGGACTGCGAACTGAAGGGTCCCGGGTTCGATTCCGGCAAGGGCATGTACCTTGGCTGTGGGCACATCCCCAGTGAGGGGCGTGCAAGAGGCAGCTGATCGATGTCTCTCTCTCATCGATGTTTCTGACTTTCTATCCCTCTCCCTTCCGCTCTGTAAAAAATCAATAAAATATAACAGAGTCCTCTCAACTGTCGGCACAGCCTTAATACAAAGCACATACTGTAAGTGACAGAAGAAACTGATAGAAAAGTATTTCCTGCTGTTGCTGCTTCTCCTGATAGAAACAGGAGTTATAAAATACACTTTGGTATTAATTTTTACTCTAAGAAACCCCTCCAGCAGGTCCATGTGCTGTCCTGCAATATAAACACATAAACATCCACACAGAGTGTGCAAATACATTTTTAAAATATGAGTCACCAACCAAGATACAGTTTCCTTATCAACATTCTTCACTTTTTATAAATCAGGGCCCCCTAGAGTTTATAAAAATAATTAATGCTACACACACATTTTCAGTGGAGTTCAGTTAGGTAAGGTATCCTTAGCTTCATTATTAATTCAAATGTCAAAGGTTAAATAAATTGACATCTCAGGGAGAAACATGACATATACTTCCATTTCATCCAGAATAGTAATACTATGTCTTTCTATAAAGTTTCAAAAGCTAAAATCTTTCTCTTCACAAACTGTTAAACGGCGCCCCCTTCCTGTCAGGGATGACATTGGTCAAGGGAAAAAATCATGTTGCCTTTTAGCATCTCAAATTGTTTTAGTTATAGAAAGTCTGTTACTGTGATCTCATGTAGACCCTCCATCGGAAATCTAAAACAGATTAAGATAATTAGAGGAGTATTATCCATTTGGTGAATTATTTAAGCCTATTGTCAGTCAGTACTGTGTTCTTCACTGGAGACAAAGAAGATCCTAATTCTCAGGGAACTCATGGGAGAGACAGACAAGTATACCCAGCACTGCAATCCAGGTCAATGAGTGTTGTATTATTTGAGATGTGTACCAAGTGCTTTTGTATACATACTATGTTTGCCAGGGTAGCTTAACTAGAGCTTCCTAGAAAAGGTGGCAAGTAACTTAGTTAAGGAAGGATGGTTAATGTTGATCACACATAAAAGGTACGCATGCATAAAAGCATAACCAATGGATACAAGACACTGGGTGGGGGAAGGTGAGGGCATGTGCTGGAGGGTGGGGGGACCCGGGGGGAGGCCAATGGGGAAAAAAAGGAGACATAAGTACTACTATTTGTAATACTTTAAACAATAAAAAAGAGAATTCTAGACAACTAAAATGGAATTTCAAATTCTTAAAAGTTTGAAACTGTGTGTTATAACGAGGATCACATACTACAGGATGGATCTGCCTAAGATCTCTGTGGACAAGTAGAAGAGGAGTGGGGATATAGACTAAAGGTCATACCTGCCAACTGATGAGTTTAGATTTCATTTCAAAGGTGATAGGAGCCCCAGAGAGATGGTTCAACATCCAGCATGCACCAGTTATTTCAGTGTTGTCACCTCATTCCCTTCAATGACCAGCTCAATGAAATATCTAGCCCATAATTTGTAGGGTGCCAATTCTTTGCTGAGCCTTGCGGTATTTCAGAGGCATCTACTTTGCTCAGCTTAGCCACAATATAAAAGTGCAATAAATCCACGGCCCAGATAAGGCAGAGGGTAGTGTAATTGGATCTATTATTATATTGAGTTTGGGTAAGAGAAAAATTGTGAAAATAGTATATCTCCACTACATCTTGTGTAGGAAAGAAAAGAAAATAAGAAAACATATAAATCTGATTTATTTTTTTTTTTTGCATAAGAAAAAATGGGAAGCATTAACATAAACAACCTAAGTGCCTCCCAAAGGGAGGAGCAGAGATGAAGGGAAGAGACTCCCATAGGTAGGAAATTTTGCAGAGTATGAACTTTTGGAATTGCAGTAATGTTGCACATGTTCAAAAATCAAATCAACAAAGGTGTTGGGAAAAACTTCAAGCAATACAAGAAACAAACAAATATACTATATTTTAAATTAAAAATACATATAATCACACTAAAGGAAAACATAGATCGAATGCCAGTGAGTGTAGAGTACAGTACTATTTTTTAATACGTTTTATTGATTTCAGACAGGAAGGGAGAGGGAGAGAGATAGAAGCATCAATGATGAGAGAGAATCATTGATTGGCGCCTCGTGCATGCCCCCTACTGAGGACCAAAGGTAGCAACCTGGGCACCAGCCCTTGATCATACCCTTAACTCTAATCAAACCCAGGACCCTTCAGTCCATAGGTTAACACTATCCACTGAGCCAAACCACCTAGGGCCAAGTACAGTACTATTAACATATAACTTAAGATTTGAGGAAATGCATCTGCAAATAAACTACGGACTCTTATGAATAGGATTTCACTTTTTATCATATTATTTTGGGTCTAACAATTCTAAAACTAATTGTTATATATTATAGACTTAAGTAAATATGTTGATGAAATTGGGAGCCGAAGATCTCACTATGGAAGAAGCAAGTTGGAAAAGGGGGAAAACAAGGAAGAATCATGTGGAGTTGGACTGGAATGTAGGTGTTAATTGAATTTGTAATTTCTAAAGAAATGTGTGTGTGTGTATACACATATATATATGTATATATATATACATATATATATATATATAATAAGAGTAATATGCAAATTAACCATCACTCTAACACACAAGATGGCTGCCCCATGTGGTCAAAGATCCTGCCCCCATGTGGACACAAGATGACCACCATAAGATGGCCAGCAAGGGAGGCCAGTTGGGAGGGATTGGGCCTGCAAGGGAGGGCAATTGGGACAATCAAGCCTGCAGGAGAGGGAAATTAGGGGTGACCAGGCCAGTATAAAAGGGAAGTTGGGGGTGACTAGGCCTGCAGGGAAGGGCAGTTAGGGGCAAACAAGCTGGCAGGGGAGTGGTTAGGGGGTGATCAGGCTGGCAGGAAGAAGGGATTAGGGGCAATCAGGAAGGCAGGCAGGTGAGCAATTGGGAGCCAGCAGTTCTGGATTGTGAGAGGGATGTCCTGGATGTCTGAGAGGGGTCCTATATTGGAGAGGTTGTATCCTGGGCTGAGGAACACCCCCTACCTCCCGTACACAAATTTCATACACCAGGCCTCTAGTGTATGTATACTCTGAACCCTAGCTCTATCTATGGAAAGTCCTGAGAAGCAATGGCACCCAGTAGTAATGAGCACACCTAGCACCCAGATTCTGGTTTGTCAATATCATTCCTTGATAGAAAAACAACAACAACAAAAAACAGATCATTGAAGAAATTACTGAATCCGTGGCTAGAGTGATAAAAGTACAAGGTGAGCTTGAAATATCTTATTATACTAGAAAGTAAAGTTTTCAAAAGAATGCAGGAAGGATGCCCAAAGATACAGAAGCCAGCTTAAACTGGCAACCACTGGGATCAAAATAAAGAAGATAATGGATTAAGAGCCATTGATTATGACCCATTTATAATTTACAATAAAAGTTAAGATAATAGAATATTTACAGATAGGTAAGTGGATAGAGAAAGAAAACGGGGCTTTTTATTATAATAGGATGCCCACTCATGAATGGGAATAAAGTGGCATAGTCATCTTTGGTTTAGGCAAGAATCATTTGCTAAATCTAGAAGATGAAGCTTATTAATTGCAAGGGGAATATTATAACTATAAGTTGAGAAACTGAACTACCTCTTGACTAATGATCAAAATTAGCATCACCAATGAGAGCAGATAAATATTGTAAATTCTGAATGTGAATCCTGAGAAGGATACAACCTCACTTCTGTATCCACCAGGGATACAGAACCAGAATGGAGTCACAAGGAAACATTAGATCAATCCTGATAGAAGAATGGTCTATAAAATAATTATTCTCTGTTCTTTAAAAATGTCAATCACACAAATGGCTTAGCAAGGTCAAGGAACTGTTCCAAATTAAAGGACACTAAATGTAATATGTGACCTGTGACCTTGTGCTTAAACCTGCAAATAAAGTAAAGAATACTAGTAAAGGCATGATTGAGGCAATTGACAAAATTGGAATACACAGTGCAGGTTTAATAAAAATTTTGTATCAACACATTTTCTAAATCTGATAACTATACAGGGGTATATAACAGAATATCCTTTTTCTTATAAAATACATCAAAAAGTATTAAGGTGTAAAAGAACATGATGCATGTAAATTATTCTCAAATGATTCAGAAAAGAATTACACAGACATACAGAGAGTTTTACTAAATGTGAGTCTTGGTAAATGATCTGTAGAAATTTTTAGTAATAGTTGAGCAGGTTTTTCTGTTAACTTGAAGTTATTTCAAAATAAAAAGTTAAACACCATTCAAGATGTATGACCAAACAATTAAGTTCAACATGCCCCACAGTTAGTTTAATTTACCATGTAGCAATCAGCCAGACCCCCGAGTACCACCTGAGCACTACATGTGTGCACCCATCTACAGCCACTTCCAGGAAAGCACTTACAGAAATCTTGACCCTCATAAAACTACCTCAACCCAGCTCCATAAGGATCCCCTAGGTGGCCTTGAAGAGTATGATGCCACACTTTCTGCAGGACCTTGGTGACATCCAAGAGTAGCCAAGATGCATTGTGGCCTTGAGGATGAATTCTTGTCCCCATGATTGGCCTCTACCTTAGTGAATGAAATCTGAGAGCTTAAGGAGCAAAGACATAGAAGGAGGACTTATATAAGCCTAAACAATGGACACAGACAACAGGGGTGGGGACATGAGTCAGGGGTGGGAAGGGGAAAATGGGGGAGTAAGAACACATACGTAACACCGTAATCAATAAAGAAATTTTTTTAAAAAAAGGACACGGTGCTATAGCTTTGCTGGCTCTACTCACAGGAGAAATTATTTGAAAAATTCCTGGAAAGATTTTAAAGAGGCCACATGGTAGAAAGATAGATTTCTAGGCTTAAAGTTCTAGCACATGAGAATTGCAATGACTGAGAATATCACTTAAATTAAATACCTTGAGCCCTAATTTTGTTCGTTGCTAAGTGGCTCATTTTCATATAATGCTTTCAATTCAGGAATACTCTCTCCATAGCAATATTACTGTCAATAGTAGCAATAACCATTATTTATAAAGCATTTACTCTGGAACGAGACTCTAAGTGCTTTACATATATCTCATTTAATCATCAAGAGAGCTTCAAAAAGTAACTATTATTCCTGCATACTCATAACAATTATCACTATAGTGAAGCTCAGGTAGGCCAAGTAACTTGCTGATATCACAGAGTTAAGTAGCAGTGCTAGGATTCGAAGACAATATTACATTAAAATACAAGCTCTTAATCATTATTACCCCCATAATGATCCTTCTGAATATCATGACCAGTTTTAAAAGAAAGAACTTGAGTTCTGTAAAAGTCAAAGGATTTATCTATGTTTGGAAAGGTCTTGTTCAAAGCATGCAACTCCAAATTTGGCATCATTCCTATTCTGGTTGCTACAAGGACCATATAAAACAATGGTAAAAAGTACTTCATAAATTGTGAAATATATGAATATATGAGGATTAAATATCATTCTTGCCTTTAAAAACTTCCCTGGTGCATCATGAGAGCAACCGCAGTAGGAATTATAGGGGGAGCTGAGACATTGGAAATGAGTTAGGCAATTTCTTATAAAGTTAAACAAACACTTACCATTTGACCTGATGATCCCACCCATAGGTATTTACCCAAGAGAAAGGAAAATAAATGTTCACATAAAAATACGAGATGGGAAAGTTTATTGCAGCTTTATTCATAATTGCCAAAAACTGGAAACAACCCAAACATCCTTTGACTGGTGAATGAATAAACAAACTGGAACATCCATGGAATTTAATAGTATTTAGCAATAAAATGAAATGAATTACTGTCACACGCACCAAACATGGATGAATCACAAAAGCTTGATGCTAATAAAGGAACTCCATTCTGCCCTGCTGGCATGGCTCAGAGGTTGAGAGTTAACCTATGAATCAGACGGTCAGGGTTCCATTCCTGGTCAGGGCATATCCCTGGTTGTGGGCTCAATCCCCAGTGTGGGGCATGCAGAAGGCAGCCAATCAATGATTCTCTCTCATCATTGATGTTTCCATCTTTCTCTCTCTCTCCCTTCATCTCTGAAGTCAATATATATATTGCTACATTCTGTATGTTCCCATTTATGTAATACTCTAGAAAAGGCAAAATAACAAGGACCTAAAACAGCAGTGGTAGCCCGGGGCATGGAGGAAGTGCACTGATTACAGGGAAGCACGAGGAAACCTGGTCAGGTGATGTAGGTTTTCTATCTTCATTGTGCCTGTGGTTAGATGACTTTATGTATTTTGCTAAAAGTTATTGTAGTCTCAGAAAGAGGATGGCTTCTTTTTAGATATAACTTATCCTCCAATAAATCTAACTTAATTTGTTTTTGAAAAGGAAGCTGAGATTCTCTAAGAGTTGGCTGCTCGATGGATACAGCAGTTGGCATCCCTCTGATGTACTGGGAATCAGGAAGGTGCCCGTATCCTAGAGATGGCCCATCAAGGTTCTCCCAGGAAAACCATGTACACTCAAACCTCACTCAGATGTTATATCTAAGCAGGATTTTTGTTATCCCCTGGCTGACGTTCACTGCTCAGTTTATCGTGCTTGAGTAACTCAGCACTATTAAGAATGCAGCCGCTGCTGAGGGGCTCACCTGGAGTAGGCCTGAGGCGGGTTTACCTGCTTGGTTCTTTTATTGGAGGACCATCAGGGCCTCTCTCCTATCAGAAGCTCCCCTCCCTTTCCCCAGCCCCTCTTTATGTTTCCAGGCCCAGCTTAGCTCTTCCCCCCTGACCACCTCAGCCCGTGTGAGTCTGCACATTGTTTCAGCTCAGTTTGCTCTTCATTTGGTTCTTATTATATGCTGCTAGAGGCCCGATGCACAAAAATTAGTGCAAGAGTAGGCCTTCCTTTCCCCTAGCCACCAGCACCAGCTTCCCTCTGGCACCTGGGACTTGGCTTCCCTCCTCTGGCGGGGGGCAGGCACCCAGGACCAGGGCTGGCTTCCTTCAGTCCCAGCTTGGTCAGGAAGGACATCTGGAATGATGTCCGGAAGACATCCAATCTAATTAGCATATTACCCTTTTATTATTATAGAAGATTGTTTGTAATTGCCTATAGCATCTTACTTAGGATCTCCATACAGAGGCAGGGTGGTAGATCTTATTGTGGCTAATGATATCGATTTGTCTTCCTGCTCCCGGATATAAGGTAGGATTTCCTTCCTAAATGCCTTCACAGGTAAGTGGAGCTGTGTGACAGCAGTCCAGAGACTAACTATGAGAATTACTGTGCTCTCCTTATAGACATAGCTTAGCCCTGACCAGTTTAGCTCAGTGGATAGAGTGTCAGCCTGTGGACTCAAGGGTCCCAGGTTCAATTCCACTCAAGGGCATGGGCCTTGGTTGTGGGCACATCCCCAGTGGGGAGTGCACAGGAGGTAGCTGATCGATGTTTCTCTCTCATTGATGTTTCTAACTCCCTATTTCTCTCTGTAAAAAATATATATATATATATATATATATATATATATATATATATATTTTTTTTTTTTTTTTTAAACAGAGCTTAGAAGAGAAAACCTGACGTATCAATGGATTTGTTTTCCTGATTCAAAATGCAGACATCTCATATGGAGATGACAAAAACTGAAATATTCAGAATCACGCAGGTACCATATAGAAGACAGCTTTTGTATAATCATCTGGACCTTCAGTGAACTTGGTGTGGGGATAGAACAAACTTCCTATGACAAACTTGAAAGTTGGGAACTGTTTGTCATCGCACTGTAACCAAGACTATCCTGACTAATACAGGTGGATGGCATAGGAACATATCTTCTAGGTTAAAACCCAAACCCGTGGACACCAACCAGAGAAAGATGGAAGCAAATATGTCCACAGCTGCAGGGTTTAACATGCTATCTGGGACACACCCTGCAAGTTCTCAATAAAAATGCCTGTGTTACTGACATGTGCTCTGGCCACACAGCTAGTCAGTGAAGCCAGGACCTACATTTTAACACAATAGTTATTTCAGATCATCTGACTCTACACAAAAACAAATAACAAAAATTTAAGATCATAGGTTTTAATTTCCATCTCCTGAAATAATAGGGACATACCTAAAAGGGACATTGGTTAGAAATCAGCCATTCTTTTAAATTATACTTTCTTTGAAGCAAATTAGATATTTACAAACCTATTTAGTGCCTCTTTACTCAAAAGGTCCTGCTACATATTCTCCTGATTACATATAAATTGACTGAAAACCAAGTATGTTCAGTGTGCCCTGAACACATGCGCATGTGTACACACACACACACACACACACACACACACAGAACATTTTGTGGCTAAAATAAGCACTTTATTACAGTTTATTTTAGGATGGCCTTGGGCTTGGAAGCTAGGTAAGTAAAATCAAAAATAAGATCCCATGGAAAGAACACTCGATTTGAGGTTGGAAAATGGGGGTGAGAATCCAACTCTGCTGATCCTACATGTTTGGTCTTAAGCATCACAACCCCCCCACCCCCACTCTGAAAAACAGACACAATATCATCTTATCTGCTTACTTTACATGACAGCCTTGAGATAAAAATGTGTTATAATATATCCCATTAAAAACCTTCTCTCTCTTATAATAGATGCAAATACAGGCCAACCGTGAAATGGTCCTTCACAACAGCATTTTATAGACGCTCAGATTTCTACACTCGGTGATTCCCCACCTCCGAGGGGAAAACACATTTTAATGCATTTCCTCCTCAGGGCACTTACTTCTAGGCTCACTGCTCCGGAGTCTGAGCGATCTTCCCCTCATCACTCCAGTCACGCGTTTTGGAGTTTTCTCTTGTCATCCAGGTGTTGTCTTCACTCCTGCCCCTGCTCCTTCTCTCCCGTCCCTGTGGGTTCTCATCAGCCCCAGTGGAAAGTCAGGAGGGACGGCCTGCCTTGCTGTGGGCAGCCCCTTGGGCGATGGGGAGCCTGGAGGCCTGGGGCGAGGGGTAGAAGGTGTGTGTGTTGGGGGTGCTGGGCGAATACATGTTGACAGCACGGCCGGTGGGAAGGCTGGTCTGGGAACTGTTCCCTTCAGCCTGATTAATGCCCACAGTGTCTCCGGGCCCTGACGTGGCTAGCCTTCTTCCGCTGCCACTTGGTGGGGAGCGATCTCCTTGCGCTCAGCCTTCATTCAGAGAACCGCTGGCCTGCAGTGTCTGCCTGGGGGTAAGGGCCAGCAAGGTGTACCTCAGCAGCTATCTCCCTGCCATTCCGGAACTCCCAGCTAAGTTGCCCTCAAGGCCCTCGTGGCGTAGATTTGGAACAGAAAAACCCATTTTAACTCGTGGCTCTAGAAGATCCCTAGAGCCAGGAGGCCTGTTTTGGCAAAGGCTCTCAGCCAGGACACAGGACAGCCCAGCCCATCACCGGGCTGTGCGCTTCCCACCCCTCCCTCCAGCAGGGCCCCTGGGGAGGCACCAGGCTGCCTGTTGGCAGGGCTCTGCTCCCTAACTGTGGATTGTCCTTCTGTGCATGGGGCAAGCTCAGAGGAGCAGTGCGGGGACAGGTGACTGTGCCTGGGTCTGAATGGCAGGCAGCCCAGGTGCTGGCAAATCACTTGGTGCTGCCATTGGATAAACTCCCCATTGTGTTCTGATGTAACGGTCTGGGGGAGTCCCTCCTGGGGGTGACACATTCACAGTGTCTTAAGAAAGACACTGGAGGTCGGTGGGAGTCAGGGGGAGAGATCGGGGGAGGGACTTGTGTGCATGCCTATGAGCCTAATCAATGGACACAGACAACAGGGGGTGGGGCATAAGCGGGGGGTGGGGGGTAAGAGGGGAACAAGGACACATATGTAAAAAATATATAAATAAATAAATAAATAAATACAAATATATATAAAAAATAAAATGAAAACAAAGAAAAGAAAGACACTGGCCTTTTCTAGTCCCTTCTCTATGGGCACAGAAGTAAGCCCAGCACACCTCAGTCTGACAGGGTCCATGGGTCATAAAACAGTGACACAGGGAGCCGCAGCGAGGGCGGGGCAGTGGCAGCTCAGCTGCAGCCCCCCACCCCCACCCCCCCGGCCCTGAGACCTGTGCTCTGAGCTGCACAAGAATCCGCACCCAGTTTTAGTCTCTTGGCCAGGCCTCTCCTCTCCAGCACTCCGTTTCAAAACATCACACGCCTCGCAGGTGGTTTCTGTTGCCGCACAGCTCGTATTCCTGACAGATCCCACAGCTGTAGCTGACGCTCCTGATGCCTCCAGGCTGAAACTCTCCCAGACACACCGCCTGAGCGCCCCCACAGCTCCAAAGCCGCTCGCTCGGAGGGCTGGCTGCACAGGAATTCCGCAGGGGCCTGCGGGTGCGGGCAGGGTGTCTTCAGCAGGAGAAGCTGCAAGCCCACTGAGCTCTCAACATCCGGGGCATTTGACTACAGTAGAAATCCACCCTCCCTTCAGGGCAATGAGCATGGTAGCCAGGGCCCTGGGGCAAATCCAAATTACTCTAATTACTCTGAGTATCACCATTGCCACAGTTGTAATCACAGAATTAATGTTTATTGAATGAATAGATGAACAACAACAATAATGAGGGTTAACGTTTATGGGTTCCCTCCCATTTGTAAGGCCTGGGTCTAGATTAGGCAATTCCTCTCTAGTGCTCACAACCCCTAAGCCAGGCAGGCACTAATTTATATGCTTTAAAGATAAGAAAATGGACTAAATAAATAACCTGAACGAGGCCACACAGAATAGTGGCCAAATAGGAAACTAAATCTAGATCACAGCCTTCCAAACTCGACTAATTCTATGTAATCATGCAGAGTTTAAACAACAAGCAGGCATTGGGGATGCAGTAGAGAGTCTAAGAGCTTTGAAAACCAACTGCCAAGGATCTGGATTCTGTGCGAAGGTCTGTCTTCTAAGGAGCAACTGGGACACCTCCCCGGCAAGAAGGAGGACGGCCTTCATTGCCCCAGCATGCATAGAAAAAGATTGGGGTGCAGTGGTTTGACTCAGGGAAAAAGAAGTTTCCCAGATTCAATAAGAAATGAAGATCACCAAACCAGAGAGGGTGGGACCTGCATTGCCACCATGTGTCCACCATCCAGATATCATTGCTGACATGGACACACAAAGAACTATTTGACATTGAAACTGGGACTCAGAACTGTCGGACATTGAAATTGAGACTCAAACATTTTTTTGTTCTTATATGTTTATTTCTATCATGCAGATGCAAGATTTTTTTAAAGAAAAAAATGGGGGGGGGGAAATAGATACAGAAGCAAAGAAGCATTGAACAGACTGTCAAACTACAGTAGAAGGCAGGGGACGGGGTGGGGGGGGGAGCTGTAAGAGATTAATAGAAGGACTTGTATGCATGCATATAGGCATAACCAATGGATACAAGACACGGGGGGGGGGGGCAGGTGAGGGCATGTGCTGGGGGATAGGGGAAGAAGGGGTGAGGTCAATGGGGAGAAAAAGGGAAACATATGTACTACTATTTGTAATACTTTAAACAATAATAAAAAAAGAAAGAAAAAAAAATGAAGATCAGAAAGAAGAAAAAAAAAGATACATCTCCCAGGAGGGATGGAGGGAAGAGCATCATCTCTGAGATAGATGAATAGAGTGACTATGAATAAGCCCCAGCGTTTAGAGACGGCAGCCAATAAAAAGGAACTCTGTAGAAGTAGCCTTTGAGTGTCTATGTCCTTCCATCCTTCTGAAATAACATGGATTGTGTGTAACACCACAGATTACCCATAAGGACTCCAAAATGTTGTTTCTTTAAATCTGGAATTTTTAAGGCTACCTCTGAGAAATTTTGCAGTGGTAAAAATTGTCAAGATGGAGGAAGGGGGGGAGTTCAGGAAATATGGTGGGTTCAAGCCATCCAATGGGGCTTGAAATCAAGCTAGAGAAGCATGAGCAGGGGTAGGGGAGCCTCGCTGATTGCTGAAGAAACATGACTGAGGGCCTGAGCCAGAGGGCTGCTCAGAGGGAGAGGCTGGAGGGCTGCCTAGGTCCCAAGTGCAGAAGTAACTCATGACTTATGGAGAATCTGACAGGTCTGACCTTGGAGGAATGAAGAATCCCACTGGAACTGACCACAGCCCCTTCGCTTGGCTTCGCCTCAGGCCTCAAGGAAAGCCTCCATCATTCTCCCAGTGTGATTTGGGAATGAATGCTATCTGGGGGTCTCAACCACAGGGACAGGTCTGGGAACTGTCTCAAAACACACATCTTAAATCTCTTCCACTTGATTATGTAGTTCGATTCCATCCACTGTCCATGTAGATGGCTGAGAGTAGAAAGTCAAAGGCAGGTTTGATTCTGGGCAGCAAAACATCCTAAAACACATAGCCATGGAACACAGAGTTATGAAACTGAATTTGATTTCTCCAGAAGTGATTGGAGGTGCCCAAATACAGAAATGATCAAGCATACTGGTTATTAGCTAAATTCAAGATTTCTGTTGATTTATTTTCACGGTTTAACAAACACCTTAGTCATAACATTAATGCTTTTAGTTGAATATCTCATTGGATGCTCAATGAGAAGTTGCTATGTACAAAGAAGTAGGTATGAACTGAGGCAAAACACACAGATACTACCCCTGTTTTACTAGGGGTTTGCCTCTAAGTACAGACTGAAATGAGTTTCACTATGTTATAGTATTCTATTGATGATCGTGGGCCAGAGCATAACATAGCATTATGTGAACGTAGAATGGCTAGAAAGTGTTCAAAAGTATTCAACATACAGTTGACTTCCCTCACCTGCCCACTTCAGCTTGCACAAGGAACCTGAAGGAAGAGAAGAAGGAAGGCAAACTAGGTCACTTTCCAGAACACAGAGTTCTTCAATCCTAGAGAGCTTGAGATCCCATCACCAAAGCGGACAGGGGTGAAGGTGTTTGGATAAAATGGGGAGGAACTGCTCCCAGGTGCAGAAGATCCCTGCATGAAGTTAAAACCCCGATGGCCTATCAGCTTTGTAGAAGGTTGAAGGAGACATAAACTCACTGCCAAAAACAGAAGATCAGGGAATCCTCCTCGTCTCTACATTGGCACTAGTAAAGGAAAGATATCTCCCCACAGGTTTCATAACCACAGCAGACCCTTCACAGGTTTGCCATCCAAATGTATGCCACTGGTGAGGTCTGAGAAATCTTAAATGGACAATTTAATTTAAAGTGGTCCTAGGTCAGTGTGCCCCCCAGGAAACTGGCAGAAGCAAACACACACTATTCCAGAGGAATACTAATTCAAACCAGGCCTCGAAGAATGCCCACAGACACAGCTCCAGAGAACATGAACAACTCGCTCGGAAAAAGAAAAACACAGAGAGACAAGGAACTCTGAATTAAGTACAGGAGAATCAGTTTCCTAAAAACATCAGATATTGTAATTCACAGAGAATATATCACTATGCCTTTTTTATTTGAAGAAATAAAGGAGGGGCATGAAAATATGAACAAAGTCTACATGATATTTTCAAATGTAAGAATGGTTTCAAAAGATACAAATAAAATATTAGAAATAAAACTATAATAATTAAAACTTAAATGGATAGATTAAGTAGAAGATGATGGTTAACCTAGAATGTAAATAAAAAAGATAGTATAAAAATGCAACTCATAAAGATAAAGAGATTCAAAAATACGAAAGAGAAATTAAGAGCCAGAGCATAGAGTGAGACCCGACAAACCACTAATTACAATACAGGAGAAGATCCTAGGAGAATAAGCCAATGTTTAATGACACTGCGTTTGAGAATTTTCCAGACCCACAAAAGAACACCAATTCTCAGATCCAAAAAGCCCATTCTATTCCAAAAAGAATAAATAAAAAATAACTTCACAAAAAGATGTAGCATAAGCAGTGGACATCAAAGAAAATTACTCCTAAAAGCAAACAGAGAGAAAGGATGCATCTCCTGAATGTCAATAAGACAGATGGCCCATTCCCACGTGAGTACAGAGGGAGGGCAGAATCCATGCAATGTCCTGGAATGCTCTGCTCAATAACATTATTTTCAAGAAGGAGAGTAAAATAAAGACTTTTTTTTAAGGATGAACCATGACATTTATCACAAATACACATACATTTACTGAAGGAAATTCTAAAATGAGTAAAAGGGGGGTGGAGGGATCTAATGAGAAAATAAGAGGGCAGCAATAATACTTTCAACAATGGAGATAAATTTAAAAAGTAAAATGAACAAAGAAGAAATGATGCACTAGCCAGTTTTGCTCAGTGGATAGATCATGGGCCTGAGGACTGGAAGGTCCCGAGTTCGATTCCAGTCAAAGGCACGTACCTCAGATGCAGGCTCTCCCCAGGCCTGGGTGCTGGTGAAGGCTCATTCAGAAGGCAACCAATTCATGTGTTTCTCTCACATCGATGTTTCTCTCTGTCTTTCCCTCTCTCTTCCACTCTTTCTAAAAACCAATGGAAAAAAATCCACAGGTGAGGATTAAAAAAAGAAGAAGAAGAAATGATAAGGAAATAAATTGACAAGTGGATCAATCTAAATAAGTATTGACTATGTAAAATTTTTGAAGTTTAATTTGTTTTGTGGGTAAATAAAAGTAAAATGGAGAATAAACAGTAAGGCAGAACTTTGAAGATGGGGCAAGCCAAGTGACGTTTTAAAGCCTTGCTACTCAAACTGTGGTCTAAGTACCAATAACATTGGCAACACCCAAGGGTTTGCCAGAAATACAGAATTTCAGGCTCCACCTCTAGCCTCTGGAATCATAATCTGCTTTTTAACAAGACCCTCAGGGGCTGTGAATATACATTAAAATCTGAAAATCTAATCAAAGTACTTTGAATTTGTTAATCATGCCTTCTAAAAATAAAAGAATGACTAAAGTAACTATTAAAAGCATAGAGTGTAAATTACAAACAGTAGGAAGAAGAATGAAGGAATCAGGGGGAAAAACTTGAATCAACTTGTCAGTCAAGATAGTCTATATTTCTATACTAAAAAACCACATATAAGCTTAAAACAACAAAGGATAATTTCTCATTCATGCTGCATATCCTTTGTGAGTTAAAAGGGAACCAGGTTGAAGTAATTCCTTATATCTTTGCATTGAAATTAGTCATCTGACTGGTGTTCTGATCATTTCTTTTAGCGTGGTTCTGTGTCCACACACTCTCTAATTTTCTTATTTTGCTTTCATTCTTGAAGTATATTTAGTAAAATGCAGTATTTTAGGTGTTCAGTTATTTTCTTTTCTTTTTTTATTGATTTTTTACAGAGAGGAAGGGAGAGGGATAGAAAGTCAGAAACATCAATGAGAGAGAAACATCCATCAGCTGCCTCTTGCACGCCCCCTACTGGGGATGTGCCCGCAGCCAAGGTGCATGCCCTTGACTGGAATCGAACCCAGTACCCTTCAGTCCGCAGTCCGATGCTCTATCCACTGAGCCAAACCGGTTTCAGCAGGTGTTCAGTTATTTTCTTTAAGTACTTTAAAGATGTCGATTTGTAGTCTAGCTGTTATTATTATTATTTTTTTTGCTCATTTCAAGGCAAAATGTATTTTTTGTCTGCTTTTGAGATTTTTGTCTTTTAAATAGTTTTACTATGCTATGACTAGGCATTTAAAATATTATTCGTCCAACTTAGGGTTTGCCATTTTTCTTGAATTTTGTGTCCTGATGTTTTCATCGATTTGGAATCCTTCATGGCCAGTTTCTCTTCAAATCTGGAATCTACCAGAATTCTTTTCCCTCTCCTCTAAGGACTTCAAATGCATCAGAGATCAGATCTTTTCACCAAGCCGTATGTCTTAGGGCATTTTTATTTATCTTACATGTGTATTCTCTGTGGGTAGGAGTTTGGATATTTGATAGTAATATATGTTTTAGGTTACTTAACTTCTCTCCCGCTATGAACAATCTGCTATTAAAACTGTACTTTCAGTTCTTAATTCTATTTTATGTAGTTTTCAGTCCTAGAATTTCTAGTAGATTATTTTATATGCCATTGCTTCCTAGTGAAATTTTCAACTGTTGACATGTCTTCTTTAACAGAGGAATCATAGTCATTTAAAAGTAAATAAAAAATTTAAAAAAAATGGGTCACCTGCTGATCTGATTCTATCATTTGTATTTCTTCTTGGTTTTTGTCCTTTTGATCCTATTTCCTGAAACGCTTGGTTATTTGTATTGAATGTCAGACATTACGAATGAAAACTGTGAACATAATTTGAGATTTGACTGATGTGTCTTCCTCCAATAAGGGGAGAGCTTAATGTGGGCATTTAGGGGAGGCTGCGGGGAGGATAAAGGGGAGGGGGAAAGGAAAACATGTACTACTATTAATTATAAGTTATACTGCAAAAAAATCAATAAAAATATATTAAAAATAAAATAAAACTGAACCTAAAAAAATTTTTTTTAAAAAAATAAATAAAGTAGATGCAGATCAGCGTCATCCAGCCTTTTGTGAGAGATGATCTATTTCCAACTTGCCTTGACTCCTAGCGATTACTCCTCCAGGGTTCTGACCTGGAAGCAGGAGGCTTTTACCAAGGACCCATTTTCCTGGTAGGCTGAATCCATTTTGTATCTCCTCAGTCCATATACTTATCAAATGCTTTGCTCAATTAGCTGCCACTTTCTGCTCAACTTTTTAGGCCTTTGGCCACATGCCAAGAACAGCAAATATCTTAATGGGAAAAAAAAAATTGCAAAATGTTGGATTCACCTCAATGCACCTATTTCTTTCTGGGTTCTTTTCCAACTGGGCAGTCCTGACTGCCTTGCTAGGTTTCCAGTGCCTACTTGGGTATTTTTTCCCAGCTTCTCTAGAAGTTCTTGATGGGAGTATTGGTCTGCAACAAGCGATTTCATCATTATTGAAAATGCAACTCCAAATTGCCACAGTGAATTTGAAATCTTATAAGCGCTTACAGATGGGAGGAGAGGAAAATAAAAATGTACTTTGTATATGTAAACCCAGAACATTTAGTGTCCGCAACATTTTATAAGTATAAATAAAGTACTCCAGCAAAATTAAAAAAAAAGAAACAGCAAAATAACATAGGGTGATGTGTACTTTTCTACGCACTGTGCATACATTAATTCATTTCTCGTTCCTAATAATACTTTAAGGAAGTTGCTTTTATTATCCCTATCTGATGATGGGAAAAATAAGGCACAGAAAAACTAATTAATTTATATAATGTCACAAACACAGTAGAATAGGTAAGCTGAAAACCAGTGCTATATTATTTCTCAAAGAAGTAGATGGAAACTAGTATGACAAGAAGAAATAATGAAACCTAGAAGTAATTAAGAAGATTTATTAAATGTTGACACGTGGGAGCATCTCTTTTAGATGACAAAGTTTTAGTGATAAAAAAAAGTACATCCCTTTTTCTGAGTCCACTCCATGCTATTGTGATAGGTGGAGAGCACTGCTCATCCTCATAGGTTGCTGGTGGGAGTGGGTTTCTTGCAATATCCTGAGAAAAAGTATTTTCTGAAACTTGCATGGGAGGATGAGTTCTATTTCTGTGGAATTATATCCCTTCATTTCCAAGGTCCCGTGTCCCTTCGTCCTGCCGTGGAAATGTAACTGCGGCTTCCACAGAGCTGAAATCAAAGAGTTTTCCTTACACATTGGAGCAGTGGCCGGTCCAGCATCAAGCCAGCTTACTCTGTGTTCTCAGTAGCAGTACATCAGTCCATCGTGTGTGGAGTCTGCAGGGCTGTGTAGCTATGAAAGGAACATGGGCAGAAGCAAAGCCAAAGGGATCAGAAAGCCAAAGGAGCACCAAGAGCCAAGGGAGAGAACCCCTTTGTCTATAGGATTACGTATTCCCAAATTTTCATGGGTTTTTAGTGACCCCACTCCCTCTGGCCAATGATCTTTAGTCCCAGGTTTGACTGGCAGCAAGCACCTTCCTGATGTTACACCTATTTCCTGCCCATGCGCCCATCTTCCCCTTTGTCCAGTCCCTTCCCCCAGTAATCTGCAGGAATGAACCTGAGGTTCCCTGAGGAGTGTGAAACTGCAGCTTCCTGGTGAGGCTACCCAATTGACCATGCTTATCATGTCTGACCCCCCTTTTGATCCTTTCCTACTAATGACTGGCTAATTACAATGGCATCACTATTTGATTCTACCATAAAAGTATTTAATCATAATATTATATACTAGAGGCCCAGTGCACGAAATTCATGCTCAGTGACCCTCAGCCCAGCCTGCACCCTCTCCAATCTGGGACCCCTTGAGGAATGTTCAACTGCCTGTTTAGGGCTGATCCCGGTAGAATCAGGCCTAAAAATGGGCAGTTGGAAAGTCCTCTCACAACCCAGGACTCCCAGCTCCCAACTGCTTGCCTGCCTGCCTTCCTGATTGCCCCTAACTGCTTCTGCCTGCCAGCCTGATCAACCCCTAACTATTCCCCTGCCAACCTGATTAATGCCTAACTGCCCTCCCCTGAAGGCTTGTTCACCCCCAACTGCCCTCTTTTGCAGGCCTGGTTCTTCCCATCTGTCCTCCCCTGCTGGCCATCTTGTGGTGGCCATCTTGTGCCCACATGGGGATAGCCATCTTGTGTGTTGGAGTGATGGTCAATTTTCATATTACTTTTCTATTAGATAGGATTGTTTGATTTTAGAATCATGCTCCTGATAAAAACTTATTCTTGTCACAGAACCATATGTAACATTTGTTCAGTATTTTCTGACTATTAGGCACAGTGCTAAGAACTTTATATGGATTGGCCAATTTTGTCCACATAGTTACTTATGAAGGAGGTACCATTATTATCCCTCATTAGAAATGAAGAATTTGAAGTCTTGAGAGGCAAAATATCTTTTTCAAGATTACATAGCTAATAAGTAGGTAAGTGATGAAGTGGGGTTTGAACTCTAGGGGTTCACTTTAACTAGGTTTCCTCCATAAAAAAAAGAAAGAAAAGTGAAAACAACAACAAAAAGCTTAATAAAAATTTGTATGTGAAGGGGAGAGAGGAGGTTGAAGGTGGTGTAAGTATGCCAGATTCCTCATCTTTTATGGAAGAGAATCAACAGATACTGTTTAAAGACAATTTTGGAAGTAGAAATAAAAGTATGTCATTTAAAATTATAATGATAGCAACCAGGGCAAGTAAAATAGAAACTACTTAGAGTTGGTGCCTCTTGAGTGTGAGAAGGAGGGAAGGATACATAAATGAGGGGCTTTATTTTCATTTTATATCTTTGTCATCTGCTTCACACTTTGTATGCACTATAAATAGAAAATTACCTATATAAGAAAAGATATATTTTACTATAATAATGTTTAGGAGGTTACATTCCACTGAGAGTGTATGTTGTTAATTCTTCCTGGCCGCATGGCAAGCAATAATAATAGCCTTCCCGGTGCATTGACTTCCCTGTGGTATTGGCTGGTGCTACCTGAGGAACAGGCACTATGAGTCTTTCCATTTCTAGTTCAGTGCTTGTTCCTGTTGTTTTGTTTTGCATTTATCTTTTTTGATGTATTACAGATGTCCCCATCCCCCCATTCCACCTTGCTCCCCTTCACTCCCTAGGCTTTTCCCAAACTATTGCCTATCCATGGGCTATGCATATCCTATATAATAAAAGCCCAATATGCTAAATGCCCAGTTGTCCAGTTGTCCATACAACCAATCAAAGCATAATATGCTAATGATATGCTAAGGTGAGCGCAGCAGCGGTGACAGGAGCCTCTCCTGCTTCCATGGCAGCACTAAGGATGTCCAACTGATGGCTTAGGCATTCCCCAAGGGCTTCTGAATTCTGAGAGTGTGCAGGCCGAGCTGAGGGACAACCCCACTGCCCCCCCTCCAAGTGCACAAATTTTGTGCACCAGGCCTCTAGTATGCATATAAATTAATTGGTTAATCTCTTCCCGCCCCTCTCCCTGAAATATGTCAGTCTAGTTCACTTAGTTTAAAAACCCAATGCCCCAAGAATTAAGCCATACTGAACCATATTGGCCTTATACATTATAAAAGTTCTATTTGGCCTTAAAATGTTCACTCTCTTTCTTCTCATTTCTAATTGCCTTGGAACTTGGGTGGAAAGTGGTGTGCTTTTCTTATGGATCCCTAGGCACTCTCTAACACATTTAACAAGAAAAACAAGCTGGGGTGGGGGCCAGCCCGGAATCACTTAACAATTCCTTAGCATATCTAAAATATCTAGGATGTTCCGAGAAACTGTAACACTTCCCTTGGACTCAAACACAACAGTTTTTGGTGGAGGAATTTTGAAAATGATCACATTTGTATTTCAGTCTTTCCAAGTCATTCCATATCCCTTGACTTAAATTATGAGTGGATGACATGCAGATGTTTCTGTCATTGTCATGCAAAGTTTAACCTTCATGGGAGAAGGTCATAGGATTACCATGATAAACCTTGCTTGAGGGCAGCTCGATTGCATTGAGATGACAATTTTCTTGAGATGCATGCTGCATTTTCACAGGTCAGTGTACCCTTGTCACAGAACAAGTCTTCTTCATTATCATCAGCTACTTCCCAGGGGACAATAAGAAAATCTACATTGGAATCCCTTAGGCCCCAAAGCAAAGAGTGCTTGGGGCTGCTGTTGTTGTTCTTGAACTTGTGTTCCTCTTTCCACATCTCCCTCTCTTTGCCAAGGTGCTGAGAAATGGTAAAGCTGGGACCAGCCAGCTCCAAGCAATCCAGCCTGACAGCCCAGAACCTACTCTTAGGATGTGCAGTTTACCCGACAGCTGTTTCTGCTTCACTCTAATTTGTTCAGGATTCGGTTGGGACCCTAGAGTTCACCTTCTGCAAAATATTTGTTAATTTTTGTTTTTTAGCTGAGAAAATACCTTTTCCCCTCCCAAAATGAGAACAATTTGCTCTGGGATTGAAGATGGATTTGTATTATAGTCGCACTGGAGATTTGTTCAATTGCTTCATAGCCACATACCCAACACTCGCTAATTCCTTTTAACAAGAAAATGGTAAACAGGTGGAGTTGAAATCATAGATAAATAAAGAGTCCTCTCCAATCCATTCAGTTGGGTCTTTGTAAAAGGAATTCTACCCAGCTGCCAGTGAATGCGCTTAAACAAATGGAGTACTTTTTAAACCAGCATTGAGAATGGTAGACATGAAAACATGCTCACGAAATCTACTCAGTTAGACATAACTTCAAAACAATCACGGTTATTTTGCTAATTGCCAAAATTCCTTTCCAGATCTTACCATCTTCACTTGGAAACATTCTTCCCATTAAGCCATCTCAAACTGTTTACTTCTGTCATATAACAAAACCCTAAACATGTTGGTAGCAACAATTTTAGACTCGTGTATTCAAAGGGAGACTAATGGCCTTCGTAAGCCTATTAAAACCATTTATCTGATACCAACTTCCCCACATGCTATAAACTTTCTTTCCTTTAAACTATATGTTTTTATATCCTGAAGAAAATACAGCTACACTTGTTGGTTAAGAAGATCCTAGGCAGCTTAACTGTCCTGAAAAATATCCGTTGGGCCCATAGAGCCATGAGTCTAAATAACAAGACAATTACATTTTCCCCATTCCTGCCTTTAGTGTCAGATTGCTACTTGTGAAGCACAATCTAATTCCTATCTTAGACTGAGTCCTATTTTATGAACTGACTCAAACATAGGCACACATACACCTAGCTGTTTTCTCCCTTGTTTAATATTTAGCCCTGGAACTATTTGTCTTGTTATTTTTGTGTGTTTTAACTATTCGTTCTTGGAAATATATATTTATAAATATCTTGGATAATACTCAATTTTTAGTAGCACTGGAGTAAATGTAAAGCTTTAATATACAATAAAGAACATGCTATAATGAAACCTTTCATTATCCTATTAATCCTATCAAATGCCTTCCTAATTTGCTTTCTGCAGCCTTTTAGAGCACTGTTTTCCACATTACGGATCTGGCGTCACAGAAAAAATATAATTTATAGGACTTTGCTCTGCCCTCGAAACTGAAACCAAAGTTTTAGGAATTCATATTTCTCTTCACTCTCTGTGATATCACTCTGATATTTTCTATTTCACTCCATTCTGTTCTACTTTATGTTTTAGACAAGTGCTGGGAACAACCCGCAGTTTGAACAATTCTTCCAGGTAGGACTTATATCTCCTATATTTAATATTTAAGTCACCCAACATATTCTCTCCCCAGGCCCTAAAGGACTCTGCCAAAGCCACTGGGCTGAGAGGCAGCATTTGGTGGATGGGGAGCATGTCTACCTCCTTGACTTCAAATTTCTAACTTGGTGTCCTGAAGGGGGTCATGTCCATCTTCAGTCCTGCCAGGGTCCAGGCCCTGCCCCACTCTGCCTTATTTTAACCATGCAATGACTACTAAACCATAATATCCACTGAGTGAGAAACTGCCTTTAATTTTGTTTAAATTTTCCTTTCCTGCCTTCTTAGCCCTCTTCTATAACATAGTCTTATTCATCCTGGAGGTACCATGTATGTTAATTTTTTAAAATTTATCATTATTGTTTAAAGTATTACATATATCCCTTGTTTTTCCCATTGACCCCTCAACCCACACCTGATCGATCCCTCACGCCTTCATCATACAAATTGTCTGTATCCATGGGGTATGCATGTATGCATATAACTTCTTTGGTTAATTTCTCTCCCAAACACCCTCTTTCCTTGCCTTCCCTCTGAGATTGTTGCTCTGTTCCATGCTTCTATATCTCTGAATCTATTTTGTTCATAAATTTATTTTGTTCATTAGATTCCACATATGAGTGAGACCAGTCTTTATCTGACTAGCTTATTTTGCTTAGCATAATACTCTCCAGCTCCATCCATGCAGTTTCAAAGGGTAAGAAATCCTTTTTTTTTTTTACTGTTGCATAGTATTCCATGGTGTAAATGTGCCACAGATTTTTTATCCACTAATCTACTGGTGGGCACTTGTGCTGTTTCCATATGTTAGCTATTGTAAATGATGCTGCTATGAACATAGAGGTGCATATATTATTTCAGATTGGCGTTTCTGGTTTCTTAGGGTATATTAGTGGAAGTGGGGTAACTGGGTCATAAGGCAGTTCCATTTTTAATTTTTCGAGGAAACTCCATAATGTTTTCCACAGTGGCTGCACTAGTCTGCATTCTCACCACCAGTGTACTAGGGTTCCCTTTTCTCTACATCCTTTACAGCACTTGTCATTTGTTGATTTGTTGATGGTAGCCATTCTGACAAGTGTGAGGTAAGGATAAATTCAAAATGGATAGAAGACTTTAATGTAAGTCATGAAACCACAAAAATTCTAGAATGATAGGCAGCAAAATCTGACATCTTTCAAAGCAATATGCTTGCCAATAGATTTCCAAAGAAAATTAAGGAAAAAAATAAACAAGTGGGACTATATCAAAATAAAAAGCTCCTGCAAAGCAAAATCAACCATCAACAAAATGAAAAGGGACCCACTGTCTGGGAGAAAATATTTGCCAATGATACATATGATAAGGAGTTAATTTCCAAAATATATAAGGAATTCATACAACTAACAGAAGGAAGACAACCTAATTAAAAGTTTAGCAAAGTACCAAAACAGACACTTCTCAAATGTGGCAAAATGCTCAAAGTCACTGGTCATCAGAGAAATGCAAATTAAAATGACAATGAGGTATCACCTCACACCTGTGTATGTTAACTATAAAAAAAAAATACTTTGGGAACCTTTGAAAATGACACCATTGCATTTCAAATACAGGGTGGGGCAAAAGTAGGCTTACAGTTATGAGTGTGTGAAACAGTTTATTCTTGTATTATTTATTGCTAGAGGCCCGATGCATGAAAATTCGTGCAAGAGTAGGCCTTCCTGCCCCCAGCTGCCAGCACTGGCTTTCCTCTGGCACCAGGACCCCGGTCTTCACTCCACCCCCAGCTTCATCCAAAAGGACTTTTGGAATGACACCTGGAAGGATGTTCAGCCTAATTAGCATATTACCCTTTTATTATTATAGATTATATTATTTTCATATGAACAACTGTAGACCTACTTTTGCCGCACCCTGCATATCAATGTATCTCTAACTTATATCTTCAATTGAATAATATCTAATTCAGTCTGTTCCCATAAATCCAATTTGACAAACAATTTGTGAGATTTCATTTCCAGATCTACTGAATCTCCAACAAAACAGACCTGTTTTCACTTTAAATTAAATGCTTCCAAACCTCCAGCTCTGTCTCTTCCTAGACAGGCACTTCCTCAGCAGATGCAAGGCTGGGGGATATCCCTAGTCCTACATCAAATCATTAGCACAGAACTCACTGGCCCAGACACTGGCACAACCTAAAGGAGGATCCTGAGCTTATTCATTCCATGACACTGTGTTTCCATAGGTCTTAAACGTGCACTAAGCTGATCAACATATACTACCCATGCTCTTTTGAATTATTCAGTAAAGCTTAAAGGGTAAAAACCTGCATTGGTGTTTGGACTTGCTTGCCTATAGTCATCCATCTGTTTAGGTGTCATTTCTATTTTTTTCAAAATAGAAAAGTCAGAAGGCACAAAATGGGGATATTCTCATTTTTAACAGACATCTTATTGCCCCCATGCCCAGTAAACCTTCTACATAATCAAAAGAGTGGTTAACATAAACTAGATCGAGGGGACACAAAACCACTGCCTCGACCCAGTAAGATCAGAAGCCTGGCTAGGACAGTCTCAAGCAAGAACTCACACTGATCTCCACGCCTCCAGAGATCCTTCATTCTGCTCTTTATCAATTACTGCCAAACAAGGGAGGAAAGTCTAGTTTAACGATGTATGTGCACAGTGCGAATGCTTGTGGGTATTTGAATGCCATTTAACGATATGGAAAAGGGCTGGCACTAATTATATTAAGTGAAAAGTCAAAGTACAGTCGTTTTCATACAATATGATCTCAACAGTACAAAAGAAAAACAACAACAGACAAAACATAACTAGAATAAAATGTAGCTGAATGTTAGAGATGAAGAAGAAAATGATCCTATCTGCTCCTCACTTCTGTCCTGGTTGCATCCACTTCCACCTCAGCACTCTCTCTGTCCCCTTCCTTCCTTCGTACACAGGCAGCGGGCTTGAAGACGAGTTTGTGAGTCCTCTCTCCAGAGAGTGATCATCTTAATAAGAATCAACATCTGGCCAAAACCAGTTTGGCTCAGTGGATTGAGCATCAGCCTGCAGATAGAAGGGTCCCAGGTTCCATTCCGGTTAAGGGCATGTACCTTGGTTGTGGGCACATCCCCAGGGGGTACACAGGAGGCAGCTGATCGATGTTTCTGACTTTCTATCTCTCTCCCTTCCTCTATGTAAAAAAATCCATAAAATATATTTTAAGAAATAGAATCAAAATCTGAGCCGAGGCTAGTGAAGGTCAGAAGGTAAAATTCTAGAAGTTACCCAAATATGTCCTGACAAGTGCATTGGGCGCCAAGCATTTATCTCAGAGATGAAAGAGTAAATAAAGCTCCCAGAAATAACTCATACTCGGTTAGCAGAAGTCTCTGTCCTGGGGCAGCAAGCTTCCAGAAAACAAGACAAGGTACCTGCCCTCCCCAACCATGTACTGTTGCCCTCCGCCTGGGAGGGCCTCTCTCATCAGTATGGGAACCTCTGTTTAGGTTCTGGTGAAGCAAGGGCAGAAGTGTCTGCCTACAGTTTGATTATGTATAAGCAGTGGTCATGCCTAAATGAGATCAGCTAATTTGACAGAGGAGGAAAACCACAATTTTTATGGCCTGATTAGAGAACGTTTTAAACTTACACTTAATCTCCCTGTGGTCATGGCTGAAGAAGCCAGTGTTCAGAACCGAGAAGCATGTGAAATGTTTTTCTAGGCAGCCAATCTGTTTAAGAGACTTCTCACAGTCATTAAAACCAACATCAGATCCTCTGCACCACACCCTCAAAGCTGGCAAAGAACTCCGAGCCAGGCCCAGCAGGGCTTGACCCCTGCAAATGATGCTGTGGAAGCCCTCGGATAGCAACACTGCCTCTCAGTCTGGACTCGCTTGCCAAATCTTTCAACATGGGCATACTTAACCTATGGTCTCATTTATGTAAATTTCTTCATCCAAGAAGCAAGACTAAATGAAAAGAGCCATGTGCTGTCTACGTGTGTGTGTGTGTGATGTATGTGCATATGTGTGCATGTGTGGTGTGTTTGTATGTGTGCACAGAGAGGGTATAGGTGTAGTGTGTGTTTGTGTGATGTGTGTATTTGTATTTGTTTTAAGTGTGTGTGGTGTGTGTATAGGTAAGATGTGTGAGTGCATGTGTTTTGTATATGTATGTGTGATGTGTGTATGGGGGTATTGCATATGTGTGTTTTAAGTAGTTAGGAAGACCTAACTCATTCTAATCCATGAGTCCATGTTTGTCTATAGGTTACTGGCATAATTAAAAAAGCAACTCCCAATTCCATGAGACAGCCAATCAGAAAAAGTCTTAGCAGGTTAAGAAAACAGCTAGAGGAGTGGACAAAGGAGTAGAGCAGTGGTTCTCAATCTTTCTAACGTTGCGACCCACAGGTTGAGAACTGCTAGCAGGATTGCCTAAAACCATCGGAAAACAACAGATATTTACGTTATGATTCATTAACAGTAGCAGAATTACAGTGATGAAGTAGCGACGAAAATAATTTTATGGTTGGGGATCACCACAACATGAGGAACTGTATTAAAAGGTTGCAGCATTAGAAAGGTTGAAAACCAATGGGGTGGAGGAAAAGGAGGATGCTATTTCCAAGATTAAGTCAATCCACTTCCCTCATAGAAGGCTTTTTTTCTCAGACAACTATATATTTTGGTTATGGTTGCCAAAAGGCACGAAAGAGAGTGAATAGCCAAAACGCTTCATTCCATTGTGCTAAGAAAGGGTCTAGGGTGTCTGGGATCTCAGGCTTTCTTGCCCTATTGAAACTTCAATTGCGCTTCTGAATTTTGGTGTTCTGCCCCAGCCGGTGTGGCTCAGTGGCTAGACCATCAACCTGCAGACCGAAGGGTACCGGGTTTGATTCCGGTTAAGGACATGTTCCTTGGTTGCAGGCTCCTCCCCAGCCTGGACCTTGGTCAGGGTTTGTGCAGGAGGCAACCAATCAGTGTGTTTCTCTCACATCGATATTTCTCTCTGTCTCTCCCTCTGTCTTCCACTCTCTCTAAAAGTCCATGGAAAAATATCCTCAGGTGAGGATTAAAAAAACAAAATGTCAGTGTTCTCACTAAACATAGAGAAGATAAAACCAGGATCTTAATTATCGTACCTATTGGATAATGGCTCTGAGAGATTAACACATCAGGCCCTCTGTAGATATCAGAGGGCTTCCACAACATCATCTTGTGCTTTGGGGAGGATGAATTATATATTTTGACAGATGAGAAAATAAGAACTACAATTTGAAGAAGTTGCTCACAATTAAGGGGTATCTAGAATCAGAACTGGAATTCAAATACAGGTCTGAGACCTCCTAAACACGTCTGAGCTGGAAAATGCACACAGCAGGTGATTAATAAATGACTGAATCCTGGCTATAAATACGAGATGAATAGTAGTGCTATAGGTAAGGGACCCATCTCTTTCATACTCTAAATTGTCCATCCTGAAGGTGGGCCAATGCCCATGGGGATTATAGCAGGACAGAGAGCTCATTGGTTCATAGCAGAAACTCTGTCCTAGGATTAGAAGCCTCAGTTCTGGAACTGTACAGCTTGGCAAAAGCCACGTATCTCCCAGGGCCTCCATTTCTTCATTTGCACTTTACCCCATAAGTCTATGGGCAGGATCAAAGGAGATAAATATAAGTGAGGGAGCTTCATATAACCCACATGGGAGGTCGCAGCAGTGACAACGGGATCCTGACACATTGGATTGATTTTATGTTTTTCTTCTCATCTACTTGTCCCGATGGTTGTTCTTTTCTTTCCGGAACTGTGGAGCTCAAACAATATTGCTATTACTTGAAGCAAAATACATAGGGTGTTCAGGGAAGTGGAGTTGGGAAATATTGGCAGGTCAGATGGAAAGTAGGTCTCTGACTCACCATCCCTTACAGAACACTATCCAAATGCTCTCTCCCAATATCCAAGACCTCCCCCCATGCTCTTCCATAGACTCCCATCATCCAGGAACAACACATGACATGGAGTTCCTCCAACATAACAAGCTCTCTCAGACCTCAGATGCCTAACAGTTGTGGCTGGAACAGATATCCCATCTCCTTCCATGTTTTCCATGCATCACTTCTGTAGGATCCTTCTCTGCTCCATTCTCAGTGCTCACACACCACCCATGCCAGCACAAAATTCCTGAGCATCCTCAACTCCATTACCTCCAAGTTCTTCAAAGACAGACACCAGCTTCTTCATCTTATTGTTCCAAAGTGTCTGGCATAGGACCTGGAACTCTGTAGGTAGGTAGGTAGTGGATTTTGAATAAGCTAAATTAGTATATATGCTCACAGTACTTTGTACGGTCTGGAGAACAAAGAGACTAACTAGTTCAATGCTGAACAAATTCTGTGTCCTTAAGCAATAACGTCATCATTTGCAAAGTATTTGTCTAGCATTGATGAATGAATGGATTTACCATACCCACTTATATATCACCTCACAGGACCTAGCATGATGCTTGGGATAGAATATAGGCTCAAACATGAGTTCTAAATGAATGAGGGAACAAATAAATGTCTTTTTCTTTATTTTTCAAACTCCAATGACTAACAAAGAATGTAGCATGTGGCTATTCAAAAATCCCTGTTTGATACATGAACAAATTTAAAGATTCAAAAACTATCAAGTGAGAATTTGGCTACTTTTTCAGTTTTATGACCTTTTTACAACACAAATATGAAAATATCTGCCAAATATTCACATTTCTAAGTAGAAAGCTGCTTGCAAAAACATCATTAAAAGTATCGCCCAGGGGCTGGTTAATCTCAAGATTTTCATGGATATACATGGGGTGACATTATTTGGCTAAGACCATGATAAAGTTCTTAAACTGATGCATTTCATGAAGAGTAATTCAGATGTAACACAGTTATTACAGAAATGACCAAAGTATTGCATTGTATTAAATACCCCCTATTATGCCATATGTTCTAAGAGAATTCCTTCTAAACAATCTCCCTTTCCAGGAGAGCCTCGTTGGCATCCATTAGAGTTTATAACATGGAATCATCTCTGGGATGTTTCCCATATAAAAAGATTAGGCCTTAAGGACCAAGTAGAGTCAGATGAGTTTACCTCATCAGGGCATTTTCCTAACCAAACAGTCCAACCAGCTCTCTCTTCCAGAAAACACATGATTGGATTTTATTTGGGGCGAAGAAAGGCTCTTGCAGGATGAGCCTACTTGGCTGAAGAGTGCATTACTCTCCCATTGCAGATTATAAGCTAAACTGACGAGTAAATTGGGTCTTCGAGGAACCCAGGTTCAAAGGTGAAGATAAGGCAGGACTTTGGGTATGGATAAAGTTAGTCCCAAAATGTTAAACCACATGACTTAAAACCATCCAACTCCCCAAATCAAAGGCATATGACCCAGCAGCACAGTTCCTGATTTAGTGGGGGAAAACAAAGACAGATACAAGTTTATCACTCCATAAATTTATATGAAACTCTACTAAAAGCAATTGAAATAGATAAAATATTAAAAATGAGGAAATCAATCGCCACTCACAATAATTTGGCCCCCATTTCTCACTTACTCCAATACTAATCATAATTTATGAAGTAAAGAATTCAGCGAAAGATAAAAAAAATTAACAATGTGGCTTATCACACTTATAAAAGTTATAAAAAATTACTAAGATTAGGCAATGTGATGGAACACAGAGAAATGAGCCATCACTTATATTGCTGGCACATTCTGCTGGGATGCATAAATAAGATGAAAGTAAACAGAAGATCATAGACAGGAAAGGGAAGAAATCACCCTAGATGCATCATTAGAAAAATAGAATTCCAAGCAATAGGCATTCAACAACTCATATATATTAACTGGTCTTCTCCTCCTGCTCCCACCATGAACCTTTTCTCTTTTTCTTTCCTCTCTTCTGCCCATTTCTTTTCTATTATTATTATTAGCAGCAGCAGCATTCTTATCATCATCATCAAAAAGTATTATTATTGAGTTTAGCAAGAATACAAAATACAAGTTCACCCAGCCATATTAACAATGAATAAATGTGGAAGCAAATTAAAAACACAGTATCATTATCTTCACTCTAAAGAAAATGAAATATAGATATAAATTTTACAAAACGTATATAGGACTTAAATGCTGACAATTAAAAATACTGCTGAACGAAATTTTTTAAAGACCTAAATAAATGAAAATTCATATTGTGTTCATGAATAAGAAGACTCAGCATAACAAAGATGTAATGTCTGATATATTTAGGGAAAGGTTTAATAAAAATCTCAACAAGATGTTTTGTGGACATACAGTCTAAAATTTATTTGGAAAGTTTAAATCACTATGATACCTAAAAGAATCCAACAAAAAAAGAATCTGGAATTAATCACTTTAGTATATTCAATATTTAAAGTTACTATACAGTTGCAGCATTCAAAAAGTGTGGTATTAGGCAAGAATAGACACATAGATCAATAGAGCAAAATACAAAACCCAGAAATAGACCCACGCAAATCAACCCAATTGATTTCTGGTAAATTTACAAAAGCAATTCAATGCAAGATGGATGTTCTTTTCAAGAAATAAGGCTGGAACATTTTGACATCCAAGTGAAAAACACACACACAAAAAACTCTCCCACATACAAAAATAACCTCAAAAATAACTTAATTGTGGACTTAAATGTAATGTAAATCAGTACAATTTTTTTTAAATAAGAGAAAATCTTCAGGATAAAGGACTAGGCAAAGAGTTCTGAGACTTGACACCAAAAACATGATACATAAAAGAAGATATCAATAAATTTGACCTAATCAAAATTAAAAATGTTTGCTTTCTGAAAAACCCTGTTAATTGAATGAAAAATAAAAAGATACAAATACTATACCAGAAACCTATATAATTTTATTAAATAGTGTCACCTCAATAAATTAAATAGAAAATATTTATAATATATAAGAACATTTTTAAAATTCAGATACAAAAGACAAAAATCATATAAAATAAAAAAATAAATGGACAGACAATTCACAAAAAAATATATCAAAATGGTCCTTAAGCATGAAAATGTTGAAATTGATTCATAATTAATTATATGCAAATTATAAAACAGTAAGGTTATAACAACCTTATTATTGAAAAAAATAATGTAAATCATGTATCTGACAAAGGACAAGTATCATATATATCAGCATATATATACACATACACACACAATAGTAAAGACACAAACAATCCAACTATGAAATGGGCAAAAGCTTGAAGGGCTGCAGGAATCATAGAAATAACAAACAAAAGAACCATTAGCAAAATTCATTTCACAGTTAAGTGTTAATTCTTCAGAAATAATGACTGAGCAATTTAGTACATATTTTCACATTGCTTTTCATGTTCCCAACACACCAAAAACTTGAAAACAGCAACTGAGGTCACCTCTGACCTATCAGTGTTCAATTTCAATAGTCAAAAATCAAACCAAAACTACCTTAGAAATATTACCAGTTATCCCTAAACTTTAATTACTTTAATTGTTGAACTCAGGGAATTCCCCCAATTGAAAAATTACATATATATATGTAAATACATATATATACATATATGTAAATATATATTTACATATATGTATATATATATGTATAAATGTATATATATATATACATTTTTAGAGGTCTGATGCTTCCAGAATGCATATAAGATCTTTGGTTAATCTCTTTCTACCCTCCCCCAAGCAGCAACCCAACCCATGCCCAATTCTGCAAGGAATCAGGCTCCCTGCTCCCTTCTCTCTGGGTCCGAGGTGCAGGTGAACCAGATTCAGGGGCAACAGTGCTCCAGCAGCAACCTAACCCACAGCGCTGATTCCATGAGGAATTGGTCTCCCTCTTTTAATGGTTGGAGCATCTGGCCCCTGGTGGTCATTGCAGGTGATAGCTACCAGGTGACCAGTCTAACTGTCAGATGGTTGCTTAGACTTTTATATATACACTAGAGGCCTGGTGCACGAAATTCATGCATGGGAGGCGGGGGATGTCCCTTAGCCCAGCCTGCACCCTCTCCAATATCGTACATCCTTCTCACAATCCAGGACTGCTGGCTCCAAACTGCTCACCTGCTTGCCTCATGATTGCCTCTAACCACTTCTGCCTGCCAGCCTAATCACCTGCTAACCACTACCCTGCCAGCCTAATTGATGTCTAACTGCTCCCATGCCAGCCTGTTTGCCCCCAACTTCCCTCCTCTGCTGGCCTGGTCACCCCTAACTGCCCTCCCCTGCAGGCTTGATCGCCCCCAACCACCCTCTCTTGCAGGCCTGGTCCCTCTCAACTGTCATCCCCTGCTGGCCATCTTATGGTGGCCATCTTGTATCCACATGGGGGCAGGATCTTTGACCACATGGGGGCATCCCTCTTGTGTGTTGGAGTGATGGTCAATCTGCAAATTACTCTTTTATTAGATAGGGTATATATAGACACATATATACATCTATGTGTATATGTGTCTATATATACACACACATATACGTTTATACATATATAAATATATATTTACATTTTTGGTAGGAAATTCAAGTTTTATGAATCTGTAATAACTTGGCCTAAATAATAACCTTTTAAAATTTGAAGTCATATGATTAAGCCCTTCTAAGTGACCCATTTAAAGATGCTGAGCCGCTCATAAGCACTGAAATTAATGGGAGTTGACCAAGAAGCCGGTCTTTGCCATTGAGGAGAGAGCAATGGCTAACACAAATTTCTTAGAGGAGTGCAGTGCTCTCAGACAAAGACTCGTTCTTCCTGTGGGGTCCTTGGAATGCTTTCCCTCATTCCCTGGGTATTCCTTTTGGATGATTTTCTTGGAAAATGTTCACATTGATCTTTGGTTTATTCCATTGCTTTTCTGAGAAGCCAAAGTTAAAACTGACCTTGAGCTCAAGTAACTTCTAATGTGTCACATATGGAAGCAGGAAGATAAAGCTCTGTCTGTGGCTGAGAAAGACTAATTCTGCCAAAGCAGTGTTCTCAATAACACCAATGATAACAACAATAACTCATCATATTAATAAATTGCTTTATGTTTACAAAGTGTCTGCATATATATTACAGCATTGGATTCTCATGAAAATGCTCTGAGGTAGGCGAGCAGTATTATTTTTATTATTCTCAGATGGAAAAAATAAGGCTTCAAATATACATGTGTCTTGTCTAAATTAATTGACCAGGAAGTGTTACAGATAACCCTTGAACTTCAAATCTTCTTTGTTAACATTAAAGACATTTTGAAAGATAAAAAGATCATTCCACGTCCTAGCAGCCTAAAGTAATTGATGCAAATTTTGTGAATTTTTAAAAGAACGTATTGAATATATCAGAGAGACATTGGTCAATAAAATTATATAGGTTTCAGGTGGACAATTTTTTAATACATCATCTGTATATCGTATTGTGTATTCACTACCCCAAGTCAAGTCTCGTTCATCATCATTAATTCCCCTTTATCTTCTTCTGCCTCCCAGCCTGGTTTCCCTCATACTGTTGTGGTGTCTGAGGTTTGTTTGTTTTTCTTTGTTTAATCCCTTCAGGTTTTCCATCCAGTTCTCCTACCCCTCTTTCCCTCGGACAGCTGTCAGTCTGTTGTTCACTGCACTGGAGCCTGTTTCTATTTTGTTTCCTAGTTTATTTTGTTCGTTATATTAGACATATAAGTTTGTGAATTTGTAAGACTGTGTCCATATGCTTTTAAATTTTACATAACAAGCTCAATTACACTATTGTATTCTGATTTTTTATGTTTATTATGTAAAAATCTGGTCAAGTTATGGCATAGTTTTTATAATTATGCTGTTATTGTATGGTGTGAGAAATTATAATCTGTATCATTCCCCTATTACTCATGGTTTCTTTGGTTACTTATTAACTTAGGGTAATTTTTGAGGTCTCTGAGCCTTTGTCAAAGAGTTTGAAAAATTCTTTCTCAAAATTCGACTTGTTATTTTACTTTCAAGTAAAACCTAAAAATTTGCTTTGAGACTAGCTATGTATTCATATACAACAGACGCCTCTCATAATTCCAAGAGCATTTAGAGTTACCAATTTAAAGTTGAAGTAAGTATAAAGCTAATTCTTCACATACTCACTTAGTTAATCAATAGCAAATTGGAGCTTTTTGGTAATTAGCCAGTTCCATTTCCCATCATATATTTTTTTCATTCATCTATTGAGGTCTTGAAACTTTTCTTGGATATTTGAATGAGCTATTATGTAATAAAAATTAAGCTTTCCATGATTGATAAAGTACTTTTCAGATTTGTTTCTCTTTGATTTTAGTATTTTTATTACACAGATGTTTTCCTCTTTAGTTTCTTCTGTAGCTTCAAAGCGGAGGAAGTTTTCCCACACTCTAATATCATCAAATCTGTTTTCTGTTTCACTCTGATTGAACTCCACTATAATGTGATAGCTCTGCTTTTGTTCCATATGGGATATTTTTGTAAGAAATGTGAATTTAACTCTTTTAAAATGCATTTTTGTTTTTATGTTTTACACATACATATAACTTAAACATTAAAATAAATCCAAGAGGCTTATTATAAAATATGAATCTCTTGCTGCTACCCCTTCAATATTTCCCATTCTCAGTGTTATCCACTCTCTAAATTTCTAGAGAAATGTATAAATATGTATATATATATGTGATATATATATATATGATATAAGTATTTTATATATAAAGTACTTATATCATTTTTTAATGTTTCACTTTTAGGAGGTCTTGACTTCTCAAGATAGGAGATATGTCTTTAATTCTCTTCATCCCACATTACTATATACATGCACACCTTCAGATATCCACTCCCCCCAATAAAGCTATACTTTTTATGTTGTTCAGTTCACTCTATAAAGATTATCTAAACATTATTTATAACTAAGCCATGCAACAAGTTATAATTATTTTCCTAGTCCTACATAATAAGCTTCCTGGATTTAATAGATGTTTTATTTACTTTTGTTTTCCTGGATTTAATAGATGTTTTATTTACTTTTGTTTTCTTCATTGCCTGTGTTATTATGACTAATTCACCTCCAAACTTTTCCCCACTGTTCAAATTCATCCAGTTTTCTAGCAGTTTCATCTTCTTGGAAAACTTTTATTCCAGAGCCTCTAACCTGCTCCAATCTGGACTGGTTACTCTATAGGCCTGTTTGACGGACAGCTTTGTTTTTTAATTGATTTCAGAGAGGAAGGAAGTGGGAAAGAGAGAGCGAAACATCAATGATGAGAGAGAATCATTGATCAGCTGCCTCCTGCACGCCCCGCACTAAGGATAGAGCCCACAAGCTGGGCCTGTGTCTTGGCCGGGAATGGAACTGGAACCTCCTGATTCCTCTGTCAACTCTCAACCACTGAGTTAGGCTGGGGGTTGTAGGACAGCTTTTATGCAAGCATTTATTTTCAGCACTCCTCTTAGGCTGCAATGATAAATGGCCTCCCAGAACAGAGACTTATTTCTTGTTCATGTAACAATCCAACATGGTGGCCTTTCCTATTGGGTGTCCTTCCTCCATGTGATGAGTTTGAGATCCAGGTTTTCTCTTCTTGTAAATTTACCATCTGTTGGGCCCAGCCTTGTCCTCCTCTGCCTCCAGCTGCCTCCAGGGGAGTCAGCAGAGGCAGCTCTCCTTCTTGAAAACAGTGGCCTGGAAGTAGCACACTCGGTTCCATGGACAGGGCTCATTTCTATGGACACGACTCAGTCCTAAGGCCACACTTAGATGCAAGGAAGTTTGGAGGATACAGTCTAACTATGTGCCTAAGAGAGGAAAACAGAGGTGGGTGTGATTTTCACTGACTACTGGAAATCTCTGCTACAACATCACCAAAGGTCTTCTTTTTGTCATTTGCTTGGGTGCGAACTCATGTCCCAGGCTTTGTGGCTTCCTCTCTTACTTTTATGGTAGGTGGAACACATCCTAAAATAAGTTTTTGATAAAGAGTGAATAGGAAGTAAGTTTTTAATGATATTGACTGTCCTAATTTATGTTAATTCTATTCTCAAATTCAATTGACAGTTTGAGTATAAAATTCTAGACTGGAAAACATTTTTTTTCTCTGAAGGTGTTTCCATAAAAATTTTGGACTCTGTTTTTACAGAGTCTAAAATATTTTATTCATAATCTTTTGGTATATCAAAAAATTTTTTTACATTTCTCAGAGCCGCAGGATTCACTCTAGGTCATTAACATTCTAAAATGACATGATGTGGTTCTAGATTTGGATCAATTTTGTTGTGTACTTGCCATTTTTAATTATGAAACTCATCTTTCCCAGATTCTGGGAGCTATTTGAATTATTCCTTGATCATTTTCTCTTTTTTTGTTTTGTCTATTTAGATCTATAGTTTTGGATAGTGATCCTCCTGATATCATTTCTCTAACTTCGTTTTTTCATTCTTATTTTCTACTTGTTTTACTTTCTGAGAGAATTCCTTGCCATTCATTGTTAAAGCTTCTAACCATTTTATCGCATTTCATACTTTTAGTTTTCAATATTTATCTTGTGGTAATATTATCCCTTTTGTGGCACACTGTTATTGTTTCATTGAGGAAATACTTTCTCAGCTGCTTGGGATATAATGATACTTTTAATATTGTTATCTTCTGGCATAAACAGTTACCTCCATCCTGTTTCTTTCTATTTATTTACTTTAGTCTCTGTGTATTCAATTAGAGTCTTTTCTCAAATACCTGGACATTTTTTGGCTGTCTGACCAGGTTTAAGAGTGGATCTCTATTGGATGATGGGAACTGCTGAGGACTGTGTTGGTTTGTCAATCTCGATCTTCATTTTAAGGAGTGATGGCAATGGGCTATTTCATTGAACAGCTGATGTGTGTCTTCAGGTCTTGTCTTGCTGACACTTGAAATTCTGCACAGAAGCATCACCCAGTTTCTCTTTTTTAAAAATATATTTTATTGATTTTTACAGACAGGAAGGGAGAGGGATAGAAAGTTAGAAACATCGATGAGCTGCCTCCTGCACACCCAGTACTGGGGATATGCCTGCAACCAAGGTACATGCCCTTGACTGGAATTGAACCTGGGACCCTGGGGTCCACAGGCCAACGCTCTATCAACTGAGCTAAACCAGCTAGAGTCATCAGCCAGTCTCTTAAGGAGAGTATAGAGGTCAGGCTCAGAGTGTCCTGAGAGCAAAGTGGAGAAAGAGTAGTGCAAGATATTCAACATTCAGTACCTAAGCTTTAACAAAATACCTCAATTTCCAGTAGGAATTCCCTTCCCCCAAGTGTACCTAGTTGTTCCCGGAGAAACACACAGCTTGACCTCTCCTGAGAATAAACCTCCAGTCTCCTGCCAGGTGAGAGAGAAGTCTTCCAGCTGAGCAGAGAGGAAGGGGGAATTTGGTGGCTTAACTGCATTTTACAGCAGAATTTAATCCAACCTCCTGTTTTCAACAACTTCTGCATACACTTCATCCTCCCCACTTCCACAGGTACCTGGTGCTGACAATTTCAGAGCCTCCTGGGGGATCTGCGGTGCAGGCTGAGTAGCTGCTCAGCTTTCTCCGCGGCTGATTTAGGATTCCGTTCTCCTTCAGGTCAACTAAGTGTTTTAGCATCTCCGTTGTTGTCAGAGCCATTTCTCAATTTCTCTGTGCTTTGGATATTTATGCCTAGAAAACCTTTTGCTTCAGTTTTCCCAGGGTTTCAAGCAAGAGTGGAGGTTAAGGAACTCAATTCTTGAATCTTTGATCCTAAAATCTTTAATAGAACCGTTGTATTTTCCAAATTGCTCTCCTATCAGAATACCACTTAATAAAATAATTCTTATTTTCTTCTTGCTTTGAGTGTTTATATGTCATATGTCAAATTAATGCTATTCCTGGGATTCATATTCTAACCAAGCGATCTATTTTATGTCGGTGTCATAATGTCTAGATCTTGCTGTTGTAGAACATATTATCATATTCGATAGCTGCTCACTACAAGCTAGCTCTCTCCTCGCTGCTTAATTTACTCAGGCAACCCATGTGGAAAGAACTCTGTTAAGACTCATCATGCAAGCATCTTGCCAATAATACCACATGCTAACTTTTTTTTTTAATGGCTAAATAGACATGTCTTTAAAAATTAGTGCCGATTCTATTAATCATCCCCTTTCCAGAATATGTCAGCCAAGCCTGTTTCTATTCCAGGCCTAAAGATTAAAAATCCCCTGGGTTGACAATTTACCATGGAACATGAGCCATCCACTTAGCTCATGTTCTCCAACCAGAAACACATACAGAGACACACAGAACCACACACATGCCTCCCTATGCCATATGCATCTCACTTAGGTTTCTGCCCCTTGGAAGCTCGGTGACATTTACTGCTTTAGAGCTTTAGAATATCAAAATATTTTGTCAGGCATGAACTTGAGCAATCTCAGCAACATCTTTTTTACCATATTAAAGATGGAAAAGGGAATCAGCTTTGGAATTGAGAAGGAAAAGAAGGACTGTGTAATGCTATTTCTGATCTTCTAATTCAAGAATCTCCTCTAGGCGCGAATCCTAGATATTTTCCCCTAACCAGGCCTTCCTTACTGCTGAGATGAATTACAGAAAGATCTACTTCGCTCTTCACTTCTTAATACAAATAACTGTTGCTAAGAGTAAATGACATTCATACATTCAGAACTTTTTCTTCCTCATAGATTTATCTAGGAGAAATGACTTAAGTCATTCTTACTACAATTCTAATTTCATCATACCTCGCAAGTAATATTAACCAAATAATCATCTTTGAGCCATACCTCCCATAACTATGCTCATTAAGCCAAGTAGTTGCCATACTTTGCAAATGATTCCTCAACACAAAAATGTCTTGTCTGTAGCTTATTAGAGAAGCCAAAATGTATGGACCAGGAGAAGAACTGCTGGTTACATGAGGAAATAACCACATGGTTCACAGTTGGCATGGCGAGAAGGAAGATCAAGTATGCCAAATAATAATTTCATACTTATGAGAAATATTACCCTATACATGGCACAATGCTATACATGTGCGGTACATGCCACTCCTGGGAGGGGGGTGATAATTCAATTCTTCATGGAAGAATTGTGTATCAGTTTTAAGCTGTTTGCTTCTTATTCTATGTCTTATCTCAGAAGTTGATTGTGTGATTTTTGGCTTATTCTTGTGATCACTTAGAGACACTAAAACAATGGTGTGAATTTATTGGAACATTCCCCACCCAATCTCACTGGAAAAATATAAAGTTTTTAATGACCTATTTATGGTTCTCAAAAACTTGATTTAGGGCAGGAAATATTGGACTAAGCTACTTTTTCTGCAATCAAAAGCACATACCAAAAAGAAGATAGTCTCTCAAATTGGGAACTAAGGATCCAAAAATAAAATGGAATCCAAATGTTTGCTAAGAGACTAGGCAGAGACAAGATTCTCAGACCACCCCACCCACTCCAGCCAAAAGGAGAGTCTCAAAGAGGGCATTTGCAAATGCTTAAAGGACTGACTCATTAAAATAGGTAATCTATGCAAAACAAAACAAAACAAAAAACCTTAAAATAAAGCAGCTAAAGTAAAAATCAAGGGGACATTAAGTGTGGCTTGATCTTCCCCCCCCCCACACAAATCTGATTTCTCTCAACTCCAGCTGTTTGAATTTGTTGACTTTGAAGACTGTCATCAGAGGCTGAATAACACCCAACCTTTTCCTTGCAAGGCTTCTAAATTCTTTCCTTTTGGCCTTCACATCCAAGAACAATACACATCCCAATCGCCCCAGGGCCTAAGGGGCCAAACCTACACAGCATTTCTATTTCAATAAATGAGCATCTCAAGGTCTTCTTCCCTCTGCCTTTTGGTCCTGCTTAGGCCTGCCTACCCAAATAGAAGAGAGGCTAAAGCCATTTAGGTATGATTATGGTGTACTAGTCTGCTTGATTAAATAATAAAGCACCAAGCATAACAAAGCTGGGTTTTCCTGGCCCTGGTCATTCTCCCCAGCTTCTAGGACAGATCCGGCCAAGGCATTTCCCTACTGTCTAGGGCAGTTAGCAGTGCCATGTGGTGTAACTGAGTAATAGGAATCTGGGACAGCGAATTTGCACAGAGCAAATCTCACTGTTTTCCGAAATCCCCCCTTAGAAGACAGTTGCCAACAAATGATGTGATTTATCCCTCAGGAAAGATTGGGTGAGAAGAGGGGGAGGGAAAGGGCTAAAGAGGAAGGAGAGAGAAGGAAGGTTGCTCCTGAGTCAATTTTTGGAAATGTCTGAATAAATAATAATCAAGCTAATGGCAACTAGAAGGAAACACCCTAATGATTCTGGACCAGTAATGCCTTAGAACAAACATAAATAGTTTGAGTTATAAAATTTCAGTCTTAGAACTGTCCTTCTAAACTAAATAAACACACACAGAAGTTTTTGAAATCAATGAAAATATATTTTAAATAAAATAGCTAGCCAATTGGACTTCGTCTTAATGTCCGATAATAGGATAATACATCTATATGATAACATTTTAGACTATTTTTTAATAAATTGTTAACTTGTAGATGCACTAGAGGCCCAATGCATAAAATTTATGCAAGAGTAGGCCTTCATTCTCCCTGCTGCCAGCAAGGGCTTCCCTCACAGCCCAGCTTCCTCTGGAAGGTTGTCCAGTCTAATTAGCATATTATGCTTTTATTACTATAGATTACAACCCAATTTAAAGTACACACAAGGTGGATGCTTAAAATTACTGATCTGAGATCTTTCTTTTTTTCTAATATATGCATTCAATGCTATAAATTTCCTTCCAAGCACTGCTTTTTTGTGGCAAAGCACACATTTTGATAGATTGTATTTTCATTGAGTTAGAAATATTTTAAAATTTATCTTGATATATCTTCTTTGATCCCCTGCATTGCTAGAAGTGTAGTGTTTTATCTCCACATATTTGTTTTTTTCCCTAGTTATTTCTCTGCTCTTGATTTCTAGCTTAATTCCACTGTGCTCTGAGAACAGACACTGTATGGTTTCTATTTATTAAATGTGTTAAATTGTGTTTTAAGGGCCACAGTGTGGTCTATCTTAATGAATGTTCCATGTGAACTCGATAAAAACTTGCATTCTGCTCTTTTGGATGAAGTAGTCAAGACATGTTGATTATATCCTGTTGAGTGAAGGTGCTGCTGAGCTCACTATGGGCTCCCAGGTTTTCCTCTTGCTGGATATGTCCATTCTGAGGGTGCTGTTGAGCTTCCCACCGGGATAGTGGACACATCTATTTCTTCATGCAGTTTTATCAGTTTTTGCTTCACATAGTTGGATGCTCTGTTGTTAGGCATATACATGTTAGGAATTATGATTTTATCTTGGAGGAATGACCCCATTATCATTAGGTAATGCCTGTTTTTTTTATTCACAATTTTCATTACTTTGAACTCCCCTCTGTTTGAAATTAATATAGTACTTCTGCCTTCTTCATATTAGTGTTAATATAGTATGTTTGTCTCTATCCCTTTATTTTTTGTTTTATTTGTGTTATATATTTTTTTCTTTATTGATTAAGGTATTACATATGTGTTCTTATCCCACCATTGCCCCCCCCCCCCATCTCCCCACACATGCCCTCAGCCCCCTGGTGTCTGTGTCCATTGGTTAGGCTTATATGCATGCATTCAAGTCCTTTGGTTGATCTCTCTCCCCTTCCCTACTTTCCTTCTGAGGTTTGACAGTCTGATCGATGCTTCTCTGTCTCTGGATCTGTTTTTGTTCATTGGTTTATGTTGTTCATTCTATGTGGGTCTTTAAATCTAAAATGGGTTTCTTCTAGATAATATATAATTAGGTTTTTTTAAGTCCTCACCTGAGGATAAATTTTTATGGATTTTTAGAGAGGAATAAGGGATAAAGAGAGAGAAAAACATTTTGATATGAAAGAGAAACATCAATTGGTTACTCCCCATATGTACCAACACTGGGGATTGAACCTGCAACCTCAGTATGTGCCCCATCCAGGAATTGAACACACAACCTTTTGATGCATGGGACGACACTCCAACCAATTGAGGGGCTAGGGCTGGTTTTTAGTTTTTTGATCCACTCTTACAATCTATACCTTTTAATTGGCACATTTAAAGTATTGGCATTCAAAGGGATTATTGATATAGTTGGGTTAATAGCTACCATATTTGTTAGTTTTTCTATTTGTTATCTTTATTTTTCCTATTTTTATCTTCCACTCTTTTTCTGTTGTTCTTTTGTTTGTGTGTGGTTTTAATTGAGCATTTTATATGGTTTCATTTTCTCTCGTTATTATCATAACAGTTATGTTTTTTGAAAAACGTTTTAGTGGCTTCCCTAGACTTTATAATACACATTTACAACTAATCCAAACCTACTCTCACATGATAATTTACTAGTTCATGAGTAGTATAAATATCTTTTGTTACTATATTACAGTAATAAAATAATAGAAATTCCTTTCTCCTGCCCCTTATAACATTGCTATCATTCACTTCACTTACCTATAATCATACATAAGCATCCATATGATATATACATATATATGATACATACATAACTTATGATAGATACATAGACATACATCATTGAACACATTATTGCTATTACTTTGAACAAACTTGTGAAATCAATTAAGAATAATGAAAATCACCCTGACTGGTTTGGCCCAGTGGATAGAGCATAGGCCTGCAGTCTGAAGGGTTCCAGGTTTGATTTCGGTCAGGGGCATCTACCTTGGTGGTGGGCACATCCCCAGTGGGAGGTGTGCAGGAGGCAGCTGATCAATGTTTCTCTCCCATCGATGTTTCTGATTCTCTATCCCTCTCTCTTCCTCTCTGTAAAAAATCAATAAAATATATATTTTTTAAAAGAATAATTAAAATTGAGCCCTGACCAGGTAGCCCAGTTGGTTAGAGCATTGGGACAGTACCAAGGAAGACTTCTGAGGTAACTGGCAAACTTCTGAGGTGCCTGGCACTTTTCAAAAGTCATCAGATTACTTTACTCCACAAATCATCTGAATCTAGAGGAGAAAGATCACCTATCTATCCCCTTCAGAAGGTGTTTTAGCTCTTGTCCCTTCAAAGAGGGCCAGAAGGCATAATCCCGCTCAACAAACTCAAGGCTTACAGGGCCACTGTATGGAATTCAAATGAGTGCCACTGGTATAAAACACTCTCTGGGAAGAGCTGGTAAGGCCTCAGTTTGGAGAAAATAGAAAGGGTAAGGCATATGAAAAACTCCGAGTTACTGGGCTTTTCTAAAAGAGGGAGAACACTGCTCTTGTACTGCCGTGTTGCAGATATGGGGGAGTCGGGCCAAGCCCTGCCCAAGTGTTTTGCAAGGGAGCCTGGAAATGTAAACATTTATGTGCAATTCCTCCCCCTTCTTTGTTATTAAACACTTCAGAGGTACAATACTGCCTGGGCCCGTGGTGTGGGAGCCAAATAAAACACACTGAGGCCAGGTGCACCCAACAGGTTGCCAGTTAGCTGCTTCTGGATAAGCATCTAGAAGGACTTCCATGTTTCTGCTCCGCCACCCCGGCTGCTCCCACAGCTTGGGTGCTGATTCCCAAGCGGCCAGATGTATTTCAGGGACATGTGCCTGAAAAAGACTTTGCAGCAACTCATCTTGAAAGGCCTTCTCACTAGGGCAGCTCTTCTCCCCAAAGCAAATCCTCATGAAAAGTGTCCTGCTCTCAAGAAGACAGGAAAGGTTTGACTGGGAGAGGAAGGATAGCACTCTCCCTACAGAAACAGGCTAAGTTTGGGCAGTGCCTCCAACTGCCACAACCTCCTAGCCTAGAACTCTGGCTCACACAAAAAGGGGAGCTCACATCACCTACCTTCCAACCTGAAACAGGACACATGTGACTCAGGTACTGCGATGCTGTGATGAATAAAAGCGCTGGCGGGAGCTGAACGCTGCCAAGGCTCTTGACCACCATTAGCACTGAGGCCTCATATTATTCAATTGCCGTCTACTGAGCAACTCCAAAAGTGCAATTACACAGCTGGTACCGTTCATCACTGCACCCTTGAGTGTGAAAGGACAATTTGAAATTACAGTCTGAAATGGGCACACGACTCCTACCGTAAAATAATTTTATTATTTCCAGAAATCCCAAATTGTTGTAATTTGGCTTTCATCCCGAAGGGGGGGAAAACTAAGATTGTAGGTGCCCAAAATTTGTGGCTAGGTTCCAGATGTCTCACACGAAAAAAAAAAAAAAATCTTTCTATATTTTGGGTAGAAGGTTTTTTCCACTTTGCTTTCTTGAACATCCATTAGAAGAAACAAACAAATCCTTAAAATATGTTAAATAGAATTATGTTAGAAAATTCTACAGCCCTCCTAATCTCAGAGATAAATGTCAATGTGATGAAAATTTCCCAGCATACTCTGGGAGCTTATGTAAAGGGTATACCAGCTAATGGGTCTGAGTATTTCTGGGCATTTCTAACCCAACTAGAATGCTGGATGCCTTTCGTAGAATTTCATGGGTGAGGGAGGTTCGCTGGAGAACCTGCCTGTAGAGTTTATCCTGTGGCTATGTTTTTTGTGGCATTTATTTGAAAATGAAAGAATAAAACAAATTTGGGCTTTAAAATCATCTGCAATATAGAAAGACTACCTCAGAAGATTATTATAAACTAGAAGCTGGGTGCACAAAGTCGGTAGGGTCCCTAGGCCTGGCTGGTGATCAGCGCTGATCTGTGGGGTGACCAGCGGGGCAATCTGGGGGTCCCCGCAGGCACCCACCTTGGCTGGCCTAGAGCCTGTGGGTTGGCAGTAGCTCCTACATTGAGCATCTGCCCCCTGGTGGTCAGTGAAATCACAGCGACCAGTAGTTCCACTGGTGGTTCCACTAGTCAGTTGATTTGCATTTTAGGCTTTTATTATATAGGATGAAATAAAGTACTGGAAGTATTCAGCATGGTGACTGGCAGGTTCTCAGAAAATGTTATTCATCGCTACGACTACAACCACTGTGAAAGTGCCCAATGCAGTACACTCAACATGCTCACAAATGTTTACCTCCCTTTCTATGCCTTTCTACCAGCTCCCTCATTGTGGATACCTTGATACGTCCTTATCTCCTTTGCACTTTGCTCTAAGTAGTTCCACCATCCAGAAGTTGTTCTGCCTTCCTGCCAACCCTGGAATGCTCTTATTAGGGCCACAGAAAGCAAAACATAACCATGTACCCACTTAGCAAGCCAGTGAACTGCTTTCCAACAGAGAGAGCCCCGCGTAGAATTCCATCCCATCCTTACCACCATATGTTCAGGGGCCTTTAGTTGATTCCCAATGTACATTAATGAGTGAAATGGATCACTTGGGTACAAAGACAGTCATTGTCCCTGGCTTGCATCTCCTTGAATACAGCTATTCTTTAGAATGTTACAAACTACAGAATGCCAAAACACTGCTCCTGACATATCACACCTGCTTCTCAGGGCACATCTCACCCCGCACCAGCCGGGGTGCAGCCTGGGCCGCAGCCTGGGCTGTGTTTAATGATTCTACAGCACTCAGATTAACTCTTTTGCTTGACTGGCTTTTATGGATATAGCAAAGTCCATTTGGCCTTGTTTTAATAACATCCCAATAAAAGAGCTGGGAAATTAGATGCTAGGAATGACATTTAAATCCTCCATTTCCCTTTGCTGCAATAATGGCCTTCTTGATAATAAAGTAGATAAATTTTATTAAATTATATGAAGTGTTTCCATTTGAAAGCAATTAAAAAAATGCTTTCAGTCCACAATTACAAAACTATTCACTTCGTATTTGAGGCTGACATTTTTATTGGTCATCTGAGTTATAACATACTCAGCTCTATGCCCATTCATTGGCCCCTGATACTTCTGCCAACATTTTATGGGTTTAGGTGAAAGTATAGTATTTAAGCCTCCTCCAAACTCATGAGCTTCCCCTGCTTCTGAAAAAGGCTCTCTCAGTGTTGGAACAACGCACAACCAAGGCTGATGTTTATTTAAAAACATCTGCTCCATCTTTTGTGGTATAACATACCAAAGGAGCCTGACATTTTAAATACTTTTTCTTTACACTCTGTGTCAAACAATGAGAGAACGTAAGTACTTCCATGATGAAAAACTGTTCAGGGCAATTACAAGATGATACAGTAAGTGGACTAAATGGTACCCAACGTAATCAAAGGAAAACACTGGGATTAGCCCGAATGCTGCAGAATCTACTTTTTATGGAGATGTCCAGTTCCTTGAATATTGTCAAGATTATGCATTACATCTTAGTGCTTCCTAATTGATAATGAAAATAGTCTCTTGTTATTTTATGTTTCTAAGATAAGAGTGTGAGTTATTATTTTTGTAAAGTTTTTGACAAATTGGGACAGGCAGAAAGCACACTATCTCTGTGTCCCTGGTGGTTCATTGACCTGGCAGTCTGGAGTGGCCACACATTCCTTTAGTGCTACTGAGCACTCATTCCCTGGACTCCATCTTTCACAGCCATCCTTACTTACATCCATTGCAGACATGAACTGGGGATGTAAGGAAATGCAGCCTTTCCATTTACATGCTTACCAATCACTTAACGACCAGAATATTGCACAATAAAGATGCTGCTCCACCTATTTTAATGATAAAACACCTGCCTCCAGAAAAACAGGTGCTTCTAATATTCCAGAGACAATTTTTATCAATATAAACATACATTCAACACTGAGCCCAACACAAACACACATAAAAACACACACACACACACACACACCTGTTTTCTGCTATAGATTGAGGGAAAGTAAACTTTGGTTTAGCCTCTACGGATGACATGTCACAAATGCTTTTATTTATTTTTATGTTTTAAAACATAGATTTTTGTTGATTTCATAGGAGAAGGGAGAGGGAGTGAGAGATGGAAACATCAATGATGAGAGAGAATCACTGATCAGCTGTCTCCTGCATGCCCCACACTGGGGATGGAGCCCGCAACCTGGACATGTGCCCTGACCAGGCATTGAACCATGACCTCCCAGTCCATAGGTCGACTCTCAACCACTGAGCAAGACCGGCTAGGCTTTGAATCACCAGAAAACCATGTCACTGAAGGTACTTGAACATTCTATTAGACATGAAGCAGAGGAGGCACTGAAAGAAGGTGGAAGCCAGTCCATGGCTAATTTCCCAAGGTCCCAGTTGATAGCCACACTGCACCCAAGGGAGAAGAAAGCACAGCTCAGTTTATTAGCAGTAGGAGAGTGATTTCTCAGTGTTGTCACAAAACCACAGGCAGCCAGTTCTGGAAAGAAGACTTAGAGCATTCCAGCAGGTAAAGGGCACTGTCCTGCACAGACCTGTCTGGAAGGGACTCAGGCTAAGCCTTGGTCAGGAGGCTCAATGCTAGTTCTCAGCATGAACTTCTGACCACCTGCATGCATTTCACACAGCTGGGGATCTGCTTCCCCATGAGCTGACATGGCTGCTCACAACTGTGCCCACATGAATTCCCTCTAAGAAGCCAGAAGTCAAGGGCCTTATGATATGTAGAGAGTAAGCACTACAGGGAAATGTTGTTTGTGACCTTTTAATATTGTGGCTCACTTTGGACCATAAATCTCCTTTTCTGATCATACCAACCTTGCAAAAACACAGCCCTTTGATTGCCTCTTTATTAGCTTAGCAAATGGAGTGGTGGGTGAGCTTTTGTCAGGGTGCTGACTCTGTTACAAAGTGCAAAGGGAATTCCCATCCACCCACGGACCAGAGCCACCCAAACGCCCAAATCCATCTGTTCTATGGATATTCAACAGGAATCTTTTATCAAAAATCACAATTATAAATCTCTACCTACTGCTACTCACTAGTGGACCCTTTTAGTCAGCATGTTACATATCAGAGCAGCTCCCATATTAAAATTAAAAAATTTAAAAATAGCCATCGCAACTCCCATAGTCCATTCCCACTCCTCCCCCTCACCCCCATAGCTAGCACCATATTTTGGTTCTTCTCTTTCTAGCAAAGCCTTTCAGAAGAAATAATTGTAATCCCTGTCTCAATTTCCTTTTCTCCATCCTTCCCTTATACCACTCCAATCAGCCTGTTTGTCTCCACAATCAACCAAAACAGCTATTTTCAATGTCACCAAAAAAAAATTCCTTGTTGCCACTTGCTCACTGGTTACTATTTTCTCAGTCCCCTTTGTTTATTCCTCCTCATATCCCTAACTTTTAAATGTTGGAGCACCTGAGTGTAGGAAACCAATCTTCTCTTACTAATAGAAAGATGTGGACAGGAAGTCCAGGAGGCTGGTAAACAACCTTAATTGCTCTGAAAGGTCAGAGCTAAAAACATTGTTAACTGAAACACCTCTGTTTGTTCTTTGTGTATTTCTGTTGTTGGAATTTCCTGCCTGGGGGCTATGGGTGGATCCCACACCCTTAATAAAAGGGATGGACAGGCCAGAGCATGGTGCAGTCTTTCCACTAGAGATTGGCTACCGCCTGGCCCCCATTTCCAAAATTTATGCTTTTCTAAGTCTCTATTCATTGTGTGCGGCCTCTGCCTGGCATTGGAAACCTGGACACGCGGGACATGAAAAGGATTTCCACACCTGAGAGCTCAGTCAAAAGGCCTCAACTCTTCTATGTACTCTGTCTTGCTAGGCAAGACCATCCAGACCAAAGAGTTCAATTCCATCTCTATGTTGATGATTTTTAAAGTATATCTCTGGTCCAGATTTCTGGGCTGAACTCAAAAGGCTCCACAACTGCTTCCTCAACATTCCCACCTGGATGTCTGTCCATTCCTGGTTGCTCCTGAAATCTTCTGATCACGGTAACTGGAAATTCTATTCTTTAAGGTGTTTTCATTCCATTCCATTACATTCCATTCACCATTTCCCCCTATAACATTAAAGCCATCCTCGAAATCCTCATTTCCCCCCAAAGCCTCATCTCCAATCCATCAGTGAATTATTTTATTTCTAGAATCCATTTACTTTTCACCGTTCTAGTTCAAGCTACTATCATTAGATACTCGGCTTAATGCTTAAGCCTCATGACAGGACTCCTTGCTTCCACCCTTAACCCCAAGTGCACATTCTCCACAGGTATCCAAAGAGATCCTTTAAAGTTTCTATTTAAATTACCCCACTTGATTCTTCGGTGTATATATCATGACTCTGATACTCCTGTGATTAAAGTTCTTCAATGGCTTCCTGATGTCCCCACTGCAGCGCCCAAAACCCTGTGCAGTATGACCACCTACTACTTCACTCCTCACCTTCCTCTCTCCTCCCTCCTGCTCTGCTCCCACACACTGCATGCCCTGCTGTTTCTTAAACCCAATAACCACTCTCTCATATTTGTCTCTTCTCTGCCTAAAATGCTTGCCTCCTGAATACATACAGAGCTTATACTTCATTTCCTCCAGGTTGACTACTCAAGTGGCATCTTATCAGGAATGTTTTGTCTGACTATTCTATCTAAAACCAACCCCCAATCTCTATGCTCTATACTATATTTTTCTTTCTTTCACTGAACTTATCTGGCTTACTATTTCCATTACATGTTTATTTGTATGTATGCTTGTCCACCTCACCTTACTAATCAGCAAGCTTAATGTTGCTCACCACTACTCTCCATTGTTCAAAAGCGTATATAAGTCATGTTGTAGTGCTCAAATATAGGGTGGACAAAAGTAGTTTTACACTTGTTCATATAAAAATATAATAATCTATGTATATAAAAGGCTAATATACAAAGTGTCCCTTGGGTGTTCAACCAGGAGACCGGAAGTTCGATTGCTCACTATATCATGTGCTGACCACCAAGGGATGGCATGGAATGAAGGAAGGCCCCAGGCTGCAGCTGGAAGGTCTCGATCTGACCCTAATTGCCTGCCATGCCTAGAGACCCTACCCATGTACAAATTTCATGCACCAGGTCTCTAATTAATAAATAAAAATACAAGAATAAACTGTTTCACATACTCACAACTGTAAACCTACTTTTGCCCACCTCTGCATATGTGAAATCATTAGATCAACACTTGAAAGAATGTTAGATCTAGAAAGGACCATAGGGATAGCAAATGAAACTGAACTTATCACACATCTTCTACCCAGTGGGAAAAGACATTCTCTGGTCACAAGAGAAGTAATAACTTTTACTGGTCATTCATAGTATCCCTTACTTTGCAAAGTAAAAGATACTGTGATGAAAAAAGACTGATTTTTTCATCTTTTAAACTTGAAAGGCATGTATGTAGGGATGATGAGACAGAAAATTCTGCAAACTACAGAAAACCTTAACTAATTACAATTATCTGTGTTCACACTCACACATATATACATAAACACATGTGTGATTGTCTCAGAAGAAATGAAAGGTGTCTCAGTTGGCAAGCTACAACCACATATGACAACAATAAGGGGAAAGGATGGAGGCACCGGGAACAGCAGTCTTTTTATGCATGGTTAATTAACCCACTGGATAAGAAAGCAGGTATGCAGAAAAGTGAACTAAAGTTACCATGCCTGGGGGACAATCATTTTTCTGTGTCATGAATCCATGGCAAGCATTTATTTTAGAGAAATCCATTTTCTTTAAACAAGGTGTATGGTCCAGATTATCCTTTTAGTGATACAAGATAATACCCCCCAATTATAAAACTATGAAAGATTCCTTTCATACCAGGGTAAACTTTAGGAAAACAGAACCAAGTGGGACAATATATATTATGGTGAGAAAATTTACACACAGATGCACACATAAACATATCTCATTCCCATCACTCTTCTTCTCATTTCTATAAGAATTCTTCTCTAGATTAATATTCTACTCCTAGTTCTGACGTTGCAACATGAGACAATGCACTTAATATCTTCCAAAAGTGCTACGAATGAAGCTTCCATATAAAAAGGAGGTAAAATGTGTCCATGCCGAGATCAGATTTTAAAAGCAAGGACAGCAGATTTGAATTTTATTAGAAGAACTGAAGTGCTTTTACAAATGTCTACCCACTTTTTTAGTATTCCACGTTTGGATTCAAATCATGGATCTGGAAACCACCAGCAGTGTGACCTTGGGCAACATTCTTACTCTTATACCCTCGTTTCCTTTCTTCACAAAACTGAGAATCCTTGGCCATACTCATAAACTACAAGGCCATCGTGAGAATGGAATATGATAACATTGGTAAAGTAGCTAGTACAGTGGTTAGTATATAGTATATACTATTTCCTACATGAAACCTGCATTGCAATTCAACACCAGTCTCATCAAGGAAGTCCCACTAACAATGAATGATCATGTGTTACTTGCTCTCCAGTAAAAAAAAAAAAAATGAAAATTTTACTGTGCATTTGTTGAGTACTCACTTCTCTAAACTTGAATACACTTCTATGGCATTTCATCTAGATTTTATTTTTTTAATATATTTTATTGATTTTTTACAGTGAGGAAGGGAGAGGGATAGAGAGTTAGAAACATCGATGAGAAAGAAACATCAATCAGCTGCCTCCTGCACACTCCCTACTGGGGATGTGCCTGCAACCAACATGCATGCCCTTGACCAGAATTGAACCCGGGACCCTTGAGTCCACAGTCAACATTCCATCCACTGAGCCAAACCAGTCAGGGCTTCATCTAGATTTTAATCTTGTTTTAAAACATTATGAACTTCTTCCCTTTCACCTGATTCTCATTCATATTGAATAGTCAGTTCATTCAATCCCATGGAAATAGAAGAGTTGACTAATTTTACAATCTAAAGAATGTCCATTGTGATTTGCAGAGAGGATAGAAAAAAATTGATTTAACTCTTCAGTGAAGGCAACATACAAACCTACCAGTTTTAATCATCAACCTCATCCTGCCCAGAACACTCCTCTTCCAAATCCTCACTCTCCACACCAACTTCAGGCCCACCAGATATCACCTTTCTCCTCCATCTCTCTGCTCTCATTAACCCAATGGGGTTCTCCACCCTACTCACCTCTTGTCTCAGAGAGAAATAGAAAATAGTTCTAATAATTCCTTTCTCACAAAGCCCCATAGGGAAGACTCCAAAAAGGTGAAATTGATTCCTATAAGACACAAGTTCTGGCTTCAAGAAGTGTAAATTTGAGGGAACAAAGATGGCGGCATAGGTAAACACCTACCTTGCTGCCCCACACAACAATTTCAAAACTACAACTTAACGACAGAACAAACATCATCCAGAATCACCGGAAAGCTGGCTGAGTGAAAAGTCCACAAATAAAAATAAAGATAGGACACTGTGACTCAGAGGAGCAGTGAAGGGCAGCGTTGAAGGTATGTGCGGAGTCAGAGGTTTGGAGCTGTGCGCGGCGAGCGGATAGGGTGGGTGGCTGCAAACCCAGCTGCTTTTCTCCAACAGGGAAGGAGACAAAGGCGTCCCACTGGACCGATTCCCCAGTTCTGGATGAGGTCTGGGGAATCCACACTGATACAGAGTAAAACTGGACAGTAAGGAAGCACGCTGAAAATCAGGTGCTGCAGAGGTCTGCGAGCTTGTGGAGAGGGCGCGTAAACTTGGGAACAGCAAAAGTACGTGACTACACAGAGAGGACTCATGACTTGCTCTCTCGAGTTGTGCAGATTCATTTGGGGAGAGGCTGAATTGTCCAGCAGCGGGTAGAGCTTGGCGGCAGCTTTCTCTCAGAGGTGCATGCAGCCACTACCACCAGGTACAAAGACCCAGATACCGCATAGGATGGAGCTGATGAAAATCAAGGCTTCCTGCTCAGCCCGAAGACTTCGCCCATCCAATCTGAGCACAGCTGACACTCACAGCCAATTGGCCTGGAGGTCAAACCCTCCTAGTGCTAACAATAATAATCTAGGCTTAACTTCAACAAGGCTGTGCAACCCATAAAGGGCTGCAGCAAGAGTATCCACTACCAGGTAACTGGGGAAGCTGAAACACTGTCCCTTAGAGGACATCTACTACACAAAGCTAATCGACCAACTCAGGAAAGCAGCCACAATGCAGAGACAAGGAAAGAAATCAAATGTGAAAGAAATGGAGGGGGGAAAAAAACGACTGGACATAGAGTTCAAAACCACAGTTATAAGGTTTTTTAAGAGGCTCCTAGAAAAGGCCGATGAACTTAATGAGACCTACAAGGAGATGAACAAGACCTATGAGGATATGAATGAGACCCTCATGGATATGAAAAAGGACCAACTAGAAATGAAGCATACACTGACTGAAATAAAAAATATTATACAAAGACCTAAAAGTAGTCTAGAGAACCGCAAGAACCAAGTCAAAGATTTGAAATACAAAGAGGCAAAATCCACTCAGCCGGAAAAGCAAGAAACAAAAAGAATCCAAAAAATTAAAGATAGTGTAAGGGGCCTCTGGGACAACCTCAAGCATACCAACATTCAAATTATAGGGGTGCCAGGAAAAGACAGAGAGCAAGATAATGAAAATCTATTTGAAGAAATATTGACTGAAAACTTCCCCCACCTGGTGAAAGAAATTGACTTAAAAGTCCAAGAAGCACACAGAACCCCAAACTATAGGAATCCAAAGAGAACCACACCAAGACACACATCATAATTAAAATGCCAAGAGCAAAAGACAAAGAGAGAATATTAAAAGCAGCAAGAGAAAAACAGTTAGTTACCTATGAGGGAGCACCCATACGACTGTCAGCAGATTTTTCAGCAGAAACTATGCAGGCCAGATGGGAGTGGCAAGAAATATTCAAAGTGATGAATAGCAAGAATCTACAACCAAGATTACTCTATCAAGCAAAGCTATCATTCAGAATTGCAGGTCAGATAAAGTGCTTCAAAGATAAGAAAAAGCTAAAGGAGTTCATCACTGCCAAACAAATATTATATGAAATGCTGAAAGATATTCTTTAAGAAGAGGAAGAAGAAAAGGGTAAAAATAAAAATTATGAACAACAAATACACATCTATCAACAAATGTATGTAAAAATCAAGTGAATTAAAAATCTGATGAACAGGATAAACTGGTGAATATAACAGAATCATGGGCATAGAGAGGGAATGGACTGACAATTCTTGGGGAGAAAAGGTGTGTGGGAGGTGCAGCAAGAGACTGGACACAAATCATGTACCTATGGGAGAGGACAGTGGGGAGGAGGTAAGGGTAGAGGGTGGGATGGGTACCAGGTGAAGGGGAGCTAAATGGGGAAAGAGGACAGAGCAACATAATTAATAAACTGAACAATAAAGATTAAAATTTTAAAAAGAACTGTAAATTTAAATACGTACATATTGCCATTTCCATCTACTTGCCTCATCAAAGACTAGTTAAGACTTCAGCTACCCAACTCTTCTAAGAAAGTAAAATCAGCACTAGACAGTGTGCTTTGTAAATACAGTAGTGGCCCAATACTAAGAACTGTATATAATTCAAATTATTGTCATTAAATCTATTTTATTTAAAAAATGGTCACTAGAAAGAAAGGGAAACACAAATCCATTATTTTATGGTTGGTTTTTCCTTTTTCTGTACAAAGTTATATAATTTAGATTAAAATATGTAGTCTTCAAGACACATTTTGGTCTTTAAATAAATGACATTCAAATTAACTATGAACATCTTTGAAATCAAGAATAAATCAGAACTTTCCTATAAAAGCTTTAGTCTTGAGCTGAAGCACCTCAAGTTGCAGATCTCAGACAAATTCACACTCTCTCTTATTATATTTCTGGTCAACAGAAAGCAAGAACATCAAATTTTAGCTTTTGTCAGCCCAGGAAAATGGTTGCAAATCAGAAGCATTTGGGTTTTGTTGCTATAAACAAACCAACAAAAAGACATCTAACTTTTGTAAATGCATGAGCACCTACTATGTGCTATGCACTGTGCTAAACAATGCAGAGGAATACCATCCTGTCCATTGTGGAACGATGGGAAAGCACACAGGAATGCTATCACTTGTCATTTGTAAAGCACTGGGGAGTCTGTAAGGGACTTTCACAGCCTGCAGGTTCATTTAAAAGTCTCCGTCGTAAGTATTATAAAACACAACTTGATTTGGTTGACCCAAAATACAATAGAAGATGAAGGATTATGTTTTGCTCCCAAATGTGGCCTCCACCCAGCTTTCCCATGAGCATTTAAAGCTCTGAAATGTCTTAGGAAGAAAATAGCAAAATGTATGTGAAAATGTGATTGGAACAAAACAGTCACTCTTTTTAACAGCTGGATCTGAACATGGCAAGGAAGAGTTAAGGAAACAGCAGTATAACAGAAGCACTGTTCCATACGGAAGAGGCATTTGAACCACACTCTTAAATTATGTCAACATTTATATTTTATCCCAAGCTTGAATCCATAGGTATATATACTCCAAGGACTTTAAGAGAATATTAATTGAGTCATATGGTATCCAAGATAATTTGACCTCAGCACATTGAGAAAGAAAATTACCTCAAATATAGAGCACTTCAATTTCTGCTCTTAGACCAGCATGGACTACATGCAGTGGAAATCGTGTGGATGTTAGTGGGGGAAGAATTGGTCTGGGGATTATTAGGGAGACTTTCACAAACTTGAGTAAAATGTTTTATTAAATGTTTGGTTTCTACCAACAATCATAATAGCTGCTGCTCCAAAAATCTTTACTTCCCTTTATGTTTACTTTGCTGAATGAATAGGTATCAAAAAGAATATATTTTACGGTCTACTGGAAATGTCCTCATTTTTTTCTAGTAAGTTGGTTCAACAAGCAGTAAATATTACAAAAAGTAAGCAGCAAAGTAAGTTGGATATTATTTATAAGAAAAATGACATTCCCCATTTCTTCATTTTGCACATAAAGATTTGACTATTAAGTAGATACTTACGTGATTTATTTACTTTGGTAAGAGGCCAGGCCAAAAAATATATATATTTAAATTCTGCTCTTGGAAGTAAGAATTATCTAATCATTCACAAGCCCTTATAATAGAACATTTATCAGGATCATTAATCCATTAGGACTTATCCTCAGACCCATCCTTTCACTAGCACCTTGCTTTGAACACAGTCAAGTGTGGCTGCGATATTCCCCTTTATCATATATCATAGCTACAGGATGGGATGCACCGAAGTTGGATTCCAAACACCCTGCACTCTGCTTGAACTTGGAACACAGAAATTCAGCTGGTGTGAGTCTCGGGCTGAGCCTCATTCGAGCTCAAGGTCTGAGAGCACACTTGAGTCACGGGTACCGAAACATTACGGTTAGGATGCAGCAGCAAAGAGGAACTCTCGGGACAGCATTATCTCACAGAGGTGTAAAAGGAAGTTTTAAATCCATGGGTTACCATTCTGATAGTCTTCCGTGCAAAGCTAATTAGCTATCCGTGCATTCGCTCCTCTTAGCTACAGACCCACTCCAGCCCTTCCCCTTTCTATTCTGCACTGTTCTGGTTTGGTAGCCTTTTCTTGCAGTATCGCTGCAAATGAAGCCCCTTGAACATGGCTTAGGCCTAAATAACACAGCTTCCTGCTTCATTCACACCGAACTATGTTTACTTGGAAGTGACAAATAGTGGAACAACATGACATAGGTAAAACCATAATGAATCTGGCTTTCCTGACTCAAACAGGTAGCCAATTTTGCACTTACAAAGGCAAGGTAGGTTAGTCTTTTTTTTTTTCTCTCGTTTATAAAAATTATCACTGCTCTGTCTCACAGTCCTGTTATAAAACTTAAGTAAACTAGTGTTTAAGAAAACATTTTGTAAACTACAAAGACCAAAGCATATATGCCCTCATAGTAATAACCTGTTCTAATGCTGTTATGATTTATTAGGCACCATACCTGAATCTATGGTAGCACCTGGAGAAATAAACAAATAGTAGAGCATATAGGCCTAGTACAAACCAAAAGCTACATAGGATAGCAATTTTACAGATGAGGTAACTAAAGCATCCGAAGCCACATGGCACTGAAGGGACAAGAGCTTAAATACTTAAAAATTATTTTATTCATTAGAGAGAGAGAGAGAGGTAAGGAGAGGGAGAGAGAGAAACATCAACCAGCTATCTCCTGCACACCCCTAACTGAGGATAGAGCCCACAACCCTGGCATGTGCCCTGACCAGAAAGTGAACCTGACACCTGTAGGTACAGGATGATGTTCAACCAACTGAGCCAACTGGCCAGGGCAAGAGCAGAGATTTAAGCTGCAGTGTGCTTGCACCAGAGTCCCTCTTTCTTGGTCGATACCATGGAGTGCACTATTCCTAAAGCTCAAATTCTCAGACAGCTGAGTGGAGCTGCCTCCAGGGAGTGTGCTAACAAAGAAGAAACTAAGGAGATTGAGGAACTTACAGAGGCACAGAGAGAATAAAAAATACCTATGGTTTTTCTTTATGGAGGAGGAGTGTTTGAGGGCATGTCATCCTATATAATAAAGGGTAATATGCAAATTAACCCTAATGTGGAATGCTGGGGAATGACCAGTCGCTATGATGTGCACTGACTACCGGGAAGCAGACACTCAACATACGAGCTGCCCCCTGGTGGTCAGTGCATTTCCACAGGGGGAGCACTGTTCAGTCAGAAGCCAGCTCATGGCTGGCCAGCACAGCAGACATGGCGGTAGCCTCTCCTCCTGCCTTTGAGGCAGTGCTAAGGATGTCCAACTAACAGCTTAGGCCCGCTCCCCATGGGCCTAAGCCATTAGTCAGACATCCCCCAGAGGACTCCCCAGCTGCCAGAGGGATGTCTGACTGTCAGCTTAGGCCCAATCCCCTGGGGAGCAGGCCTGAGCCATCAGTCAAACACTCTCCCTCCCCCAGGACTCCTGAACTGCAAGAGAGTGCAGGCCGGCCTGAGGGACCCCCCCTGAGTGCACGAATTTTTTGTGCACTGGGCCTAAAGTATATAATAATCATAACAAGCTATGGCATGCTATAGATAACAGTATTTTCTTGATGCTCTTCAATTTAGAAGATTCACTTGAAGTTTCTGTTTGTTCTTTTCCACAACTGGGACACAGCTTACAATCTATTGTCCAAAGCAGCTTACCCGCAGCGAGGGAAAAGTAATTGGAAAGTCTCTGTCACTGCTCACTCATCTGTGAGCACAGCTCAGACATAGGTATCTGTTCACCAGAAGTCCCCTCTGGTTAGTAAATTTCCCTGGTATCATCACACACAGTTAATTTTATACGCAGAAGTACAACATTAATCGTTACTTGAAATGCCTCTGGGAGATTGCCCTATGAAGTAACACTGACAATAAAAGTTTGCTATAAGCAGGTTGCTTGTCACATGCCAGGCAAGTCGATTTATGTCAATAAAAGTTGTGAATGTCTCAAAACTAGTCAAGATATTTCAAGCTACAAGATGTTTAGTGACAGGGCAGCAACTAGGGCCCAAGCTATGATAATGGAAACAAACAGACTGGCAATATCTCCTACCCCCTCCCAGACACAATGTTCCTTCTTTCAAGCATCAGAAGTTTGGCAGGAAGATTCTAGCTACTCTCAAAAGAAGTCACTTCCAGTGAGAGGTAATTAAATTAAGGAGAGGGGGAAGGAAACTCCGGTCTTATTAAAGTGTCAGCCCTACAGGTTCTATGTCAAGATAATGAGCATTGAGTGACGAAAGGTGGCATGCCACCATCATGTTCTCTGTGATCCCTAATGGTCAACTTGATTTAGGAAAAACAAAAAGCTTTAGACACCCTATGTGAAAAATTAGCCTCAAATACTGATGTTGAACCTGAAAAGAAAAGTAATATGTGTCATAAGAATTAAGGTATGTGAATGGTGGTTAGTTAAAAAAATAATAATTAAAATATAGAACATTTAAGCTTTTTCACTCCATAAAAAAGTTATCATTAAGTGTAATCAATTTATTATTACTGGTATCATAGATTTAATGACATGTGATTAAAACTATAAAAGTGAATAATGATTGAGTACTCATCAGGCTTTGTGTTAAGCTTCTTGTTCTTGCTTTTATCATCTTCTTTAAATCTCTCATCAACCTTATAGAAGAGGTGTATTATTTCCATTTTACAGGTGAGAAAACTGAGATTCTGACAGAGATGAAAGCCATTTGTACCAGCCAGCTGTGTGTGAAAGGACTGAGGCAGAATGTTAACCCAGGCCTCTGTCATGACTGGGTCCAATCCTGTCAGGCCAAACTACCTGTCACTGGAAAAGCCCATCATCCATCTGTCTATCTGTCTACAGAAGTCCAGGGCTAAGACTACCCTGTCCCTCTAGTGGTTGTGAATGATCCAGAGGACACCAAAAAGACTAGGCCTTGGTGAGCTGTGTCACTTGTAAATATTTCTGTTTGCTATATCATTGATTAAGCTGTTCTCTATAGGCTTCCTGTTAAGAGTACATACGGGGACTTCCTGTGTATTTTTCCAGACACTCTGGGAGAGACTGCTGCCAAATGAAACGCGATATTCCCAGAGAAACAGTCCGTGCTTTTTGACAGAGGCTTCTTAGGCACATGGGTTGTGTCACTTTTGTTATCTATAACTCTTCGCTCCCACAAGCCTTGATAATACAAAGTAGACAATAAAACAATTAAAGTGGAACTATTTTTCAACTACTTCTCATCAGCAGCCGATCATTCACTCCTAACCTGGCTCGACTGGGCCATCTCACACTCCAATCTCAGCTTATCTATAAAGCAGAGAGGCACACTCAGATCTGCTCCCTCACTTTAATTCATTGGTCTTTTAGTGATATCAAAACCAGACACATCCAAATGTCTTCATTCCCTGACACATCACAGATGTCCAGGCTTCTGGTTTCCAAGAGAAAGTGGCAATACAAAAAAAATGTTGGTAACCAATTCTCATCTACCCATGGAAGCTATTTATGCATGTTACCCATGTGTGTGCACTTACCCATACCACATCCACCCTCATACATTCACACATACCATATGTCATGTATAAGTACGTACGTTCGTGCCTGATCCCATTCCGCTCTTCCAATGATGGAGAGATGAGGGTAGTTATAGTCACAGACCTCTGTCTTTAGTACATTAGGTTCCGTGCCTGATTTCTTTCCCCAAGGAGCTAAGTTTTGTTTTAATAACACATTGTACAAAGTAAGCTTACAATGTCTAGTTTCTGTCATCCAGCTAAAGACCCATATATTAGCAGACAAAGCAGACGTTTCATTCATTCAGCAAATAGTTTTTGAAGTACTTCAGAGTCAAGGCCCAGTTTAACTATCACTAACTAAAAGAGGATGCATTAAAAAAAAATCAACATGCTATTTCCACTCAACACAATGAGAATCTAATCCCAATAGCTTCCATTTTTCTGACCCACAGAGAAGAAAAAAGGCAGGAGAAAGGCTGGATGCAACAATTTTATATTTTAACCCTATTCGTTCCATATAAGTCCCATACTTACTTTTCCAAGCAGTACTTTTTCGATGAGACACCTAGCTCTTAAATTTCAGATTCTTGTCAACACCCAAAATTCCAGTGTAAACAACTGACTATGTGGAGTTCATATCTTTCTGAAACCTATCATATTCAGAAGGTTCCAGTACACTTGCTATGGATTCCAATATTTTAAGCTGCATGTTTGTGTCACATGTATCAGGCCTGCATATGCAGTGACCCATTGGTATGCTTTGCATGAATTTGTTTTATCCTCACTGAAAAAAAAAAACACAAAAAAACAAAACTCAAGTATTGTGTGTATGTTGACCAACAGTCCATTCACTCAATACTTTAAAATCCCATCTGGCTGTAGATCATAGGGAGCAATAATTATTTTTAAAAAATACTCATCACATCTTGATTTTAGTAAATAACATCATAGTCCGAGGAATCAGGGGTTTGGTTGCTTCTCTGCTGAGGTGAACCCAGGCCTCACTGAGAGTCCTCATCTGCCTGTGTACTGGCCACACATGAGGGGTCAGGAAATGTGGCCCAGAGCCTGTCTTCCAAGCTCTGGGGATGAAGGTCTGGGACTTGACAGCATGACTGGTTTCCTGTTGAGGGATTTGCAGGACCATCCCAAGCAGCCTCAGAAATGTCCCTCTGAATCCACATGTCCAATCCTCTAGAGCCTGTGGAGAACACCTGCCTGCCTTCCACCCTCTCAGAGTCCACAGACCAGACAAGAGTGTGTTTCAGTCTCTGATCCTTGGGGGACAGTGCGGTAATAAAAAATAAACACATAAATATCCCTGCGACTTTAACTCAGAAGTCAAGTGAAACCTGAAGCCTTAGAAACAAATATCCATATGCCTACGCTGACAAAACTCCCCAAATCAGAGAAGAGAAAAAGAAAGTGCAGGAAAAAAATTTTTTTAAATATGTTCCCTTTCCCTTTCCATGTTTTAAACTGTGTTATAGCTGGTTTTTTTGTCACTCACCCTCACTCCGCAATCACCAATAGCCTAGAAGTCCCTTGAAGAGAAAAACTAATTTCCATTCCACTTTGTACTCCTGTGAAGTGACTCAGAGGTGACGCCCAACATTAGGTGCTCAAATAATGTATTCAAGAGAAGGAAACAGGTGTTTGGGGGTGAGAGCACTCCTAGCCCCACAGGAATTAGAAAAACAGATACTTCTACTGTTGGTCTCATTAGGGAAAAGGTGGCCTGGAGTTTAGCCTGTCTTTATCATTAACTGGCCAGAAGATTTTGGGTAAGTCATTTCAGCGTGGAAGTGGCAGACCCATAAAGAGGTCTTAGGTCACAATGCTCAGAGGAATTTCAAATTCTTGTGGACAGTCACCAGATTGAAAGTCAAATCAACAGAATACTGCATATTTGAACAAATGACATCCAGCTGACCCTCCAATGATATGGGTTTGAACAGCTCTGGCTGTTCCATGTATCCACATTGCCTTAGTTGCCTGGCCTCCCAGAGGAACATCTACTCAGTTTTCAGGACTTACCCAAATATCACCCCGAGGCTTCCCATCCAAAGCAATGACACAAACCGTATCTTTCTTATTTGTGTGTATATCTGTCTCTCACAGGAGACTAGGAGCTCCTTGAGGACAGTGGATAGACCCAATTCACTACTCTTGTCTCCGAGCTCAGCATAAGAAATTGTGCTGGCCAGTAACACCATAAATGCAGCTAGATAAATACATGATTGACCTCGGGTGTGTCTGTTTTTATTGCAGATTTACTGTATCTGGGATGGCCAAGCCTAACACAGAAATCTTATTGACTGCGGAAAAGAAACATTTCAAACATAATTTCAGCCTGTGGACACCCATGTCCACCCAGCCAACAGTATTGGACCTCTGTATGATGTTCCAGGAAACGTATAAAACAACATCCCAGAAGGAAATTTTTAAAAGATTAACAACAATCTCCTCTGAGCTTCAGAGAAGAGAACAAATCTGAACATGTCATCTTGCGGGGGGAACGACAATTTTAAAGCCAACAAGTTCAGAGAGCAGGGGAAGAGGGGAGAAGGGAGACACAGGGCAGCGTGGTGCACACAGGTGACTCAGCTGATGGGACCTGCGCCCCACTTTATCATGAGGACTCGCTCATCGGAGCATCTATGGTGTTTCATATGTTATCTCTCCCTCACTCACAGGCTTCGTTTTCCTTTAAGGAGCAACAGAATATGGAAACCTCCATCTCATTCTCCTTTTTATCACTTCTTCAAAATTTAAATAGGCATGTATTTGAATTTCTAAAGGAAACAATAGAGGACACGTGTAGCTCTTCCTTAGAATTGAGTTAGTCTTGCCCCTGGATGAGACATGCAAAGAAAGATGCTAATAGCCCCAGCTGATGACCTTGTTTATAACCCTCCTGTCCCTCGATAAAGACCACCTGCAGTTCCTCTTGTATCAACACACCCCCCAGAGGCTAGTTGGGGGAGGCTCACGACCCAGGGCTGCAAATCTTTATCTTGTTACCACCATCCCCCCCTCCCCCACTGCCCCCCTAGGCTAGGCAGTGCGCTGAAGCCTTTATTGGACTTGTTCAAAAAGCCCAAAATAAGAGCTGTGATGGGATCCTTCAGAAAACACGTTTTTTGCGTAGCAGCTGAAGCCTTTCATAATCCTCTCCTCCCTCTAACATTAAAGCGTGTAAATCCCCGAGCGTGGTGGTGGCGGACCGTCCAGGAGGCTTCCCCCCTGCCCGGCCACTGGGGTCCTCTGTCCAGAGGCCGGGCCGGCCGCATTGTTTGACATGAGGCTTGCTTTTCCGATAGTGCAATTTCAGTTGCCAGGTGCCAGAGGCAATTTATCAGACACTCATAAAATAAAGATCAAAAAGCCCATCCGTCTCCCCGTGCATCTGGGATGGAGGAAGGAACACTCACAGCCCGCCATCCTTCAAACAGCTCTCCCTGAAAGAGCCCGGTGTTTATAATAACAAGAAAAGGAGAAAGGGGTCAGGTCAAATTCTGCTGACTAGCAGGTGTTGTTATAAGTGTTTTGTTCTCTCTCTCTCTTTTTTTTTTCTTAAAAAGTAATCTCAGGGAATATTGAGCTGTTGCAGTCGACGCCTTCCGCATGCAATTATTTATATTTGTAGGTGTTTTCAACAGAAAACGGGGCCTGGAAACCCGGCAAGAAAAAAAAAAGCCTGGAGCGTAAAAGCTCTGAAGGGTTTTCCATGAAAAACTCAGCGTGCTGAATTCACTAGAGAGAACCAAAGGTGTTCACAAGGCCACAGGAGCTGCAAATTGATGTCATCTGAGGCTTCTAATGTACTCGTAACGGTAATTTTGAGTGACAATGAATAACAGCCTCTAATAATAATTGTGTGCACAGAAGAACTTTCTTCTTCAGGATCCCCTTGAGGAGCAAAGTGATGAGGTGACTTGTCTGAGGTCACACAATGCGCAAGTGACAGAAGCACTTGGACCCTGGTCTTGGGACTCCAGACCCTGTGCTCTCACCCCTGGGCCTCCCTGCAGTAGAATTTGGGGATGGGGTTTTGCACAGAGTGGTCAACACGAGGCTCATAACCAGCCTGACCCTTTCCATTGATTTGAAATTCATACCCCTGACTTTTTGGTTAGTTGAAAGCCAATGTAGGGGCAGTTATTTAATTATGCAAATACTTCCATGACCTTAGCTCCAAAGTTTAATATTTCCTCATTTTGTGAAGCAAATGGTATGGTTTTGTTAGGGACAAGGGACATTCTGCAACTAGTCATAGGTACCTTTCACAGCTCACTGGACAAAAATTCAAAGGTAAACATATTGCCCACTAACATAAGGGTTGAGATTTCTTAGACAGTTTCTTCCTTGCTTCTTTTTCTGTCCAAAGAAACGAAGTCTGTTTCTTCGTATTAGAAAGATACAAAGATCCTCCATCTTTCCTTCTTTTCTTCTTCTTTTAAAACCTGTGATCATCTTGATACTTCTCTGAATTAGGAGATGGGTGAAAACGGAGAAAAGGAATGAGGAGAAGTAGGAGAAACGGGAAAGAAGGGAGGACAAAGAAAACAGGGCAGGTGAAAAGATGGGGAACTTAGAGACATAACATGATGGGAAAATAAATAACAAGAAACGTAAAACTAACAGGGTTCACATGTCAATTAAATGCGAAAGTTTAAGAATAACTAGGACAAAAGGAAAAAATGAGGAAACTAAAGCGTGGGGGCGGGGGGAAGAAGGCTTAGTTTTTCTGGAAAAGAGTCTAACATTATCCTCCTTTCCAGTCTTTCTAACTTGTTCATGAAATTTTTGTATATATTCAGAGAAACAGCAGCCTATTAGGGAAAAATATAAATACAGATTGAGTAGGAGCCTAGACAAGGCTTTGTTCTAATAACAAGATCTCAGAAATGAATGGAAGAAAGCATCCAGTTACACAAATCCTCCGTGAAAATAAGGCAGTTTCAATGTTCTGCCCTGCTCTTGGGAGGGTGTTGACCCTGTTATGTCTGTATACAACATTCTGGATATGTGTACGAGAAAAGAGAACAGTAGGTACCTGGCAACCTTAGACATCGACGGGTCGGACTGAAATGACAAGCGAGCCAACACCAAAATATTATTTTCTAAGCATATTTGATGCGAAAGAAAATAAATTGCAGATAGCTTGTCAGACATCATCATACGCTGGCTCTGAAACTCACACAGGGGATCATTAATTCATGTGTTTGGGGAGGGAGAAAACTTCGAGGCTTTTAAGAAAGATGTTTTTCTTAGCCCAGAGCCCTTACTAAATGTCACAGTTCCTTGGCATCCTTGTGGAGATTGTATATCTTGGAGACAGGGAGAGCTACTCCCTCAGAATTCACACTTGCTGGGGAACCAGCAATCTGAGACACGGTGCTGATGGCTTAAAAGCAAAGGAATTTTGCTCAGTAGTTAAGAAAGGAACGGTGCTGTTACTGAGATTTTTCATGCAGCTTTAGGACCCGGCTCTTGCCAGGAGGGCTGGGTGGCTGGTAAAACAGTTCTGACTGTCTGGAGAAGCCACACCAGAGTCAGGCCACTGGAATCCTAACAACAAATCACTCTTATCCAATAGTCTGCTTCGCAATTAGTAGCTATTTTGAGGTGGGTCAGTTTCAAGTTCCCTGGAATTACAGGCTAGTTTAACTGGCTACCCTCAGCAGTCACCATCCCCAAAGACAGAAAAATAAAACTGTATGTAGAAATCAACACTCACTTATAAATACAGGCTATATTCAAACACTAGAAAACTCAAATGATTTTGCTAATCAATGACTTGAAAGTATCCAAAATCCTCTTTGACTGCTGATTTCTAGAAGCAACTGGCATGTAAAGAAATCAGGTTGGATCTGACCTAGTCATTCATTGATAGTCTGATTTTGCAAACTCCAGATCATTATCGGGAATAATAACTTTACTACTTTACATAAATGGTTCCCCATTAACTACTGTAGGTGGAACATATTTCCCCCCAAAAATATGGTGAACACCTAGCCCTTGACATTTCAGAATTACAACTCACTGAAGATGTAAACTGAGTTAAATGTAATCCAGTGACTATGATTGTTGTCCTTATAAGAAACTCTGATAACCATGGAGGGAAGACAGCTAGGCGAGGAGACAAGCAGAATTTGAGTGATGTAGCAAGCCAAAAACCGATGAACATTGCCGGCAAACATCAGGAGCTGGAAGATGGATATGGAACAGATTCTATCTCAGAATCTTCAGAAACCAACTCTGCCAACATGTGGATTTTAAACTTTTAGCCTCTAAAATTCTGAAAATAAATTGCTATTGTTCTAAGCTATCCGATTTGTGGTGCTTTGTTCAACCATCTCTAGGAAATTAACATTCAAACCAAGAAGCATACTGTATATGAACATCTGATATGACTTTTCATGTAGACTCATAAGATCAGTAGACTCACAGGTGTCATTAGGTCATTACCATCCCCTCATCTACTGTAAAATGACTGTGTGTGAGGCACTGAACTCTGTGTATTTCCAAACTAATTCTCATTGCAACCAAATGAGAAAGGTATTATTACAGCTCCATTTCATATAGTTTGAATCCGAGGCTTAGCAAGGTTCAGTAATATGGCCAAGGATACAACCCTTATAGTGAGAGCCAGAATTTGAACATACATTCTGTATAAATTAGAACCATCAGTCACTAAATATTACACTAATTTAAAAATTAGGAGAAAATTTAACAGATTATTTTATGCCAGTCTCGTCACTGAACATATGAAAAAGCTGAAACCTCTGGAGAGAAAACGAATTTGATTTAGGAACACGTACACTATTCAATGATGCTAACACAGATTTTCGGTCCTTTGTTCTACTACACAATGTCAAAAACACTCTTCCCTAACACTCTTCAATGCACTTTTATGTTATTTTGTCCATGGTGAATTTATCAGTAGAGCAGGACAAATGTAAGGAATGACCAAGTATGGGAATCCTTAGACCATTGCTTCTTAGAGCCAGATATAGGACATCTAGTGATGAACTCTACACTAGTCAATGCACTTCTCTGTGCCCGTAATTCTTTTCTAACTTTTAGACTTTATATCTGTACTTCAAAATTGTGTCTGTGGCTGGCATAAAACAGCAGCCCCTCTGATTATTAGAGGAATCACAGATATACCAGGGATAGTCAATGCATGAACCAAACCTACACCTCAGCTCCAATGCCACAGCAGTAACTGATTCTTGGCCCATCACGCGTTCTTAGTATGACTTAACAGGATTGAGCACCTTCTTCGTTAAGCTCCTTCATGTCAAGGAGTTGTGAGACAAAAAACTTGGAGACCAGGGCAGTCTACATCACTGAGTTGTCATAGTGTTCTTCCTGCTCACACATATACAGAACTCTCCTTGGGAGGCACAGTAAGGCATAGATGGCAAATGCTAAGAAGACTAGGAATGCAATGATTTGACAATTATAAAAAAAAATACCTTGTCCTCTTTCCTGTAGCATATTCACCCTCTCAAGAATTTTAAAAACATTCTGAATTCTGATTAATTCCACTTGCAGGAAATAAGTGGAAGAACCGTGCCATGTATAAGAATATAGGCTTTAGTGTCAGATAGTTTGGGGTTTGCTTACTGGCTGTGTGGCCCTGGACAAGCTGGTCTGCCTCTCTGAACATTTGTTCTGTCATATGCACAAAGGGAATAGTAATCAGTTCACAGGGTTATTATGAGAATTCATTACGATAAACCATATAGAATACCTAGCAATGCAACTAAAATACTAAATATAAATGTGATGATAATAATATTAAGAAAATTTGATAAAGCACACAAAGCTTTATATGAAAAAAAGATGTCATTGCAGTGTAGTTAATGGCAAAATGAGAGAAAAAGGAAGCAATCAAAAGGCCCAAAGTAGTGGTTGGAAGTTTTCTGCACCAGAACCCCGCATATTTTTGCTTGGGACACAAGATTTGAAAAAGCACTGCTCTCACACTTGAAAATATCAGAGTTTGGTTGGGCATATGGATACATAACGAGGCAAATTCAACACAGTAGAATTGACAAGCGATGAAATTCAAGTAGGATGTTATGGGAGTCTTAGAAGAATGACATCCAAAGACCTTGGCCCGAGGATGAAGGCAGGGTTCAGGAAGGGAACTGATAATGCTTCTCTAGTATTTAGAATATAACTGTTGTTAAATAAAATTTTGATACTGTATTGAATGACCTAGAATTACTTTTTTGTTCTAAATCAGGGACAGTGTCAGTGTTAAAATCCACAAAGTAACTTCCTCCAAGTTAAGTAATAATTTCAAAATTTCCTGACTAAAATAATAAACAATATGTAATACAATCTGTTTGATATAATATCTACTAAAAAGAAACATATTTAGATTTCACATAAAGATTATAAATCTTAGAGAAATTTCCTTAGCTGTAATCTCTAGCACAGCTAGGAGTGGTAGAAGCACATTCAAACAAATAAATTCCATTATTTTCATCCAATTTTGTGTCACATTCTGTGCCTTTGGTATCAAAACATAAAAAGGACACCACGTTAATAGAAATTTGTAGGATTAAGAGCATTTACATAATGCAATAATCAAGCAGATTTATTATAAATATTACTAAGATTCTGTTTGGGTTTGGTGCCAACAAAACTCCCCTCTCTTACTCAATGTAGATAGTTTAACTTCAGTGAATGTTCTAAAACTGATAGCATTCCCTCTTAAGATATAAGCTAGCACTATATCTGCCAAATTGATAAGAAAATTATTTTCTCTAAAACAAAGCCAAAGGAAAAAGATTAAAAAGAAATGGCACACGTTATTCTTTATGTTTTTAGATGACAATGAAAGCACTTGGGATGAATTGTCTACCATTTGAGTGACCTCATTTTTTTTTTTTTTTACAAAATAAAGTTATCTTAGGAATTCCCCACTCTAAAACTAAGATTAGGGTCTCAATTTAAAGGGTAAAAGTCTGTGTTTAAACAACACACACTTATTCAAGGCACCAGTTATAAACCAGCAGAATACTTAAAAGCAGAGGTAGAAAATTGATTGCTGAATATTTCCTCAGTCTCCGTGTCTTTGCTTTGATGTTACAGACTAATATCAAGAAGAGGAGAATATAACCACTTTTCCTTAATGTTCTTTCACTTTGGCTATTTGCAGTCTTGGTAAGTCAAACAGGCAAGGACAAAAACAAACATGCAGGCATACACATGTACAAGCACACACACAAATACCATGTACACTAATCTATAACCCCACCCACCACTCCAGAACATCAAATGTTCTGCTTTCCAGAGCTCCAGCATTCTCTCCTATTCTACATCGAGCTGTTTGAACCCAGGATGGATTACCAGAAAGCGAGTAGGAAAATGTCAAGTTAATAGCAGCCAGCAAAAGGTTAGTAAAAAGTTGCATTTGCATAATGAGCCAAATTCCAGCATCTAAAGGTCCCAGGAGAAAGTGCAATCTAGTACACTGTTCCTCAAAGAACAAAGTTTGTAAGAACCTGTATTTCATCTGTAGAAACAACTTTTATCTTTGTTGAAATGTCAAAACCCCAGTGTCACAAAACTTCATTCTGGAACAAAAACAAGGGCTTAACCAACTGGATTCATTTTAAACAGAACATTATGAAAGTTAATAGTCATTGAAGAATAATTTCACAAGGAAAATTTTCCTAGGATCTCAAGTTATTTTCTTCTAATCTAAAGAGGTGTGTCTTTTTTTCTATTCCATCCTATAAATAACGATTAATGGCCCACTATGTAATGCATGTACTGGTCACCACACATAGAAACACAGAGAAGCAAAGGGCCCTTTCTTCAAGGAACTCACTTTAGTCAAAAAGACAGACAAGCCCAGCTGGTGTGTCTCAGTGGTTGAGTGTTGACACATGAACCAAGAGGTTAAAAGTTCAATTCCTGGTCAAATATATGCCTAGGTTGTGGGCTCTACCCCCAGTAGGGGGCATGCAGGAGGCAGTCAATCGATGTGTTTGTCTCTTATTGATGTTTCTATCTCTCTATCCTTTTCCCTTCTTTTCACTCTAAAAATAAAAAATAAAAACAAAAAAACATTTTAAAAAGACGGACAAGCAGCACTCACATGAGTCAACACCAAAAAATGCATTAACAATCTGATGAGAAAATGGGCAGAAGGCAAAGGCAAATCAAAACCACAATGAGGTATCACCTTACACCTGTTAGACTAGCGATTATCAAAAACACCAAGGAATAACAAGCGATTGCAAGAATGCAAAGAATACGGAAACCTTAGGCACTGTTTGTGTGACTGTAAGTTGGTGCAACTACTACGGAAAACAGTATAAAGGCTCCTCAAACAATTAAAAATAGAATTACTATATGATCCAGCAATTGCATGTCTGGGTATTTATAAAAAAAAAAAAACACCTGAAAACAGTAATTTGAAAATATATATATGCACCCCCATGTAGAAGCATCCCCTTGAATAGAAATACAGCAATGTTCAAGGTTAAATAATACAAAACATTAGCTTGTAAAATGAAGGATTTTCAGCATTATTTACAATAGTCAAGCTATAAAAACAACCTAAGTTTCTATGGATCATTGAACAGATTTTTAAAAGTGTGATATATTCAGCCAAAAAAAAAAAAAAAACCCCACAACAACAAAACAAACAAACAAACAAAAACACAATGACATCTCTAGCCCTGGCCAGCGAGGCTCAGTTGGTTAGAGTTCTGTCCCAGACACGGAAGGTCTCAGGTTCCATGCTCAGGTTGTAGGTGCAGTCCCCAGTAGGGGTGCAAGCAATCATGTTTTTCTCTCTCACTTTAATGTTCCTCTCCCTCTCTCCATTTCTCTCTCTCTCTCCAATCAATTAAAACAGATACTTGAGTGAGGGTTATTGAAATCTTGTCATTCGTGACAGCATGAATGGACCTCAAGGTCAGTATGATAAGTGAAATAAGTCAGAAGAGAAAAACAAATACTATATGATCTTTCCAATATGCAGGCTTGGGCAAAAGTAGTTGTACAATTGTTTAACTGGAAACTAATACAATAATTAATAAATAGTAATACAAGAATAAGAGTTCATATTCTCACGATGGTAAACCTTCTTTTGCCCCATCCTGTATGGAATCTTTAAAAAACACAAACAAGCTCATAGATATAGAGAGCAGATTGGCAGTTTCAAGAGGCAGTGGGTTGGAGTTGGGAGATATAAGTGATCCATAACGTTTTAGTTTGCTTTAGTTTTTAAACAAAAGTGAATATTTCTTTCTAAAAGACAGACAAATAACCAGCATTTGTAATTCATGTTTTATGTATTAGCCTCCAATATAATTGCCCAAAGCAAAGAAAGAGCCAATAGAACTTTTACACCCCTCTCCCCCGCCCCCTTCTTGGCTTCTGCCTTATTGATTCAATTCGCTTAAAATTTGCTGAAACACTTAGCTCCTTCTCCATATTTTCCTAAGCATCATGGAATAATGTAGGCCTCACTCTATAAAAGGTTGTATAAGATCTGTGTTCTCCTGAGAAAAGGAAGGCCTAGCCACCCAGCGGGAATGCTTTCAGGACTGGGTCACGGTTTTATTCCCGCAATGCACCGTTTAAGAGCTGCTGTGGGTTTCTGAAGTTCCATTTGTGGGGCATTAAACATGTAGGCATTCCTTTTTATACTACATTATGCTACATTATACTACTGGATTCCAGCGTTTTTACCTTTTCCTCCCTAAAATAAAAAGCATCTCCGCTGTTGGGTAAAATATTCATGGTATTCTCTCATTTTCATGCTCTATTCTTTTCAAGATGAAGCAAAATAGCTTCACAACTACTCAGAAAGCAGCCAACATTCCACAGAAAAATGTACTGTAAATACCTGATTTGGGGAAGGCCTTCCTTATATAGCTGCTTGATTTAATAACAGCAGGATACCACTTTCTCTGTACAGATTTCCAAAACTTAAATAAACCTAGCATTCCTATTAGCTGCTTGTTTACAAAGATATTTGACATTTTTTTCTCCTTGGCAGGATTAAAGACTTACGTTAGAATTATGCTTTCAAGAAAGAAATGGTGTGATATGTTCGCCACTTCATATCAAACTCAATATCAACTGAAAATACATTTAATCCAAAAATCAAGAGGAAGTATGAAATATCACTGATTCGCATGTTCTTCACATTTTAAAAATCACACCAAGCCCTGGCCAGTGAGGCTCCGTTTGTTGGAACATCGGCCCATCTATATACCAAAAGGTTGTGGGTTTGATTCCCTATCAGGGAACTTACTAGGTGATGGGTTCTATCCCTGTTGGGGCACGTGCAGGAGGCAACCAATTGATGTTACTTTTCCACATTGATGTCCCCTTTTCTCTCTCCCCACCCGCTTCCCCTACCTTTTCTCCCTCCACCTTTCTAACATCAATTAAAAAAATAAAATAAAACTACAACCAAATGGTTTTGTAGAACAATAATGACAAAAATTAGAAAGAGGTGGATTCTTGGAACTCAATAGGTTACTAGTAAGTAACTGTCCCAAGGTCACACAGCTATATTTTTAGTTAAACCCGGACAAAAAAAATAAAATAAACAAAAACAGAAACAGAAACAGGTTAATGACACTCAGTCCAATTATTTTAACGGGTTTGAGAGCACATGACTGATTTATAATAATAATACATATTCTTCCAGGTGCCTCTGTGACCCGTCAGCAGGACACACATAAAGTCACAGTCTCTACCTACAGCTTCTTCTTATAACACCTGTAAAGGTCTTGTATAGTCCCCAACGTCCACAAACTCATTCTTCTTGGTACAAGCTCATTCTTCTGGACAAGAATGTCCAGACACTAAATGAAAATTCTCCAGAGGATGTAGGCAGGAAGAGGTCTAGTGTAGCTCAAGCGTGGCCCTTCTGGAGCAGGGCTGAAGGGAAAGCCAGATGCTTTCTCCAGTCCAGCAAGTTGCCTAACATTTTCACTCACAGAGAATCCTTCTTTTTTTCTTTTATTTATTAAGGTATCACATATGTGTCCTTATCCCCTCATTGCCCCCCTCTTCATGCACTCACCTACCTGGTGTCTGTGTCCATTCGTTATGCTTATGTGCATACATACAAGTCCTCTGGCTGATCTTTCTCCCTTACCCCCATCCTCCCTTGCCATCCCTCTGAGGTTTGTCAGTCTGATCAATCCTTCTTCTTGACTGCAGGTCTTTTTAAATTCCCTAGAATCTATGCTATGGTTCAGAATAAGCTCTTTGCAAATGGGTCACGGGAAGGCAGCTTAGAGAGATGGAACGCACAGAAGGTAGGGCCCCAGGCAGTGTTTATGTACCTCAGAGTTCGATGTGTGGCAATTCCAAGCTGGCACTAGAGTAAATCTAGCTCTTTGAAAACAAGCATGCTATTAATGATGACCTTGCCTTCCCTAGCCATACTCCCACAACCATATTTTTCTTCCGGCTGCTCAGAGGGCCCCTCATTCGGCAGTCTATATATACTCTCACTTCTATAACCTTCGCTCATGGCATATTTTGCTAGAATGACTTTTCCATATCTAGTTACCAAAATGCACACTTCCTGTAAGAGCTATTTTTATATATACACCTCTTCTTCCAGGTGGTTTTCCCAATCTCTAAATCTACCATAATCTCTAGGTTTTGTTTCTCCCGTATTTTTCTTGGTGGTGCCTCTAGGTCACATTTAATGTCACTTTGTATTGCTTGGGGCCGTGATAACTCCTATAGGCAAATCTCCCAACTAGACCATGCAGCACTATGCTCGATTCATCTGTACAATCTTCCAGTGTCTAGTACAATGGTTGGCACATGGTCAACATGGAAAGGTATTTGCTGACATGAATCTAGTTAATGTACACACTGGAATTACAGAAGTCTTAATAGTATTAATTGCTGATGTTAATCTTAGCATTTCTGGTGCAGTAGCAATTCCACTTCCCCTCCTCCTCCTCCTCCTCCTCCTCCTCCTCCTCCTCCTCCTCCTCCTCCTCCTCCTCCTCCTCCTCCTCCTCCTCTCCTCCTCCTCCTCCTCCTCCTCCACAGCTTCTCTCTCTATCCTTGTTGTCAATATTGTTGTTGTCATTGTTGTTGTTATTATCTTGATAAAGAGCTCAGAAATATATTTCCTATACAAGTTGTCAACATCTAGGGGCAGACTGGGCTGCTATATGGAGTCTACAGGTCTTGGCTCCATTTGGTACTGTGTGAGATAGCATCTCCTCTCTTAAATCAACCAAGACTCTGAGCAGCAGAGAATACCTCTGCCCATGCTTTTTTCTACCACAGCATATATAAATTACCCCTGACCATTAAGGCATAAAATAGCCTTTTAAAATGCAGGAAGCTGTAAATTACTCTGAAGATATTTTAATCTCTTACTATCAGTTCTTCCTTGGATCACAATCAAAGTATTTCCTATTTAAAGAAGCCCTTCTGGGTTTCTTCTTCAGCAGAATGACTTGCTCCAAATGAACGTCTGGGATGGAGCACACACACACAAAAAAAGTTTATGTCTTACTGTAACATCTCCAAAGGATGTGTTTCATTTTCTCAATTAAATCTGGAGTCCCCTTGAGTTCGCGTTCTGTGTCTGAGAAGAGGAACTTTGAGAAGCCAAGTCCGTTTCACGTACTAAAAGTTCTATCACAAAATATTGTATAAAATTGTCTAAACAACTCTGCGAATACAGCTCTCTCCCTGGGAGCCTCCCGCTAGGCATATGTCCTACATCAAGGGTTTTGCAACAAGTGGTGAGGGTAGACACACCCATTGTCCAAGTCAAAACCACGAGGCTCCCAATCACTGCAATAAACCAAGAGTTGCTTAAGTAGAATTGTGTTTACCATGAGTATCTTTTACCAAAATAAACAAAACTTACTTATCGAAAAATAAAGCAAAATATTCAGATAAAATTACTTACTTACCATCTATATATTTACACGCGTGTGCACTTACATATGTTTATACATAGATATTTTTTATATTTTTTGAAAATATCCGTTTTCCACATTCAGACTATCTGTCAGCAGTTTCTTAATTCCTCACAACCTATATGTGAACTCTATTTAAGACGAATGATCACATTTATATTTGGTTTCATAAACTGTTCATAAAATGTTTTAGTGGTTTATAAAGTATTTGGCTTAAGTTATTATAAAAAGAAGAAAACTGAAATGACACATGTTACAAAAATCCAGGTTTCAAAGTATTGGGAGCACACACACATATTTCCCCGAACTCAAGAGAAGTGGGCCTGGAGTATTCAGAGGAAGCCACAGATGGAAGCTTCTAGGACTACTCAGTCCGATACTTGGCATCCAGTTGGTGCTCAATAAATATTTATAAGCTAGATAAGCAAGTAAAAATGAACTTCAAAAAAGGTAGTGTGATAGAATGGGAAGAACAAATTAAGGTGGTCCAAGTTTGAGTTCTAACGTCAACATCTCCTGGCTGCACAATTTGGGTCGGGCACCACTTAGGACTCTCTGAACCCAACCTCATATCATAAGACAGCAATGAGCCTCAAGCAGTGGCTCCGAGAATCACATGAGGAAGCATGTGCAAGTCTCCTTGAAACAATACTAGTATTTATTGAGTGCCAACTGCGTGCAAAGCAACATCTATGATTTCACTTCTAATCCACAAAACGTTTTCCCAGCAGGTACCAGCATCTCTGTATTACAGAAATAGTTCTATACCTCAGCCCCCTACCTCTCTTGGTTTCAACTTTTTACTTTAATAGGTGTGTGTGTGGGGGGGGTGGATTTGCCCCAGACTGCATTGTGGCCACTCAGTCAGAAGATAGCACCTGCCCAGAAAGTGGCAAACCAGGATTTGAAGTCCAAAGAGAATGTGTGTGAAAATGCTTGGGAAATCTACGAAAGCACACCCGCTGGGAGATAACTATTATTACCATGAGGTCATCTAGCTGGTTCAGAAGAATAAGAATAGTCAACTGAGCACGTTTTCCTGATTCTGAAGCCTCGTGGGACATTCAGGCTTCGCTTACAGCACGTTACGAAGCATGGCGGGACAATAAAGTGATGGTGAGAAGCCCGAATCATATGAAATCACTCTTTCCCTCAGGCCTGGGAATAAGAGAGAAAAGGAAACTCAAGAACTGCTGGATCGTGCCAGAAATTCCATTTTGGAAGGAGGATGCTGCCTTCAAAGCGGCCTGTGCCTCCCACTTCTGTTTTGATCTACAGCCCATCACCAACTCTGTTGAAATGATTTCTCATCCTAGGTAACAAGCGAAGGATCAGATCCCAACTTCTTCTGGGAAAATGCCATATCTGTGAGGGCACGTGAGAAAAGGACATTTCAATGTGAAGGCAGCATGAGCAAAAATATCACCTAAAGGGAGCCTGGAAGAAAAAGATAGAGAAGAAAATATTATAAATGAACATTCCTTCTTCTTCAATGTCATAGAGGGAGAAGGAAAGAATTTGGGGCCAGATAAGCAACCCAAGCCAGAGATACTATATAGTATTTTACAGCCTGGGGTCACCGGGAGGGAGATGGGGGGGAGGCGAGGATGGAGGAGTGGAGCAAATGCTAGGCCAGGAAGTGTGGGGAAACGTGTGGAGTCGGTCCTTGGAGGCTGCAGGGTGAGAACAGGGAAAGAGGAATGGGGAGGTAGCCAGTGGAGGTGTTTGGGGTTGCCTGAGAATATCAGATTTCTTCCTGAGAACAATGGGTCCACATGTACAATGACAGACTCTAAATCAAGAAGAAACCAGAGGTATTAGGAGAGCCCAGAGGGAGAATGCTACCAGGAGTCTTCTCTCGTACTGCAAGCTAGGTTTGCTAGGTCAGGTGGTTTCAGCCCTGGAATGAATTGCATTTGCAAACTCTGATGGTATAAAGTGAAAAAAGAAAAGAGAGTAATTCTAAATTTGCGAATTGATTGAAAGCAAAATATGCAACTTTCAAGACTTGAGAAGTTGTTGTACCATTTATTCAGGAGTTGGTGAAAATTCCCAGAAAGGAACACATGCTGGAGTTGGCTGTGATTAGCCAAGGCTGCGTGCACCGATCTCTGTTAAGTGCAAGAGGAATTTGGAAAATTCCAGGAGAAAACATAACGCGGCTACAAACTGGGATCAGGGGACTCCATCAGATTCACATCTTTCACTAAACATTCAAAGCATGGGAAAGCTTTTGAATCTGTTTTTCTCATCTAGATGAGAAAGCTGAATTGTGGTGTGATCGTTCTGCTTTTTGCTTGAGGGGAACACATAATTTCTTCTCTTTCTCTAACTCCTATGCATCGGGATGCCTCTCCCAATCCTTTTAGCAACAAATTCTAGGGTATCTTTGTTGTTTACTTTCTGATGTTTTAACTCTTTAAACTACATGATCTCCCAGAGGCTCCAAAGAAAGATCCCTATTTCTTTTCTATTTCATATGCTCCGATCACAGATTTCTTAAGCGGCTAGTTTAGATGTTAGCATCTTCAAAAACATCCGTCCTGGAGTTAGAGAAGTGGCTGATTCTCTGAGGACTATAATTATCCTATATAATAAAGAGGTAATATGCAAATTGACTGTCATGTCCTTTTACAAGATGGCCACCCTCACATGGTCAAAAGATGGCCACCCCATGTGGTTACAAGATGGCCGCACCTATGTGGTCACAAGAGGACCATGCCCATGTCATTACAAGATGGCCACCACAAGATAGCCAGCAAGGGAGGGAAGTTGGGGGTGATCAGGCTGGCAGGCAGAAGCGGTTCGGGGCAATCAGACAGGAAGGCAGGCAAGCAGTTGAGAGTCAGCAGTCCCAGATTGTGAGAGGGATCCCAGGTTGGAGAGAGTGCAGACTGGACTTAGGGACACTCCCCATCCCCCCAGTGTACAACTTTCATGTATTGGGCCTCTAGTAAATATAATAAGATACTGATACCACTAACAAGACATTGTTCTAACACATCCTCACATTTATCCTCACAGCCATCTATGGGGTAGGTAGGTAGATTATCACCCATATTTTACAAAAAAAAAAAAAAAAAAAACTGAAGCACAGAGAGGACAGTAAATAATTTTCCCAAGTTCACACACCAACATTTGTACCCAAGTACTTCAGTGTGAGAACCAATGATACCAATCTCTATGGAATAACCTGTCGATCTCCAAGTACAGAAGATAGTGCTCAGGACTGTGGACTATTGCCCTGGCCAAGGTGGCTTAGTTGGTTGAGCATCACCCCATGCACCGAAAGATCACCAGTTCAATTCCTGTTCAGGGCACATGCCCAGGTTACAGGTTCAGTCCCTGGTGGGGATGAGTACTAGAGGCAACTGATTGATGTTTCCCTATCACATAGATGTTGCTCTATCTCCCTCAATCTTTCTTCTTCTCTTTCTAAAAAGATCAATAAAACATATTTTTAAAATGTCCTCTAGCCGAAACCGGTTTGGCTCAGTGGATAGAGCATCAGCTTGCAGACTGAAGGGTCCCGGGTTCGATTCTGGTCAGGGCCATGTGCCTTGGTTGCGGGCACATCCCTGGTGGGAGGTGTGCAGGAGGCGTCTGATCGATGTTTCTCTCTCATCGATGTTTCTAACTCTACCCCTGTAGATACAGGTTTTGAGTAAGAACAATTCTGGGCACGTTTCCTTGAACCCCTGCATGCAGGGATGTTCCTGGGAGCATGGTCCGGGGCATTCTGACTCAATCCTTTGGCCTTTGTAAATTATCCCTCATGACATTTCATGGTATGTGATTTCCTTGTAGATTGGGGGTCTTCCGTGACCACAGTCAGGGCAAGCAGGAACGAGGACGTTTCAGAAAAAGTTCGTCCTTGTGATTCGATCAGCTTGCTTTACTCCAGGTGGCGATTGTGAGTAGATAAACAGAATAAAAGACACGAGGTAGCAGAGTTCGGTGCCAGCTGTGGATTACAGCTGGTCCTCTGTTACCGCACCTCTTTAATGCATCTTTCCTGACTCCGGCTGTGTCGTTCCCTGTTTTCGACATCGATCACCAACATACCCCCCTCCCTTCCTCTCTGTAAGAAATCAATAAAATATATATATTTAAAAATATCCTCTATACTACATAAGGAAAACATTCTCTGATTCCATTGGTATTTTCCTCTAAGCCTGCATAATACATATTCATCCACGTTAATCAATGGAACATTATTATACTTATCTTTATAAATATCTCTTTCTATGTCTATGTCTAGCTTGTGTGCTACAGAGAGCACTGTTTTTTATATGTTTGTTGTTTTTTTTTTAATCTCAGTATTCTCAAAGTCTCACATAGGGCTGGGAACAGGTAGGTACTCAAAATTTTGTTAAAAAAATAAATTGAAGTCAAATTATGTTATACTATATGGCTATTATGAGCCACATCCTACACAAAACACTAAGAACAACAAACTGAACTGGTCACCATTCCTACCTTCAAGATGCTTTCAGTCAAATTGGAAAATCAGATGAATGAGTGGAAAATGTAAATAGCAAGTAGAAAGTCCTCTGATAGAGTAAATTATGCGGCATACAGAATATAAAGGAATAGCACAAACTCTCCTGAGGCTGGCAATGGGCTTCCTGTCAGAGGATTTAAAGGGCCCTCTGGGGATTAGATAGGGACAGCATGAGCACAGCAGAGAAAATATGGGGTAACTGGGAACTTTCAAGTGTTTGGATGTTGATGTAGCATAGATTGTAAGGAGTCCATTGGAAAAGAATACTAAGGATGGAAGCAGAGTAATGAAAGTTAAAACTTGAATTTCCTCCTCCTAAATCATGGGGGTTACTGATGCATAGCAAGCAAGTGATAGAAGGGTGCTGAAAAGAGATTAGCCCCACTTCAGATGACCCATCAAGAAGAAAGCTTGGTGTGGGGAGAAAATGAAGGCCAAGGGGCTTTTAGGAGGTTACGGGACAGGCAACGAAGGCCAGAGCTCAGCTGGAGGATGTGAGATGCAAAAGAGCAAGAAGGCAGCACAGAGGGCGAAGAACAGCAGCCCGGGAAGCAGGCCCAGCTGTGCTCAGATCTGGCTCTTCCATGGCGTGCCCACGTGACCTTGAGCAACCTATGTAAATACCGAGTGCCCTCGGTTCTCTTTCGATCTCCTAGAAAGAGAATCAGCTGTCATGGAAGAATGATGTGAGGATTCAATGTAAGGTTTCATCTCTATCATTACTAACACCCACTGTCCCATTCCAATTGCTCTTTGCATGGTGTGGAAGCCTTGCCTGGGATCTACCATCAGGGGGCTGGTAAGGAACCCATGCCTCATCAGTGTATCTTCCAACATGCCTGCTGTCACCCCACCAAAGTCCACTCATTACTTCTACGGAACTTGGGATTCTGACTTCAAGCAGGCTGCTGCCAATCAACTGGATGCACTGGACAGCCAACAACCATAGAGCAAGAAAACTTCCAACGAATCAGTCCCATTAAATGGCTGCTCCTTAGGAGGAACACTTTTATTCAACCCATACATTCTCTTCGCTTACCCCAGATCCACACAATATACATTTCTTTTTTTTTTCTTTTGTGAATGGCTTTATTTCAGTCACTCTAAGGATAACAAGTAAATTGAGTAGCCTATTAGGTCTACTCAAATAATTGAATCAATAGCCCCTCCCCTGGTAACTGACCTTTAGACCACTTCACAACCAACATTCCCTTTTGCTTAGATGACATTCCACTTGCTAAGGCCATTGTCCTTTCCCTCTGGACCTTCCCAGGATCCGGGCCAGCCCCAGAGAACTTCTCTGCCCAGGACAAGCCCACCTACAGTCCTTTAAAATCTCTGACTCCCTGTCCCTGGGTGCGGAGGACATTTTGGAGCCTAGCCCATTTGGTATCCAGATGACCTGATAAATTTAGAATCCCTTTCCACTTTGGCCTCCTGTGTTCCTCCTTTGGCAACCCTGACAGCCCTGCTGTTTCCTCACCTTGGGCGAGGGGTAAATCTTTCTCAGGTCACACAATCCCCTGCATTCACCCCTGTGCACATGGGGCAACCAATGGGGTGCCCTTGATGGCCCCCAGGTGCTGAGACCTGTAAAGAAGCAAGGGTCCACTTCTCACCAACCTTCCCAGGAAGGTAATCATGACTTCCCAGGGATGATTGATGCCTGTGTGCCAGTAATGTCTTTTTAGGAACACTAAAATTGTAAGTTCCTATAATTTTCCCATGTCATGAAAGACTAGACTCCTTTTGATTTTGTTTCATCCATCGGAACTGTAAATACTAGCATAGCTCATAGACCATACAGAAATGGATAGGGCCTGCGGGCCATTGTTTACTTACCCTGGCTCTGGATCAACTTCCCAATGGCACCCCAGTCATGAGGATGCGGTACATAATTTGCAGGGCCCATTGCAAAATGAAAACGTGCATGTTCAAAAATCATTAAGAATTTCAAGAACAGTAAACTAAGGCTACAAATTGCCTGGCTACAGACTGAGTGGTGTGGACATCAGTGAGTCCTTCCAGCGCCGTTTTAATTTTAAATCTGTACCGCTAGAACCTACAGTTCTGCCCCATAGCAGGTGTTCAGACCCAAGTTAGTGGAGTGAACCTAGAATAAGAAAGTGACTGCAGTTGAAAGTGTTGTGTGTTTGTTTCCCAGATCACACAGAAAGAATGATAGACTTGTGTCATCTAATGTTGTAATTCCTTGGAAACCCGCGCGGGCATCTAGAGCTATGCATTTCTGGAATTTGCTTTTTTAAGTAGGCATAATCTGTCCTTGCAGCAGCATTAAGCCCTCTTTCTCCAGCCTCATCTCTTCCTTCTCCCACCTGGTGTCTCATTGCTGGCGGAATAAGCCTCTTCAGCTTCAAATGAACCCCATGTCTTCCTCCTGGGCTTCTGCGGCTGCTTCCTCCTGCAGATGCCCATCACCTCTACCTAGATGAGCCTTGGTTTCCTTCTCAGCTTTGCTTATTTGTCCTTTTGTTCAGGAAGCCTAATCTCTCACACTGCTCCCTACTGGCTGGATGGGGTGCCCTTTCTGCACCTCCACAACCTCCTGTCTTTCTGTCATCCTCTCCCCGTCAGAGCGCTACTGAGGAAGGACTGTGACTTTGTTTTCTCTCGCCTGCTCCCGCAAACCTGGGCTAGCTCCTGGGAAGCAGGAACCCTAAGGGACTCATCTCTGTCTTTTGAGCGTTTGTCACATAATAGGTGCTCAGTCAATGTGGGACAAGTCAATGAGGGAATGCCTGTGGACGGCAAAGCCACCTGGTACGTGTGATCTGACCAGGTCTCTGAAAGGCTAATCTCCCTTGGGCAGTACCAACCAAGACAAACAGCCTGAGGCCTTCCACACAGAGGAATGGCAGCCTACAAAGCTGCTGGCAAGATATGCTCTGCAGGAAACGTGGCCGTGTGAATGCTGAAGGCGGCTGTGGCCACCCAGTGGTCACTGTACAGTTCTCAGCACAGCCTCAGCAAGTCAGAGGAACTGCTCTGCTTCTGTATCCTTCTGTTTTCACCACTGCCTCAATCATTCAGCAAATACTTATTAGGTCCCAAGCACTATTTGAGCATGAGGATATGGCATTGAACAAAAGCATATCCTATCTCCGTAAGCTCACTCTCCAGCCATGGCAATAGACAATAAGCAAAAAGCAAATAAGCACACTATGTCTGTCAGCTGATGTAAGGGCCATGAACTGCAAAGAAAGCACAGGGAGGGGGGAACTGGTAGGGACAGTCCAACTGAGGGTGATCAGGGACGGCTGCTGTGAGGAGGTGACAATTGAGCAGAGACCTAAAAAAAATACAGGAATGGGTTAGTAGTAGGACCCCTGTCAGAGGGCAGGAGAGCAGGACTCTGGGGAACTAGGACCCCCTGGCAGGGGGCAGAAGGACAGGGCTCAGGGGCAGCAGGACCCCCTGGCAGGGGGGAGGGAGACAGGGCTCTGGGGCAGCAGGACCCCCTGGCAGAGGGCAGGAGAGCAGGTCTCTGGGAAACCAGGACCCCCTGGCAGAGGGGAGGGGGACAAAGCTCTGGTGCAGCAGGATCGCCTGGCAGAGGGGAGGGAAACAGGGATCTGGACAGAGAACAACAGCAAGTGGTCAGTGGGGTTGGAGAGCAGGAGGAAGGGACTCAGAGAGTGACAGGGAAGACATCAGAATCCCGTCTAGGCTCAAAGACCATGATGAGGTCTCTGCTCTTAATTTATTTAATTCTGTTATTTTACTTTTAAAAATAACAATAAGTGTAGATAGAGAGAACCTCCTGTATCCAGACAGTCAGCTCTTCACAATGTTTAATCTCCGAATGTACCAATAGGAGCTAAATAAAAGAAAAAATCGAATTTCCACAGACACTTCTCTGGAGAAGCTCTCAGCTAAGAATTCACAGGAAAATTTGTCAAATACCTTCCCACAGCATCCGTAATACAGCTCATGACCCGAGAGCATCTGCCTGAGGGCAGACCACACCTTCAAAACCTGCTTCCATAAAATAGGATTAGGTGTCAATGGGCCTGTTCTAACTGCGACCAGCATTGAGGGAGCCTTCTAGAAAAATCTTATAGTTCATTGTTATTGCCTGAAATAGACTAGCATTCATATTACTCACTTCATATTTAAGCAGTTCTGTATTCATGTTAATCCTGCTGAGGGTCCAATCTCTCTCTTCTGTAACCGTGTTGTTACAAAAACTGAAAGAAATCATTTTGTAAGTCACAGAGCACATCTCACTCTGCCAAGCTGAAGACCTGGGTTCAAATCCCAGCTCCACGAATTCCTTGCTTTGTATTCAAATGTCAAAACCTTTCTTCTTTAGTTGTTTCATCTGTAGAATGGACATACTAATAATAGCACCCATTTTCCTGGGTGACACACATGTTTAGCATTGTCCTATCTAATAAAAGAGTAATATGCAAATTTGACTATACCTTTGCTACACCCACAAGCCACGCCCACAGCCATGCCCACCAGCCAATCAGGAGCAGATTATGCAAATCAACCCCAACCAAGATGGCTGCTGCCACTGAGAGCAGGAGGAAGGCTTGGGTTTCCCCAGCAACAGAGGAAGCCAAGCTTTCTGCTTGCCAATGCCTGCCTAGGCCTCCACTCTAGGCTACAATGTTTCAAACAGAAATGGCTGCCGCCGGAGCAAGCAGAAGGCTTGGCTCTGTTCCAGGCCACAAAGTTTCAATTGTAGACATAAATTAATCCCAGATCCCAGGGCCTCCGCTTGCATCGCTGGGGGGCGTGGCCCGCCTGCAAACCTCCACAGGCCCTTCACCCAGGCTGTCCCTCACCCCCACCCTGATCTGGGACACTCTTCAGGGCAAACCAGCTGGCTCCCACCCATGCACCAGGCCTCTATTCTATCTAATAAAAGAGTAATTTGCAGATTGACCATCACTCCAACACACAAGAGGGCTGCCCCCAAGTGGTCAAAGATCCTGCCCCATGTGGACACAAGATGGCCAGCAGGGGAGGGCCATTGGGAGGTCCCAAACCCTGCAAGAGAGGGCAGTTGTGGGTGATCAGGCCAGCAGGGGAGGGCAGTTGGGAGGGACCAGGCCGGCAAAGGAGGGAAGTTGGGGAAAAACAGGCTGGCAGGGGAGCAGTTAGACATCAATTAGGCTGGCAGTAGTGGTGAGGGGGTGATCAGGCTGGCAGGCAGAAGCGGTTAGGGGCAATCAGGGAGGCAGGCAGGTGAGCAGTATGGAGCCAGCAGTCCTGGATTGTGAGAAGGATGTCCGACTACCCTCGAGGGGTCCCAGATTGGAGAGGTTGCAGGCTGGGCTAATGGACATCCCCCGCCCCCCACCACCCCATGCACGAATTTTGTGCACTGGGCCTCTAGTTGTTTATAATAATTGTTTATAGTAATCTATAGTAGTAAAAGTGTAATATGCTGCCAAAACCAGTTTGGCTCAGTGGATAGAGCACCGGCCTGCAGACTGAAAGGTCCCAGGTTTGATTCCCATCAAGGGCATGTACCTTGGTTGCAGACAAATCCCCAGGAGGAGGTGTGCAAGAGACAGCTGATCGATGTTTCTCTCTCATCTATGTTTCTGACTTTCTATCCCTCTCCCCTCCTCTCTGTAAAAAAAAAAAAAATGAATAAAATATATTAAAAAAAATTTTTTAAGTGTAATATGCTAATTAGACCAGATGGCCAAACAGCAGAACAACTGTCTGGACTATCTTCCGGATGAAGCTGGGGCTGGCTGCGAGGGCCAAGGCAGCTGCACTGGCTGTGATCTAAGCCCCTTGCATGAATTTCGTGCATCAGGCCTCTAGTAATATATAACTGTATGTTGAATTCTAAAACATATTCTTATTTGTAAAAAGGTTCAAGTAATTTATTTTGAAATTCCATTTGAACTACTTTCTAATTTTGGAACCCCATATCAATATAATGATCAATTTCTCTAGGAGACTGTTTCTCTACCCATGCATGAATAAAATCTAAGTTCTCATAAGTCAACAACTGTAGAATTTCATTGATCAGTTAAGGCATTATATCCCTATAGTCCATAAGATTGGGGGTGAGGGGTGGATGGAGAATGTACACTGCTCCTGCATATCCAGATGTCCCATGTACTCACAGAGAGCTTGAAAGAAGGTTTTGTTATAAAAATACCACTGAAAATTAATTTTAATCCATTTGATATTTCTTCCTAATATACTAACCTCAGTAAATGTTGTGAACACAATCCTCTTTGACTTTGTGCTGAAAATTTCTGAATCTTCAAGGAAACAGAGTACTGACAAACTTATTTGGTCCCAGAGTCCCAGAACTTATGCATAGAGTAGGTACATAAGAACTCTGTTGGATGGATGCATTAAGAATAAATTATTTCAGTCTTCATGACAACTCCACTTCACATTAATTTTAAATGGTAGAGCTGATATCTGAGCTGAGTTGATGACCCAAAGCCATACCCATTCCATGATACCATATTTCCTTCCAAAATACCTCCCCAATGTTTAGTACTTTCTCACTTACAAGACACTGCTATTCTCTTCTGCTCCTATTTAACCTTAGGGACAACCTTCTCAGAGAACTTTTGTCATCGTCACCCCCATATTCTGGATGAGGAAGCAGGCTCAGAAAGGCAAATTACTTCCTCCAGCATCACCCAGCCAGCAGAAGAAGGAGGCTGGACTGGGCCCCAGGACTGCCTTTTGCCTTTGCCCCGTTAGAAGCCTGTTTATCTTCCCTTATCATCTGTGCTCCTGAAGGGTGTGACTTTATCTTATTCATCTTGACATCCTCAATGCCTAACATAGTCTGTGATTCATGGTGGATATCACCTAAATGGTGTAATTCATTTTCCCACTTCAGAAGATAACTAAATCATGAAACATTAATGCGTGCAAGAATGACATAAAGGCAATCAGTATAAGGTTCATTGGCCAGGCTCAAAACCTGGCTGTATTCTAGTTCATAGATTCCACCCTGCATAAGCTCTTCTCCTTAACTCCAAGCTTATTATTTATATAAGACAAAACACATAATGGAGGACATGATTTTCCAATCCCCCAAATGCTCAAATCTTATATAAATCTCTCTACTACCGCCAAAGTGATTTTCCTTTTTAAAAACTACACACCAATAAATCTACATTGTTCTTAAATCATGCCACACCCTCACTGAAGAAGCATGACACATTCTTCAAACATTAGGATGGCGGTAAGGGGTGAAATGTTTGTATAATTTTCCATTTTCGACAACTGCCGTAGAGTTTGTGGGAAACATGATTAATAGCATAAAAATTGCTTCTATCTTTGGCTAACTAGTGCCCGGCAATGAATCAACTCATCACGGCTGAAGATAACGTGTACTCTTAGTGTGTTCAAATTTCTTGAAGATGACATGATTGCAAGGGGAAACATTCCAAATCATGAAATATTTACACAGCAATGAAAACAGTTAAGACACAAAAGGCAAATAGAGACAGCATTGTTCCGGACAGAAAAACAGACATGACAAATATGTGCTGACAGACAAACAGATATTGGGCCCTTCATAAACGCCCCAGGACATCTCTCAAGACAAGCGAGTCTCCCAGACAAGTAAGTCTTCTCGTGACTGATTCAGAGCCCTTTCCTATTTCTGAGATGCAGCAGCCAAATGAGAGCTGCTTAACTTTGGATGATAGGAAAAGAGCTAAAGTGGGCAACAGCTGCTCTGGGCATCTGCCAAGTGTCATTTAATGCATTTCTCTCAGTCTTTCTCTATCTCCCTCTCTCTCTGTAATCCTCTCTCGCCACTTGCACTCTGCCTCCTCACCTCCCTTCCGCATTCTCCTCTTCCTTCTCCTCTGTCACCTACTCCTCTTCTTCCTTTGGCTCCCCCTCCCCCCTCCTTCTTTTCTTTTTCTTCCTCTTTTTTATGTTTATTTTTATTCATATATTTTTTACAGAGAGGAAGGGGGAGGGATAGAGAACTCGAAACATTGATGAGAAACATCGATCAGCTGTCTCCTGCACACCCCTCACTAGGGATGTGCCCGCAACCAAGGCACATGCCCTTGATCAGAATCAAACCTGAGACCTTCCAGTCCACAGGCCAACACTCTATCCACTGAGCCAAACTGGTTAGGGATATTCATATATTTTTCATTGTTGAGAGTACTACAGATGTCTTCCACCCCCTCGCCTTTGATCCACTCTGTCTAACCCCTACCCACCCACCCTAGATCTTCACCACCCTATTATTTATCTCTATTATCTCCACCTCTATCTCTTGTTCACTCTCTGCCTCTGTCTTTTTCTTTTTAGGTTTTTTTCCTGAACTTGTGACTTTAATGACTCAGGAGTGAAAAATCATATCCACAGAATATTTATGGGTTCTTTTAAAATACTATCAAGCATAGAAGGAATCAATGGCCAACTGCATGCCAGTTTCTACAATACATATCCATCATTACATCTGAACAATGTATTGTTCCAGGGTCTAATCAACTTAGACTCTGGGAACTGGTTCCAAGGTTCCACATGGAACTAATTTTAAAAACGTGTATTGACCCAGCTTCACCTTCAGTACATCCTTCCTTCTCTCTAGATTCTGCTCTCACTGGGCTAAAATAATCACTGGCCTATATAATAAAGAGGTAATATGCAAAATGACCATCACTCTAACACACAAGATGGCTTCCCCATGTGGTCCAAGATGGCCACCACAGATGGCCAGCAGGAGAGGGTAGTTGGGAGGAACCAGGCCTGAAAGGGAGGGTAGTTGAGGGTCATCAGGCCTGCAGGGGAGGGAAGGTCAGGGGGACCAGGCCTGTAGGGGAGGACAGTTAAGGGTGACCAAGCCAGCTGGGGAAGGCAGTCAGGGGTGACCAGGCTAGCATGGGAGGGCAGTTAGGGGCAATCGGGCTGGTAGGAAAGGGCAGTGAGGGGTGACCAGGTTGGCAAGGGAGGGCAATTAGGGGTGATCAGGATAGCAGGGGAGGGCAGTTAGGAGTGAGCAGGCCAACACGGGAGGGCATTTAGGGGCAATCGGGATGGCAGAGAGCAGTTAAGCATTGATCAGGCTGGCAGGGGAGTGGTTAGGAGGTGATCAGGCTGGCAGACAGAAGCGGTTAGGATCAATCAGGCAGGCTGGCAGGCAGGCAAGCAGTTGGGAGCCAGCAATACTGGGTTGTGAGAGGGATGTCCGACTGCCGGGTGGGATTGGGCCTAAACAGGCAGTTGGACAATCTTCAAGGAGTCCCAGGTTGGAGAGGGTGCAGGCTGGGTGAGGGATGCACACACACAAACCCCCATGCATGAATTTTGTGCACTGGGCCTCTAGTTTTCTAACACTAATCCTAATTTCTCACCCACACAAGTTAATATAAGTAAACAGAAACATAATGTATAAATATTTCAGGAAATGATACATCCCAGAAGATACTGGATTTTCTTTAGTATAAGATGAGCTGTGGAATTTACTACTTAAAAAAAAATCTGACTTGAAATAGCATTGCTTACATTTCTAGGATGACCGGTATAGTTTGCCCTGAATTCAATTAGAATGGATTATTTAATATTTCTCCCACTACTTTCTGATTCTTAATAAGAGAAAAATTCACTACTATATTTAATTAATCACATAAAAGAAAAAATAAGAGTGTTTTTTTATTTAAAAGAAATATTTTTTTATTGATTTTAGGGAGTGGAAGTGGAGAGGGATAGAGAGAAAGAAGCATCAATTAGGGAGAAGTGGGTTGCCTGCCTTCTGCATGCTCCTACTAGGGACTGAGCCCACAACCCAAGCATGTGACCTGACAGGAAATCAAACTGTGACCTCCTGGTCCATAGGCCGATGCTCAACCACTGAGCCATGCTGGCCAGGCTGCTTTTCTTAATTGTGGTTAACATTCTATAAAACCAGCTCAGCTAGTCATGGTCTTTTCTAAAAAAAAATTTTTTTTTAATGGATACTCTTGCATATATCTGTGATTCTGTGATATCATTAGAACCCTTTAAACAGGAGAGTTGAAAAACTTTAGTTTTAGGTTTATTTGTCTATAATTTTAGGTTTACTTAGGTATTTATACTACTGATATTATTGTCTACCTTGAAGTCTCCATCACCCATAGACTAACTAACTATACAATGTAGGCCCATACACTTTTTTTTTTTTTAACCCAAAGGCAAGGGGAATAGGAATGGCTTTCTGATAACTATAAGCACTTCTCCCCTGGTTGCATTCAGTGAAAGACTATGCACTATGACTTTAAGGACCAGTAAGCCTTAGCACTACCTGGGTGCTTCAGGAGAGGTCTTTGAATCAGTCAGTGATGTCAGTAGGCTGTATTCAAGGGACAATCTCACTAATTCAAAGCAATGTGTCTATTTGACCCTGGAACTTATTAACCTTCAGGAGAAATGAGTTTTCAGTTTCAATGAGATGAATTCACCCATGGATGAGATGGTTGTGCTTGCGGAAAAGTTGTTCCCACGGATATTATGTTAATACTAAAGGCCTAGTGCATGAAATTTGTGCACTGGGGGTAGGTGATCCCTCAGCCCAACCTTCCCCATCAATGGGGCCAATGGCTGGCTTCCCCAGCCACCTCGACCCGGCCCTGGCCTTAGCCCCAGCGGCGACCACCCAGCCCCGGAAGCACCTCGCACTGGCGGCCTCTTGCGCCCCACCTTGGCTCCCCTTCCACCTTGTGCCACTCGGCCCCACCCCCCACTCCTGATTGGCTGGTAGTGTAGTGAAGGCATAGTCAAATTTGGATATTACTTTTTTATTAGATAGGACTAGAGGCCCGATGCACCAAATTCTTGCAATAGTAGGCCTCCCTTACCCTGGCTGCTGGCACTGCTTTCACTCTGGCACTGGGACCCCGGCTTCCCTCAAAGCCACACCTTCATCCAGAAGATCGTCCAGAAGGACATCTGGAAAGATGTCAGGTCTAAGGAGCATATGATGCCTTTATTGTTATAGATTATTATCATTAAGAGTTACCATTCATGATATGATGAACTGTATCTTAGGCACTCCACTAAATTCCTCATATATATATATATATATATATATATATATATATATATATATATAATCTCATCTAAGCCTCCCAAACACTATAAAGTTATAACCATTATCTCATTTTGCTGATAAGGAAACTGAGACAGAGCTTCATCTCCAAGGTCAGATAGCTAATCAATAGCAGATCTGTAGCTCAAACTCAGGTATGCTGGCATACATAGGCTAAGTTCCTCCCTCCCAGTTCTTTACTGTCAATAATATTTAGGGCATAAACAATTATTAACATAGAAACATAAATAAGTGCATATACTAGTGAAATGTCTCTTTTTATGATGTAGTTAAATTAGCCTTCCCTCTATCCTCCAACCTTTATCTTAAGTTTATGAGAACTCCGCAGCAAAAGCACTGGGCCTGGAATCAGGAGAAATAAATCCTGGCTATAATTTCCACAGCCTTACAGCATGCTTCGGGGAATACAGTCAGCCTCGTTGGGCTTTCATAGTAATATCTGCACAATAGTGGGATGGGATTATATCATTTCTAGGTCACTCAGCATTCAGAGATTCTATGAGCTGTCCATTGGCTGAGAACGCCTTGTCTTTGTGAAAAGATAGCCTTTATCTCAACTGCAGTGATCATGTATTTTGTTTCTAATTAATGGGATCTTAAGAAATAAACTCCATCTTAAAAATGAAGGCATGGCTGAGAAAAGTGGCCACCTGAAGAGTAGCTACAGAGATGGAAAAGGCCATGTGCTGTGCTTTCACCGATGCCATATCAGTTCTGAGGCGCATCCTTTATTGCTATTTCACAGAAAAGAAAACTAGGTCTCTGGGAGGTAAGGTTTCTCTACTGAGGTTAGGCAGCTAGTAAATGGCACAGCCTGGCCTGTGTGGCTCAGTGAATTAGAGCTTTTACATGCACACTGAAGGGTCCCAGGGTCAATTCTGGTCAAGGGCACGTACCTCAGTTGTAAACTTGATCTCTGGTTAGGGCACATGCGGGAGGCAACCAATCAACGTGTCTCTCACACATCAATGTTTCTCTCTCTCTCTCTCTCTCTCTCTCTCTCTCTCTCTCTCTCTCTCTCTCTCTCTCTCTCCTTTTCTCCTTTTCTCCCTCCCTTTTCCTTCCACTCTCTCTAAAAATCAATGGAGAAATACCCTCACTTGAGGATAAACAAACAAAAAAATAACCCCCCTCCCCCGACACACAAAAAAGTGTTTTAACAGTGGCTCAGACCCAGATCCCTCTTGGAATCACATACTGTCAGAGGTGGAAGGGGAGGTTGGAGATCACCTAGCCTAATCTTTCATCTAAAATAAATTACTATTGGGCTGTTTACTCCTTCCTAGTAATTTGGGATCCTTTTTACTAGATACAGTTTTTAGTATACAGCAACTCTCCCATGTTTTGGATAAAGAGAGGGGAGATGGGAATAAAACTCATTGAAAGAATAAAAAATCCAATAAAATTAAGGAAAGACCCAGTTGGATGCAGTGATGAGGAAGGAGCTCAAGCCGTGGAAACAGAATGACCTGGGTTCAATCCTGACTTGGACACTTCACAGATATGTGACAAGGCGAGGCATCTATTTTGAGCGGAACAAGCCTCGCTCTCCACAGCTGTGACACAGCAATATAGAACCTACTTATGTGCTACTATGAAGATTAAATGGCATAATCCATGTTAAACTGCTTGGGACAGTGGTCGGCAAACTGAGGCTCGTGAGCCACATGTGGCTCTTTGGCCCCTTGAGTGTGGCTCTTCCACAAAATACCACAGCCTGGGCAAGTCTATTTTCAAGAAGTGACATTAGAAGAAGTTTAAGTTTAAAAAATGTGGCTCTCAAAAAAAATTTCGATTGTTGTACTGTCGATATTTGGCTCTGTTGACTAATGAGTTTGCCGACCACTGGCTTAGGAGAGTACTGGGCACACACATAAATAGGGTATTATTCTTATTTCTCTATGAACTAAAGGGAAGAACATGAAACCTCAGCCATTATTCAGCTCTGATATTGGGGCTCCCCTTCTCCCTCATCCCCCAAGGCCACGGTAAGGAAATTACATTTCACTAAACACAAATTGTATTTGCGGATCAATAATTGACCTACATGCTTTAACCAGTCATTCCAGGCCTGAGTAGCAGCTGCATTAACAGCAAAATCTTTAAGAAAAGACCACCAAATATACTGGTAGCAAGCCTCCACTAGAGAACCCCAGGACTGAAAGAAATCTCGGCCAGATTGAGGGCATTATCCCAGACCAGGTCATAACCTTTGCAACCTCCAAGAAAAAGGTATTTGGCAACAAGTGGAAATGTCAGAAAATGAGGAGGAAGGAGCGTGAGGTAAGAAAAGTTCTTGAGCCTCAAATATGAGTAAGATGGATGGTGAGCGATAGGGCTGTGCCAGAACCTGGTAGCGGGGATGATGTGTCTGGGCTGAGCCTGTCTGAAACAATAATTCTTGTTTATGTGCAATTTTTGCAGTGCTTTCTTTGGAAAACAGGAAGAGTCTCAACACAGTGCCTCAAGTTCTTCCAAGGTACAATTACAATAGTTTTAGGGGTACAGCAAGGCTGTCAAGGATAGGAATAATCAGGGGACAACAAGGACAGTGGGCAGCAAAGGGAGAAAGACACAGGAACAATAACCTTGGATGGATGGAGGTAGCAACGGAAATAAATCATTCTACTAGTGCTGGCTTTTCTCTCGTTCCAAAAAATGCACCAATATTCCAGATTCTCCCCTCCAGCCTTCTCTCTGTCCCCTTTTCTTTTAAACCTCACATTTTGAGTGTCTGAAGTGCAGGAGCACATCTTTTTTCATCCCTGTTTGTCTGAACATAGAACTCAGTAAACACTGAATGAATGAATGAATGGATGAATGATTGAAATCTGACAGAACTCTGCAACCTAGACTTACAACTGTGCTTTGCTTGCTTCTTAAGCTCCTCAATGATTATGCTCTACAAGTTAACATGGCTAAGTCTCATCTTTATTTTCCCCCCAGGATTGTCAACAACCAAACAGTTATGGTCCTGGATCTTCTCCACTTGTGCAGGGTGGGAGGCTGCAGAACCCTATTCTATGCCCTCATGGTCTCCATGACCTTGGCCTCAATATTTAGTACTTCTCAACACCATTACAAATTAACCTGACTGAAGTTTGAGAGGAAGTATATGATCGTATGCCTCTTTCAGTTGAAAGATTCTGCTAAGCCCTTTGGAGTATTTGGTTGGCTATTTTTTTTTAATTACTAAATTTTCACATAACTATACATAAGATACTTTTTTTGATGCCTTTTGGATCCTAGGCAGTCTAGCCTAGAATCTAAAATAAAAGCAAATGCTACAGCGGTGCCCTGGGCAGGTCTGGATGAAACAGACCCAGGAATGCCCCTTCTTCCAGCCTCGGGCCACTGTCCTGAGTCTTATCCAGTCACCACCTGCAGGACCACTTCTGAGACCAGCCAACACACATTTTTTTCTACCTTAGCTCCCTTTCCCCCCCCCTTATTTATTTATTTATTTATTTATTTATTTGCAGTATAACTTAGATTTAATAGTAGTACATATGTTTTCCTTTCCCCCTCCCATTACCCTCCCCGCAGCCTCCCCTACCCCCCAGCACATGTCCCCACCTGCCCCCATCCCCACCCCAGTGTCTTCATTCATTGGTTATGCTCATTTGCATGCATACAAGTTCTTTAGTTGATCTCCCCCAGCATCCACTCCCCACCCTGCCCAGCCTTCCCCCTGTAGCCTGACAGCCTGTTCAATGCCTCCCTGCCTCTATATCAGTCACTCTCCCCTGTTTCTTTTCTTCAAAAATATCTTGCCTCTGCATACTAGAAACAAACGTATAAGAATAAAAAATGTTTACCTTAGTTCCTTTTTGCAAACAACCCTAAGCTGCCAAATTGGTCAGAATTACTCCACCAAGATGGAGGCTACGGTCAACCCCCTGGCCAGCCTGCCTCTCCAGGCTCCACACCTACCTCTCCCTGGGCTTCTCTTTCGACCGTGAGGATGGCTTTCGAGGGCCTGTGCCACTTCTTCTGAGAGTTGATGGAGAAGAAGGGCAAGGGTGCTGGCATCTCTTAAAGTTGCAAAACCAGCACAGTGGCCGCATTCTCTCCAGGACGGGCTGAGGCCTCCCAAGATGAGTGGGCAACACTCAGGACGCCAGGGAGGCCGCCCTGGCCTGGGAGAGGAGCCTGACGCAGGCCCTTGCGGAGCTGCAGGCGCTGGGTTCTGCCTGCGCAGACCCTCAGCTCTGCGACCTCCTGGGGAACCACGTCCAGGGCGAGGAGGTGAAACTCATCAAGAAGATGGGAGACACCTGCCTGACCTCCACAGGCTGGCCGGCCCCATCCTTGGCTGCCTGTCTCTTCCAAAGGCTCACTCTCAAGTGCCACCAGGAGCTTTTGGAGCTCAGAAGCCTATGAAGGGCCCCTCTGTATCCCCTGGTGTCTGTCTTTTATCTGAGCTTCTCCCCTAACTACTGGCCATTCTTTTAACCTCCTGAAGCCTCCTCCCATGCATTGGACCAAATGAAGAAATAGAGCTTTTTTCAGAAAAAGGTGGCATGGCATATCAAAAGAGTCAATGAACAGGCAATTAAGGCATCAGAGTTTCAGTTATGTCCCAACTTTATCATGTCATGTGACACGAGACACATTATTCAGCTTTTCTGGACTTATTTTCCTGTAGGCTGAAAGGCAGAGTATATAGGAGAACCTCAAAGGTCACAATCCTGAAACTGAGAGTCTGGTAATAAATAATTCAATACGGGCCATACACATATAAAATGTTCACAAATATAAAAGCATAAAATGTCTACTCTATAAATAAATCACTACAAAAAAAGATGTAATGTTTATAGCTGGGTAAAGAGATGCCCAAGGAAGTAACTTTACTAAGGAAGAAAATGAATTCGGATCAAAAGAAATAAATGAGTAAGGAAAAGATTCTGGTGACTTTCCAATGCTAAACTTAAGGCAGTTGCTCAATAAAAATTTAGCAATATTTATTCAAGATAAAAAACTTCTGGATTTGAACAAGCTGTTCTAATTTTAATATCAAATAGAGGCTTAAAATGGAAATTAATGCACTTACTCCCACAAGATAAAGACATCAAAAATATAATTTTAAGCAAAATAGTGATATTACAGAAGTATTTTAGTAATTTATGACTCACAAACCGGTAAGCATAATACCTATATTGGAACTATTTCTTAGCAGTGAAAAGAACTCTGAAAAGATAAAGGGTGCTTGGTTTTCCAAAACAACAAACCGTATAAACATTTCTAGGCTATTCTTAGTAAAATACACATTTTAAAATGCTCATGAATTGTCTTGCACATCTAATCAACCTTCACATAACATGGAATCCATGGGAAATGTTTTCGTTTGTAAGTTTTGTAAATAAAACAGACTTTAAAGTTAATTATGTGATATTATGGCCCATTTCTCAGTTGAGCACTATAAATATCAGATACTGTATCCATTAAATCCACAGACAGGGTCTACTTAGGGCATAAAATTTCCCCTATCTTGTGTAATTCCTTAGGTCTCCAAACCTAGCCTTCCCACCTGCCTCCAGGCATGCCAGGTACAATGTAACAACAGAAAGCTTGTGCATTCTTTGCACTCACTGTTTTATTTCTAAAACACTCTCTGAGATTGATTTGTTGCAGCTCATTCCATAATTCCTTCTAACATGTGTCTACTAAACTTGCTGCCCATTTTCTTCCTTCCCTTACCTGCTCAACGTGTCCCTCGCTACCACTTTCCTAGCTTCAATCTTGGTTTCTCTCCATAACCCTGCTCTTTCAATGGTTCCAAGGGTCACCGTGCATGAGCATCCTTGACGAGTCAACTTGACCCCAAGATCTCCTGCTCTACAGATGGGGTTACCATTAGCTCTGCCCAGCCTATTAGAAAAACAAGGCCTACCTTTTACTAACATTCTAATAGGTAAGGTTCATTCACTGGCTAAAACCACATACTGTTTGGAAATGCCTCAGCACTACCTGATGATATTAAATACTGACTGAGCGTATAGAAACAAGAGTATATTCATTTGGCAAGATCATAAAGGATTGTTCACTTGGTCAATAAATAATTATTAAGCACCTATTATGTATCAGGCACTGTGCCAGGCCCTGAGAGTGGTAAACAACATATATTCTATGATCATGGACACTTTAAAATCAAATGAGGATAAATATTTGACAAGTAATTGTGAGATAAGAGAGAGATGCAAATACTTTCCAACTGTATGAAAAAGGAGGCCTGGCTTATTCTGGCATGTTAAAGACATCTGGGTGAGGAATGAAGTCAGGGAAAGGACACTACAAATTATTCCATGTAAACTGTCCACTCACAGATGGAGGCATTGCCACTTACAAGAAGGGACCAGCTTGCACTATGAACTAAAGGCTAAAGGGTATTTGGCTCAGCATACACATTTGTCTCTCTGTCTTCTTACCTCTGCCCTAAATAATTTTCAGGCTGCATCATTGCTTTCCTACTTTACACTCACCTCCCCCTCCGCCATCCATTTCATTCTCTATTTCTTATGGACTAAACTGTGTCCCCTAAAAATTAATATATTGAAGTCCTAAAGCCCATGTTACTCTGTTTGGAGATGAGGATCTTCAAAGAGGTAATTAGGATGAGAAGTCCTAAGGATGGGACCCTAATCTGATAAAGCTGGTGTCCTTACAAGAAGAAGATGAGACACCAGAGCAAGTCTCTCACTCTCTCCTCTTTCTCTCTTTCTACTCTCCCCCCTCACCCCCCTCACCCCCGTTTTGTGGGTATAGAGTAAAGGCCATGTGAGGGCACAGAGAGAAGGTGACTATCTACAAGCTGAGGAGAGAAGCCTCACCAGAAACCAAGTCTACTGGAGCCTTGATCTTGGACTGTTTCTATTGTTTAAGTCACCCCATCTGTGGTATTTTGTTATAGCAGCATGAGCTGACTCGTACGTTATTTGTCTCTGTGTGCTTAGAGGAATCTGCTGGCCTCTTTCCAGACCATCTTTCACAAGTATGTACAATCAGCACAGTAATTATATTTGTGTTCTATTGCTCCATAACAATTCACCACACACTTAGTGGTTTACAACACCCATTTATTATCTCACAGTTTCCAGAGGTCAATAGTATAAACAGAATTTGCTTCCTTGCAGCTGTAGTAACTACGGTGGCTCCTTCAAACTCAGCAGAGACTCTCAAAGTTTCCAGTTTCTTTTAAAGAGTTAACGTGATTGGGTCGGGGCTACCCAGTGTGATATTTCTTTTGACTGATCCAAAGGGAACTGGTTTAAGGTACTTAACGACATACAAAAAAACTCTTTGTCACCTTTGGACTTCATTATATGCAAAGCTCCTGCCCAAATTTAAGGGGAGGGGATTGCACTTGGTGTGTATACAGGGGGTGAGGATTTTGGTGGAACATCTTAGATTGTTACCTACCATGAATAATATTTTTTAAAATTATTCTTCAGCACTGAAGGCTATGCACAGAGCTTTGACATGGAGTCTCTGCTGTAGTCAAGCTTAAAACCATGCACGAATGAAAAGATGGTAACACACAGCAATAAGTGTGAATGCCATAGGAGTGGGGTAAGATAATCTAACGTCACAGGTGTTCTGAGGTGCTTCCTGGGGCCAGACGAAGGCTTCTTGGGGCCCTAGAGATTGGAGCCCAAGGCAGAACCCCACGTTGTCCAGAAGGTAGTGCCTCTTCAATTCATAACCAGACAGGCTTCAACTGAGAGTGCTGGAGTAGGAAGGAGAAGACAGGGAGAAAGGAAGGCATTCTTAGCAGAGGAAACTAAAGAACCAACATGTTAGAAGGGTGGCAAAAGGAATGGTTAGGAAATGAGCAGTTCCTAAATTTATTAGAAGCAGATTTACCTGCTTCTGCTTTGTTTTTACTTCTGGGAGGGTCTTCCCTCCTAATTTCTTCCTATTATCTCTGCCTCCTGAAACCTACCTGTTACGGGTTGAGTTGTGCCCACCTCCATCTCCTGCAAATTCACATGTTGAAGTTCTAACCCGTAGTACCTCAGATGGTGACCATATTTGGAATAAGGGTCATTGCGCATATAATTTGTTAAGATGATATCACACTGGATAAGGTGAGCTCCTAATCCAATATGACTGTGGTCTTTATAAAAAGGGTAATTTGGACACAGAAACATGCACAAAGAGAAGACCACGCAAGCATAAACGCAGAGATTAGAGACATGGGTCTACAAGCCAAGGAATGCCATTGACTGGCAGCAAACACCAGGATGTGGACTAGAGATGAAGAACAGATTCTCTCTCACAGATATCAGAAAGAGCCAGCCTGCTGACACCTGGCTCTCCAGCTTCTAGGCTCCAGAGGTATGAGGTAATTTTCTGTTGTTTAAGCCACTCAGTTTGTGGTACTCCATTATGGCAGTCCTAGCAGAATAGTGTGCTACCTGGTCATCACCTCAATGTTACCTTCTCCCAGAAGCTTTTCTCCTGTGGTCCGCTCCAAACCTCATTCTGACTTTCTCACCTCGCCACCCTCAGATGCTGGGTTGGCACTCGCCTTAGAATGGCAAGCACTTGTGTGAGAGACATGCTCGAGCTTGTCTTTTCTCTGATGGATTGGAAGCTTCTGGAAGCTCTAATTTGTCTGATTGAGTTGGATTCATATTTTATTCCTGCAGCTTAACACACCTGGCACATGGTAGGTACTCAACACGTGTTCGTTGATTAGAAGTGACCTAAAGAAAAAACTTACAGGGAACAAAGCTACAGGAGTATGCAGATGTAATAACTATGGTGGCTCCTTCAAACTCAGCAGAGACTCTCTGCTTGGTCAATGCCAAGTTAAAAAAAATTTTTTTTCTTTCAAATAAAGACCTTTCTTGAGGCTCAATTTTTTAGCAGCTATTTTCTGACAGGTATTTTGATAGCCCTTAATGATGCAAAGATGAATTAGACATAGCCCAGGAGTTAAAAAAAAAAAACAAAACAAAACAAAAATTAAGGTTTAGAAAAGAAGATATTGTGAATAAACAGTCACAATGTAAGTACTGGTTTAGAATGAAGCTCAAGGTTAACTATATGGGAATTCCAAAGAGGAAGTACCTAACCCACCCAGGGATGTGGGTGGGGATGGGAGTGGGGATGAGGGAAAGCAGTGGATTAGCAGGACTGTAATAGTACAACAGCTGGGACCAAAAGACTGGGCCTCCCCACTCTCTTTTGGGGGTGATTGCTAACACATAGGCCGGTTTTGATCTTAGCTCTCTCCCAGCAATGTTTATTTGAACAATTCAGCATTTCGTTGAGTAGCAGGTGATTAGGCATGAATTTACAGAGAAAGGATCAGTAGGTGGCACAGTTGGAAAAGAGACACCGCCTACAGTTAGTGGTTACCCCACCAGGAACGAGTTCTGAAAAGGCGGCAGGGGGGACGGCTGTGATGAGCTGTAACAGATCGGAATGCAAGTCAAGAGAGTGCAAGACAAAGGACAAGGAGCTGCCAGTGGGAGCCGCTCACCGGGAACTGACCCATTTCTTCAGAGAGAGCTCCTCAGGACACGGTGTTCTGCAGCTACTGACATTCAGGATAACCCAGTCTTCCCTCATGCTTGCAGTCTTGCAAGAGTTCTGACTTAGTGTGCAATCACACGATAAAGCAACGGCCCCTCCTTTGGCCTCTATCGCACTAGATTTGTAGTTCTCTGGGGCTTAAACACCAGATTTACTATCTCAGGGCTCTGGAGGCTGACAATGTCTAATCACAGCAACCACAGCATTGGTTCCTTCAGAGTCTCTCTCCTTGACTTGTGGATGGCCACCTACTCCCCGTGTCTTCACTCATCTTTCCTCTGTTTTGTGTCCTTTTCTTCTCTTCTAATAAGAGCACCAGTCATATTGGGTTAGAGCCCACTCATATGACTCATTTTACTTTAGTTACCTCTTTAAAGGCTCCATCTTCAAATACAGACTGCATCTCACATTGTGGACGTTCCGGGAGGTTAGGATGTCAACATATGAGTGGAATGGAGGACCCACTTCAGCCTCTAGCACCAAGGAAAATGAGTGCTTTGGTTCTATGTGAGACTGTTTTCCTGTTCCTGAGGAATCTTGGAATCCCAAATGTGGAGAGTGTTCTCCCTGAGGTGTGCAATCATTCCTCTGGACAAGGTGAATGGTCCAGCAGGGCTCAGCAGGCCCTGAAGAAACAGGCAGAGGCAGAAATGATGGAGCTCAATACAGGTTAAGCATCAGGGCCTGTCATTGTGAGTTTGGGGAGCGATAGAATGTTCTGGCAGGAGAGGAAATGCAAGGCAACAGTCAGGGAGTACTTCTAATAAAGCATTTCTGATAAATTGGTCAAGTGATTTCAAAAACAGACATCAGGCTCTCTAAGCTTCCAGTAATTTCTTGGAATTTGTCTCATGTTCTTAATAAATATTTAGTCATACCTAATTTTGTGTTCTTTCTCTTAAGCTTCCGACTTCCTCTAAAACTAGCTAGCTAGTTTTGACCCAGAATTTAGAATTAGAATTTTAATTTAGAAATTTAGAAATTTTTCCTCACAGTTTTGACCCAGAAATGTTTAGAAATCTAGGCTGGAACTCCAGAGTTGGGATGTTTAATAAGGAGAGGCAGGAGAGAGTTGGGAAGTGGAAAATCAGGTGAAATGTGTTCTGTCTTCGGAATTTCACAAGATTGAGACAGAGCTGAAAGAACCTGCCTCACGCTGTCTACTCTGCATGGAACTTATTTATCTTAGAAGTATTCAGTCCTGGCCTGTTATCATCCACGCTAAAAAAAAAAAAAATTCCCCTGAAGAGAAAGAGAAAAAAAAAAACTTTCATCAGCAAATAGTTAAAAGCCTATAAACTGATTCCAAAATTATCTTTTCTGAGACTCCTTTTTCCCAGGGACCGAATTCCCACCTCACCCAAACCATACCTTTGTAAATTAGATCAAGGTGACACTCGGAGGACCATGTAAGTCAGGTTTACCAGAGCGTGTCTGGCCCAAATCAATTAAGAATCTGCCTGCACAACCGCAATATGTACCGGGCCAACTGCCAAGCTTACAGGCCCAAGCTGCAAGGTCTAGGCACAGAAAGCTATGTCGCCTTTGGTGAATGCTGGTGGTACCCGAAATCTTACTCTACTCATGTTATTTTGAGCTCTAAATGCCAGGCCCTCTAACTATGGCTCAGTTCCTCCTGGCCAATGATCTTATATTTGGAGTTATTACTTGTGACAATCTAAGCTCTCTCCCCAATTTGAGCATGGGACTAGTTGAGTATTAGACATGGCTATCAGAGAGATAAAGACCAAACAAACATCACATGCATTTCTTAAAATCACTAGAAAGGAGGATGTGAATGAGATGAATAGTCACAGTGGATTTTCCAATATGGCCTCCCAACTTCAATCTGCCATACGCAGAGTAGATCACTCTAGGCTTGCTCAGCCGGCCAGAGACCATCCAGGTAATCTGACCACCTGGGACAGAGAATAAGACCCAGAGCTCCCCTCTATCTGGGCAGCCACATGTGAAAGAAACGGAGCCTAGAAAGAACTGAATCAAACTGCCTGCTTCTACACTCATCCATTCCATAAGTTGTGCCTGTCCCCATGGGAAGGAGTGAGAAGAGATGGGAGGACAAAGGTGCCCTGGAGGGTCCCTCTGGCTAGAACACTGACACAGACATGGGCTGTGTAGGCTGCCATCTGACAGCATGGGCAACAAAGAGTTCATGTCACTTTAGATCGAATCACTGCACTTCCAGAAACGCTTCCAAAGAAAATAATCAAGGATGCAAACAAACAGTTATGGTTATGTACCAATACCTTTGTTTTAACATCACAGCAGGAAAAATTAAAAGAATAAGGAAAGGCAATAGCATGTCCCTATTAAAACATTTTATAATTTTTGTTAAGGGACATGAAAAGACATTCATGGTATTGTGGTAAATTTTTAAAAAGCAATAAAATTGCATTATAACGTAATTTTAACTTTTTTTAAAAAGTGTAGCCAGAGTCCTGCCAGTGTTGCTCAGTGGTTGAGCATCGGCCCATGAGGTCATGCTGTGATTCCCCATCAGGACACATACCACAGTGGTGGGCTTGATCCCCAGTAGGGGGCATGCAGGTGGTAGCGGATCAGTGATTCTCTCTCATTATTGATGTTTCTAGCTCTCTCTCCCTCTTCTTTCCTCTCAGAAATCAAGAAAAATATTTTTTAAAAAGATTGGGAACTATTGGTAAATTTGTTTTTTAAAGGGTAGCCACAAAAATGTAAAATAGATAAGAAATTTGACAGGCACTTTTTTTCTTATATTATTACATATTTTCCAAATGTTCCACAAATAGCATATTTTATTAATATAATCAGGATATTTATTTTCAGTTTTTCCAGTGTATCCAATCTATGATATTTATTATATATACTAATTTCATAAAATAAAATAGAATTTCATATTAGTTATTACTCTTCAATCATGAGTTAAGCAGAACAACCTAAATTCGCACAGCACATTACCACATGTTTATCTTAGGGCTGTGCCCACTATTTCCACAGTATAAAAGAGAAAATACATGTTATTCTATTAATGTAACTTACCTAAGAATTGTGGACCCATATCTGATATATCTATTGATTCTTGTGAACATAATCAATGACCAAATAAATTATTTTCTGTGAACAACAGTAATATCACCTTTTAATTGTTCATGGCTCAAGTTGACAGGTCAAATTCAATGTGTTCAACCAAATTTGACTTTCAGATCAATAATTATTTTTTGAAATATATTTTTATTGATTTCAGAGAGGAAAGGACAGGAAGAGATAGAAACATCAATGATGAGAGAGAATCATTGATCAGCAGCCTCCTGCATGCCCCCCACTGGGGATCGAGCCCACAACCTGGGCATGTGCCCTGACCAGGAATCGCACTGTGACCTCCTGATTCATAGGTCCACGCTCAACCTCTGAGTCACACTGGCTGGGCAACAATTATTCTTATTATGGGTGTTTCCTCTGCGATACTTAAGACGATCCATGCAGTATTTGGAACTTATTTACACTAAGAAATTATTCATTGTTTAACTGAAATGCCAATGTAAGTAGCCACTGAACTGCTTGCTCAATCTGGCCACCCTAATTCATAATGCCATCTCAGAAAGCCACACTCTCTGCTGTGAATATGCATTAGTCCAGTTCTAGCAGAGGCCAGAACAATGGAATTAGCCAGAAACCAGTTCATCAAGCTAAAACAAGAGCTTTCCAATTCAGAGAAAATAACTCCCAGCGAAGACACTTGAAGAAAGCTCAACCTTGAAAAACGTGCTGTGCGCTTCGCCCTATAATTACCTTCGCAGATCTCCCTGTCCCCATTCCTGTTGGGTAGTCCCAGATAAAACAAGAGCAGCGGGGACTCCAATCGCCCTCATTTCCAAACTCAAGCTAACTGAAACAGGTAGGAGCCCAGCCCCCCCCCCCCCCCCCCCCTCCCCGTCAATAAGGAGCAGCCCTGGCGCGCCTGCACTGGGTCCTCCCGGAAGCACAGAAAGCAGGGGAGCCTGGCTATGGTGACCCCTGCTGCCACTGGAAGAGACAAGGCAGAGGCTGCCGGCTCCCTTCCTCTCCTTCCAAGGACGGTCATCTCACATTGTGATCTCAGTAAAATAGAGGCGGGGCAAGGCCACCGAGGGCACTTGGACAACTGATGTCCAATTACGAACCTGTGGCTTCCATTTCGTTGTTGTGTGAATAAAGATATTGAGAAAGGGATTCGTTATTCCAACCCTCTGCCTCACATACAGACAAGGACTCAATGTCCACTAAGACTTTGACAGCCCGGTGGCTCGCTGGGACCTTCAGAAAGTCCTGACCCTACATCTCATAATGTACCTCCTCGCCCAGCCAGCATGACTCCATGGTTAAGCATCAACCTAAGAACCAGGAGGCCATGGTTCGATTACTGGTCAGGGCACATGCCCGGATGGCAGGCTCGATCCCCAGTAGAGGGCGTGCAGGAAGCAGCCCATCAATGATTCTCTCTCACCATTGATGTTTCTAGCTCCCTCTACCTTTCCTCTCTGAAATCAATATATATATATATAAAGTAAACTAAGATGACTGTGTCAAGCTACTTTCCCTTCTCGGAGATGAAAGCTGGGTTAATCTACTGAGTATCTCCCCCAGGAGAGTAAAACTACTCTTGTGCATCACAAACAGACCTAGCGCCTCCCTCCTCAGCTCAGCACGGGGCGGAAAGTGGTCAAGAGGCAGAAAGTGTGGGTGAGCCCCAGGGCTTCTACTTGCTCGAGACACTGGTAGGAACACTGCTCAGGGCCTAGTGTGAGTATTGCCTTCCTTGTATACAATGCCCCGTGCCAGTGGTCGGGCAAACTCATTAGTCAACAGACCCAAATACCAACAGGACAACGATTGACATTTCTTTGGAGAGCCACATTGTTTAACCTTAAACTTCTTCTAACGCCACTTCTTCAACATAGACTCGCCCAGGCTGTGGTATTTTGTGGAAGAGCCACACTCAAGGGGCCAAAGAGCCGCCTGCGGCTCGCGAGCTGCATGCAGTTTGCTGACCACTGCCCTAGGCCTATTATGGGAAGTGGATGGGACAATGTGAGCAAAAATATTCCACAAAACTCTAAGGACCCCAATAAAATAAGTTCATGGCATGTGCGCTCTCACTACAGAGGAGGGCCAGTCTCCAGAGAGTCCTTTCATAGGAGTGTTCCCCACAATGTCTGTCCGCACCCCACAGAGAAGGGACTCCAGAAGAAAGTGCGCTTGCTGCTATACTCAGTGCCTTTATCTCATACCCTTCCTACCTGATAGCACAGTTCCTGTCTCCATAAAGGCTTGTTCTGATCAATACTGCGTCTCACCTCAGCGCTGAGAGGGTCTTTAAATTAGCACATGATTCTCAAATTCCTTTTTCCCAGAGAAGTTCCACAGACTCACTTTCTAAATATTGCTTTTGTCTGGGCCAAATCAGAGTGTGGTGCCAGACATCCATTCCTGCAGAGTTGCCTTATAGGACAGTGCCATCATAACAGAATGGTGAAAACCAGAACAGGTTTTTATTAATAACAGTGGAGCCTAATTTCACGGGTTTTAATTTACCATTTTCACATTTTACTATGACATTACCCAGATATAAACTGTTATGATGAGAAGCTATCCACTAGGGAGAGAGAAAAAAAAAAGTTACAACTCTGCTTTAAAAAAAAAAAAAAAGGAAAGGTTGGGGCGGGGGGAGAGACTGCATATATCAGCGAAGGACACACTAATAAAGACTGGTCTGGAACATTTCTCTTTATGACGATTGACTTATCAGCAATCGTTACTGCAGCGGGGTTGGAAATTACATAATTGCCAGAAACTGTAGATATTTGACTTGGCAAGAACCCTGGGTTTATCTGATTTATTTTTGTAAGAATCAGGCCCTGTGAATATTTAGAAATGTTTCATGAAAGAACAGTAGAATATAAATGAAACAACCCAAAATCCTCCCTTCAAAGGCTGCGTTTAACTCCGTCGTCACTGTTGTGATAACACAAATAAACCAAAGACAAACCTTTGGTGATGGCGCTGGGCAAGAGCACCACTCCAAATTAAAACGTTATGAGCTACTCACATCTGGACATTTCCCCCCTCGTCACAGCCATCCCCGTCCATTCTCTGCTTACTGTTTACCAGCGGGCCCTGCGGAATGTGACACCGAGCCTCGGGACATGTGCGCGGTAATAAGGAGTGCACAACACGAAGGTCACGTTCACGGGCAGGCGTGTTCTGACCTCTGTCTGCACCCGGGGAGCAGGCCATCCATAGCGGAGAGGAAGGCGGAGACACAGAGAGACAGAGAGAGACAGAAGTGTTTTGCTAACCCCACACACATCTCTTGCCGCTGGCCCTCCAGAGCCCTATAATGCTATTTATGACAAAGCTGATTCCCCAACAAGCTTTTGGTTGAAGCGAATAAGAAAGATGGGCTCACCTAAGAGAGAATGAAGTGAAAGAGAGCAGCTAGATTTAGAAGGGAGAGATAGAAAGACCTGGAAGCGCATCCTGAATGTGTAGGCAACTTGCTGGGTGGCTTGAAGTTCTTTCTTCTTTGTGGACCTTGGTTTCCTCATCTGTAAAATGGGTTCATTTCTCTTGATGGCCTCTGAAATCTCATCTTCTCTATTAATCCACACTTTTAGAAAGCCTATTGTCCCAGCAGAATGGTCCCACTTCCTCCCCAATACAATAACCTTTTGGATTCGCCCCTGGTCTTCCTCGATCTGCTTCACTGTTTTTGGTGATGAACCGCAGCAGAATTCCACCTGCTAGTTAACCTCTCTGTTCTTGATTTTTCTACCTGGCAGAGCTCTGATATCGTTGACACTCTGTTGGGTAATCACACAGCAAAAAGAGTCCAAGTTTAAAGTCAGACTGATCAGAGGTTGGATTTGGGTTCCTTCTTCTTTTTTTTTTTTTCTCCCCAGAAAGTTACTTAGCTCCCGTGAAACTTGCCTCTTCAACGTGAGATTCCTATTTCCTTCCTCGCTGAGTTGTTGCTAAGCTCAAATAAAGATAAACACACGAAGCACTCATCTGGCACCTACAAGTTTCTTAATGTATGTGTTTGCATGGAATCCATCTGCTGCCTTTGCGGCTCCTCGTTCAGACAGGAGTGCCCGCCCCTTCTTGTCTATTCAGCAGTTTCACACAGTGAGGTCGGGTCTGCGAGTGAAGTGGCTGAACGTGTCCTGAGAAAGGGAAAGCCATTCATTTCAGAAGTTAGCTGCCCACCCTTCTTCCCTTCAGAAACGTTGGTTGAGGCCTGTGAGGAAGGAGGACAGTATCATGCATCACAGTATAGAATATAACCTAAGGGGTTGCAGGAGAGACAGGCACATAAACGACCAAGTGTCATGGACTGTGTTTGAGAGGATGTACATAAATGATGTCACCGGAGCATCCAATTCTGGTGGCAGTTCCAAACGTTCCTGTCTGCATTAATAAAAGAGAAATTTGATGCTGGGGAGTACCCATATCTCCCCCTAGAGGCTACTTTCTAAAACAGATGCAATGGGAGGACATCACTGGACTTGAAAACCATGAAGAAACTCAAGTAAAAGATGCTGAGGCTGAAACCGGTTTGGCTCAGTGGCTAGAGCATCGGCCTACGGACTGAAAGGTCCCAGGTTCGATTCCGGTCAAGGGCATGTACCTTGGTTGCAGGCACATCCCCAGTAGGGGGTGTGCAGAAGGCAGCTGATCGATGTCTCTCTCTCTCTCTCTCTCTCTCTCTCTCTCTCTCTCTCTCTTCTCTCTCTTTTCTCTCTCTCTCCCTCGTGGATGTTTCTGACTTTCTGTCCCTCTCCCTTCCTCTCTGTGAAGAATCAATAAGATGCTGAGGAGTGGCCTGATGTGACAGGGAAGACGATGCAGCAGTCTATGAAACATCCTTAGATTTGACCCGAGCTTCCAGGAAGATGGGGGTGCCGCTCACAGGAACAGGAAGACAGGAGCAGAAGTGAGTTGTTGTTTTACTGGGGAAGGAGACCTGGGGAGCCAAGGGGACTAATGGGGGCGGGGGAGGAGAAGGGCGAGGTGAGAAGGAAAGTTAATCAATCTCGAAGCCAAAACTTCAAAAACTGAAAAATGCACACACACACAAAAAACAATTTTGTCCACATGCATCCTGAGAAACACAGACTCCAAGCTGGACCAGAGTGGGGGCTCCCCTTTGAGCGGCGCTGTACTGAGGGACCCGCATCGCTGGCCCACATTCTGCAGCGGCCTTGGGGGAGGGCCCCCCTAGAAACAAGCTGCCTGCTCCTCCAACTGCAAACACACATTTTCTCACCGCCCGCAGGGCTGTTGCCAGGAAATCACGCAGACCCCAAATACAAAAACAGGCCGAAAGAAAACAAAGAGACAAGACTCCTGGTCTCCCGCTCACGGGGCACTGAGATTCAGGGCAAGGTCCCCCCCTAGGTGGTCACATGGGCCCGACCAAATCCTCCCCGGAATCCCTGGGCTGTGTTTACGCAGGTGAATGGGGAGGCAGGGGACCTGGGAAGAGGGGGGGTCCTGAGTGGCTCTACAGGGCCAGGCATTGTCCTGCGGCCTCCGGGGTCCTTGTTGCCTTTCTCTTTGTGGGGTCGGGATGATTGCCTTTCCTGTTTTACAGATCTGGGAGGGTAAGCAACTCGCAGAGACCCCCGGGCAGGAGCAGCCCAGCCTGCAGGCCGCAGAGCTGTTGCTCAGCAACAGCCACAGGTTCTGGCCGTTGCAAGAACCTGAGCTCGCCGCCTGCCACCCATGCGCAGGAAATAAGTTGGTGACAGTTCAGGGGCAGTGTGATGTGGGTCTGCACATCTCAACCCTCTCTTTCTTCTAATTTTTTTCTGTTTTAAAGCCACCTAATGAAGTCTCTCTGTCCCCTTCATTCCTCTGTGGACGAAAGGAGCCACATGCTGACCCGACAGCTCAGGGGAGGCCTGCCTGGTGGTCTTGCAAACTCAGAGACCCAAAATAGCCACAAAAGATGGTCTGAAAATTAAACATTTAACTACAAACAGCTTATACTGGGCAGTCATGTCCCAGGCCGATATTTTCCCCGACAAAGATCCACTTAGATCTTTCCTGAGCCATTTGCCTTTTTTTGCCTCTAAGATAACACATCTGTGAGGTGTCTGGGTAACTTGTAACTTTCTCTTTGTATTTTCTGCGGGCACAACCAAACAGAGTGGGCGCCAGGACAGAGACCACCAATTCCTTCATTATCATGTTCATTGTTCCTGCATTCACCTAAGTTATGTGTCCATCATTTTGCTTTTTATCCAATCCCAGGTGTTTACCAGGGCTTTGTTTGATCCCACCTCCTTGATCCATCACCAATGAATTTCTTATCATCCACCCATGTCCCTCCTTTGATTGTGATGTATAAACAGAACTGTACCCCGCCATTCTCCAGAGCATTATCTCAATTCATTGAGGTTCTGCTTCCCAGCCTATGTCGACTGGGTGGCTCAAATAAACTCACTTAAATTCTTTACCTGTTTCCATGGCTTTTTCGTTAACACCTCTCAGATCATGGGTTCTCTGAGCAAACTGATGGGCAGCACGCTGAAGGTCCCAGGCCAGGAGACATTGCCCTGCTTTGCTCTACGCATGCATGGCTTGCATCTGGAAAGCAGAATCATCAGGACCGGACGTCACAGAGGCCAGACAGCTTACAGACGGCCACTGTGCAATCTGGGATGGTCGTCCCTAGCACCCCATACTTCCAGGTGCAGCCATGGCTGTGACACGAACACAAGAAGGACACACATGTAAGTCCTACTTAGCACTTGTGCATCTGGCCTGCATACAGCAGGAAACTGGATAATTTTGTTCCCTTTGGATGAGGCGTAGCCAGCTGATTAATGATGTGAGGGAGAGTGGGCCGAGAAGGGGAGTTCTACAAATGTTTCTTTTAGGAGAACCATAGCAGGCGCGGGGGAAAAGAAAGGTGTGCATTGTGAGGGGGTGGTGGGCAGCATTGGGCTAATTAGGGTTCGGTTAATGCTGGTGAGTGTCGAACATTCCTGCTAATGGCTGTTCCTAATGGGAGAAATGGGATCATTTGTTAACTTTGCTTAGGAAAGTGAGTGTTGAAGGCAGGATGGAGAGAAAAAAGAGGTGAACATGGACCATTTTTGGCTAAGCTGAATGAAAAGTGGAAAAAATGCCTCATGAATTTTTTTGAAAAGAGCAGGACCCAATTGGACGCTGGCTTTTATGAGAACGTGGTCACCCCTTTGTGTGTCGCCTGCCCGATTTTCAAGCCCTTTGGCCACCTTCCAACTCACCTTTCCCCCTATGCCACATGCAAGTCTTGTTGAATGAAAATTGCCTTGGAGGTATGTGTTATTAAAAACCTACTGTAAATCGTGCTATGTCCTTTTAGTTGCATGATTTTATTCAAGTTTTACAACAAAATTGTGTGATGTATAGTACATTTAATTCCTGTTTTACAGATGGGAGGATTAAAGCTCAGAGCCCGCTTCCACACAGAAATGAATTGGCACTATTTTCAAGGCCTTATATTTTATAGACTTTTATTACCTTTAAGACTCACTGCAGAAAATTTTCCAAAAATATTTTTCTAAATCACAAGTGTCTAATTTTATTTTATTTTCTAATCCACCAAACACATTCACTCCAGGGGCCACACACACACAGCTCTCTGGCCCTTTGAATCCGTAGTGAAGCCTGAGTCATGTGGGTAATCAAGATGGACCAACTTGAGAAGTAAGAACTTCCACACAACTGTTCTTCACTGGTGAATTCTGAATGGCATACTCTCCTCTCTAGATAGCCTTCCCAGATTTTGTACTCTGCCACCTTGAGCATAAGCAGAATGCTGACATAAAAGCCACTGGGCATAGCCTAGATATATGCACATCTGTCTCCAGTCAACATTTTGGACAAGAAATTGCCACCTATCAGCTTTTGGCAAGAGTATTTGCCTGTACACCATGTCCCATAACCTACTCTACAATATTCCTCTTAAACTGCCAAGGGAATGGGTATATTCCTCTCAGTAACCAGGGCAAGAATCAAAAATCGTTTTCAAAATGGATGAAAAGTGCTCGCTTAGATGCTCCCATGTTCGTGTATTCCAAAATGCCTTTTAAGTTCTTTTTATGGAGCTCCTTTAAAAAAAATTTATCTACAGCCAGAATCCACAAAGATAATTTCATTATCAAAACCAACTTTTGGTGACTTGGAAAGGCTGCACCAAAAGGTCCTAATTCTGTTGCACCTTGACTTTGTTAGCGAGGTTGACCTCAGGTAGAGAAGAGTCTAAGCCAAACAAAAAAATACTGCTGTGATGGCTGATTTTATGTGTCAGCTGGACTAAGCTAAGAATGCCCAGGTGGCTGGTGAAAGTTTATTCCTGTGTGTCTCTGGGGGTGGTTCTGGAAGCGATGAGCATTGGAATCAGTAAACTGAGTAAAGAAGGTTGCTCTCACCAGTGCGGGCAGGAATCATCCAATCTCTTCAGGATCCAAATAGAATAAACAAGTTGGAAGAAGGGAAAACTCTCTCTCTCTTCATGAATGAGACATCCATCTTCTCCTCCTGTCCTGGAACATCAGAGCTTCGGGCACGTGGGCCTTCAGACTCCAGGACTTCAACCAACATCCCCTCAGGGTTTCAGGCCTTTGACCTTCAGACTGGGACTTAGACCATCATCCCGGCTGGTTGTCTGGACGTCAGACTCAGACTGAATTACATCATTAACTTTCTTGGTTCTCCAGCTTGCAGATGATATACTGTGAGGCTTCTCACCCTTCATCATCACATTAACCAATTCCAAAAATAAATCTCTCTTTATAGGCCTATATATTTACATATCTATTTCTATCTCCAGATAGATAGGTAGGTAGGTAAATGGCAGATAGATAGATAGATAGATAGATAGACAGATAGATAATTGATAGATAGATGATTGATTGATAGATAGATAGATGATTGATAGATAATTGATAGATAGAGAGGTAGATAGATAGATAGATAGATAGATAGATAGATAGAGAGAGAGATAGACAGAGAAATCGATATTCTATTGGTGCTGTTTCTCTGGAGAACCCTGACTAATAAAGCCACCTGCATGTATGTGTAGTTTCCCATGCTCAGTAACATTATTTTCTAAGAATTAGAAAATAATTTTAAAAAATAAGAAAATCTGTAAAAACATGAATCATTCTTTAATGTCACTCTTATCATTCATTATCTATTTATATCTCAATACATAAAATAATTTGAAATAGTCATTAGCCTCATAGTCTATTCTAGACTGTGTGTGATGGAAGAAGACCAATAATCAAGGAACTTCTAGACTACATACATGCTGAATTACATGGAAGAGACCCAAAGCAAAAGCTAATTGTAGGTGTAGGCTGGAAGGACCAGTCAGAAACCAAATGCTCTTTCCAGCCCTCATCTCTGTAGAGTCTTCCCATTCTAACTTGTAGAACTCGAGTCTCAGAGCTCTCCAGCTTTTGTTCCCAACTGCTCCTCTGGTGCCTGCCCTCTTGCTCTGTCACTAACACTATGGAAACAGTCATTAAACTGACACTTGATTGGTTATAGAAGTACACAAATAGTAAGTGATTTTAAAATTCTGTTCCTAGATTGCAATGAGGATTAAATTAAAGATTTTTCTCTTTGAACCCTATAGTATAGCTGTGGTCAAAATACGAATAAAAGCAATAGCTAACATTGATTAGAAACGTATGCATACTATTTCAACTGTCACTGCTATCATTTGATGTTGATACCATTATTATCTCCATCTTATGAGGAAATTGGGACATGTGAGAATTAAACAACCTCCTGAAGATCACGGTGAGATATGAGACATGAAAGGACTGAAACCCAGGCAGTGTAACCTTGAACCTGCATGTTTTATTCTCTAGAAGACCTCTTAGAGGACTTTGATTGAGGCTGCCTAAAACCTCTCCTGATATCCAAACTAAACTTCAACTCCAATGAAGACAGTCCAGAAATCGGTCTCAATCCATGATGATTTGACCAACTCAGGTTGGCATGGAACTTGGGTGAAGGTGAAATCAGAACTAGAAGAACATCATTGGAGCCTATAAACCCAAGTTGGGAGCTGGATTTTACATGTTCATCTCTGCGTGTACACAAAAGGGACATATGTGTGTTTACATGTTTAAGGATAGGATAAACAACAGGACAGATGGTGTAAGTATCATTCTACCACAATGTCTGGCAGAGGGGAAAGGCTTTGACCTTGTGAAACAAAAATGCTCTTGAAACACCAAACATTAAAGCTAATCTGAAGCCTAACGTCCATATCTAGAACAAATTCTCAGCCGGCAAAAATCGTCTCTTTATTTGCTGAAAGTTCTCCAAACTCTGTCAAGACGACCAATAATAAATGATTGGGTCCACAAATGAGTTTGTCATTAACTTTGACAGCGCGAGAAAATGTAAAGCCATATATGGGACTGATGTGCTGAATGATACAGTAATGCTAAAAGATATTTTAAAAGGAAGCTGTAGTATTAATATTGCTATACATTAACTATTTGGATGGTCAAATATTAATTCCTAAAGACCCAGACAATGATTGTGAGTGGATGTACTCAAATACGAGTAAATCATATTTTATAGTCATGTATTCAGTCAGTTTGTTACTATGGAGTCACATGTGATGTCATAAATTTGACATTCTATGCACGCCTAGACTAGCAACAGAAGAAACAGAAAATGGCGCTGGGGAAATGAACACCTGCATAACAGCAAAAGAATTTCAATAGTTAAAGAAATGAGTCAAACATCTCTGAAACAGAAAAAAAAGGTGAGTGGATTAGACATCCTAGAATCTTGCCAAAGAGTCAAGGAAAGTTAGCTATCCATCCTTCATTGACCTCTGGGGCTTCTCTGAAATCTTGGAATTATTTCAGATGAAATATCAAATTATTTCCCTACTACAAGTAGGGAAAATGGAGGGAAAAGTAAATGATAAGAGGGAAGAAAAAGGAGGTTAAAGTATATAGTATAAGTCAATCCAATAAATCAGCACTTAGGGGAGTATAGGCTCATATGTTAGTTGTAAGAGGTTGAAAACACAGTTGCTGATCCCTGGATAATTCTCCTCCAGCATATCCCATACCACAATTTCTTAAACTATATTTTTATTGATTTTAGAGAGGAAGGGAGAGGGAGAGGGAGAGAGAGCTAGAAACAGCAATGCTGAGAATCATTGATTGGCTGCCTCCTCAATGCCCCCTACTGTGGATGGAGCCTGCAACCAAGGTACATGTGCTTGAATGGAATTGAACCTGAGACCCTTCAGTCGGCAGGCTGATACTCTATCCACTGAGCCAAACCAGCTAGGTCTTATATTACAAATGTTAAATGATAAATGCCTCATGTCTCAAACCTATAAACCACTGAATTTCTACCAAAATTATAAAGTCCTTTGAATTGTTTTTACTCATGCTTAGCAGAATAGGGCAAAAAAAAATGTCAAATTTATGAATATTTTTTGATTAGCAAAGAGATGAATGCTAATTTTAGCTTTCTCCTTTTGTCCCCAAGCTCCAGGTTTCTAATGTCCTTGAGATTAAAATTAATAATCCTTTTTTTGTTTCTATATTAAGAATGATTCTGCAACAAAATATTCAAAAGAAAATCTAGAATCAGAGAAAAGACGGGAATCTGAAAAATCAGTTCGCCTCAGTTCTCAGGTGAGTTGACCTTTCTATAGTTGATGAGAGAATAAAGAAGCAGAAAGCATAATTGAAGTATTTGGAGTAAGGGAATTCTGGGAGACTGAGCTATTGAGGTTTGTATTAAGGAATACCTAATGTCCCTCATGGAGAGGTTAAGGCAAAGCTAGGAGAAGCTGGTCCCTGCCTTCCCTACAGCACACATCCTCATGTCCCCACAGAAAATATGGCGTAGAAAGCACACCATCTCCTCTGCTCAGCCTTTGGGAAGAGACTGGGCTTTGTTCAAATCAGGGAGGGCAGGGGAGTTTGGCCATCGCATTGACTATTTTCTGCCCAATCTTTCAGATCAGGCGTGCAGTCAATCCGTATCACTGGCTGAGATGTTGCCCCATGCATCCTCATCTGCCGTGTACACACTGCCTTAGTGCAGCTGAGGGAACAGTCCTTCCTGGCCCCTGCCGCACAATACGTATTTATATTCACATGTGCCTGTTATGGAGACAGGGCCAGCAGGTCACCATGATGAGGGTGAGCAGAGATCCAACTACTGATTTTGTAGGGGAGCCACAGTCAGTCTGGGTGAGGGGAAGGATACGGGACATGGAAACTCTTCCCCTTGCCTCTCTGTGGTCTCCTTCAACGTTGTTCCGTTCAGAGGAATGCTCGAGTCCCTCTTCCCTCTTACACCCTGGAGCCCCAGTACAGCCTTGTTTAGGAACCAGCTGCCCTCATCTTTGTAGTCTGGACAGAAATGGAGATATGTCTTTTTTTTTTAGCATCTGTTCATGGGCTTATTCTTAAGGGAAAATGGGGGAAAAGAGAGAGAAAATGGTCAACTCTACAAAGGACCATTGAAGAGTGACAGGTGAAAAAAGATGAGATGTCAGATTTGTTTCTTGCTTTTTTTTTTTTTTTTACACCGTCAAAGTCTATATAACGGCTTGTCTCATAGAGGAGAACACCTCTATAGGTTAGACTTTGTTGCTATAGCAAGCTCAGATTGTGTCAGACAGTGTCCATCAACTGCCACAGAGTGTTGCTTGCAATGTTTCTTGCTTTTGAATGCTCTTCCAGATATATCCCCACTTGATTGATCCTCAATGAAGTGAGGACTGGGCCAGGTTGAATTAAGGATCGTAGTGGCCAGCGATCTTCTCAATGGGGTTTGCCATGTTTAGCTGGACATGGCTATTCTGTAGGCACAAGCATGGGAGGGTTGGGTGGTGGCATATTACACCCCTGGATCTCTTCTCTCCTCAAAAGGGATCACAAGAATTATTGCCGAAGACAGAGTCTCGAGGATACGTTGTACGAAGCCAGTGGTCTGGAACTTCACGGAACTCATCCTCCAAAGTCCAATCGGCAGACGAAGGCAGAAGCAAGACTGCCAGTATTAAGGTAGAGATGGGGATGAAAGGATGGAGTACATGACAGCATAATAGTAACAAAAATAGTAATAATACTGATGATGACGGTTAAAATTTGTTCATGTTTTCTATTAGCCAGCCCCTGTTCTATATACGTTACATTTCCCTGCCCCCTCCATAAGCCTTATTTTATGGCTAAAAAAGAAAAACCACACAGAATAACTTGCCTAAGATTTCATATTAATAATGATAACAGAGCTAAATTAAAATCCAAGTCCCTACATCTTTAATCATTTACACTGAAATGACTCAACTCTATGGTTTCTCCCTTCCTCCCTTCCTTCCACAAAACTGTTGAGTACTCAAAAGTAGGAACAAATGTTAGAAATGTCAACAATGAAGATCAATTGTTAAAAGAGTCTTAAGATTGTGTAGTGCTTTGGGCCTTATGTAAGCCTGACCACATAAGAAGAAAAAGTTCATTTTGAGATTAAGTTCTTGGTTGTAGAGAGAGGGTTGCATAGATCCAGCCACTGGGAAGATTTGTCTTCCCATTAATCCATCTAGCTCTGTGCGTACTGGCTACATAATTTAATGAAGAAAATACCTTTTCAAATATGTGAAACATTCATAACAATGGAAATAACATATGGATGCTTACTGATGTATTGCACACCTTAATAAAGGAGTGCTGTCTCTAGAATGGTTCCTTCCTACTTTGGAAGGTTACTCTCTCCAGAGCTCCACAGACACACAAAGTCCTGCTGACGAAAGGAAGACACTGGGCTACGCAGCCTAGCAGCCTCCAGTGATCGCTCCTTAGTCAGGGGGCAAATGTGCAAAGAGATGTCTCTAAGGTGCTCCGTAGAGTCTTTCAGGGGAGAGGGGGGATCTGGTCTAGGTGCTTATGGGGTTAACCGGAGGTCACAGATGGAGGCAGTGGAAGCAAGACCCCTTACTCAAGCTTCCCTGTAAGTCTCTGACTGGGCAGGTATCCTATCTAATAAAAGAATTATAGGCAAATTGACCATACCTCTGTTACACCCACAAGCCATACCCACCAGCCAATTAGGAGCGAATATGCAAATAAACCCAACCAAGATGGCTGCCAGCCACAAAGAGCAGAAAGGGAGGCTTGAGTTTCCCTGGCAATGGAGGAAGCTAAGCTTTCTGCCTGCCCTCGCTGGTTCAGACCTCCATTCAATGCTACAAAGTTTCAATTATAGAAGATAATGATGGCAGCCACAGAGCTGGGGAGAGCAGGAGGCTTGAGTTGCACCCAGAGATGGAGGAAGCTAAGCTTTCCACCTGCCCTGACCAGTCCAGGGCTCTGCTTAAGACTACAAAGTTTTCAATTATAGAAATTAAACAAATTCCAACAGAAATGGCTACTGCCACTGAGCGAGCAGAAGTCTTGGCTCTGCTACAGGCTACAAAGTTTCAATTTGTAGAAGAAAAATAAACCCCAGATACCAGGGCCTCTGCTTGGGTCGCCAGGGGGAATGGCCAGTCCGCAAACCACCACAGGCCCCTCTCCCAGGCTGCTCCACGCCCCAAGGGAACCCCCACCCTGATCCTGGACAACCTTCAGGGCAAACCAGTTGGCCTCCAGCCATGCACCAGGCCTCTATCCTATCTAAAAAAAGAGTAATATGCAGATTGACCATCCCTCCAACATACAAGACGGCTGCTTCCATATGAATACAAAATGGCCACCACAAGACAGCCAGAAGAGGAGGGCAGTTAGGAGGGACCAGGACTGCAAGGGAGAGCAGTTGGGGGCAATCAAGCCTGTAGAAGAGGTCAGTTAGGGGTGACCAGGCCAGCAGAGGAGGGAAGTTGGTTGGGGGTGACCGGACCTTCAGGGAAGAGCAATTGGGGGAGACCCAGGCCTGTAGGGGAGGGCAGTAAGGGGCAAACAGACTGGCAGGGAGAATTTAGACATCAATCAGGCTGGCAGGGGAGTGGTTAGGGCATGATAAGGCTGGCAGGCAGAAGTGGTTAAGGGCAATCAGGAAGGCAGGCAGGTGGAAGCCACCAGTCCTGGTGGCTCATAATCCATGTGAGAGGATGTCCAGGATCGGGCCTAAACGGACAGTTGGACATCCAGAAGGGGTTCCAGATTAGAGAGGGTGCAGGCTGGGCTGAAGGCCACTCCACCTCCCCCCCCCCCCCATTCATGAATTTTGTGTACTGGGCCTCTAGCACATACAGAAGTCAAATGACAGAACTTTGAAAAGGGCATGCCATCTGCTAAAAGTAAGAAAGAGAGCCTGTGCCCCAGCTACTAAAAAAAAAAAAAAAAAAAAAAAAAAAAAGAGTAATGGGGAGGGGTGGGGCAGTGAAAACTGATTATGTCCCTATGTCCCTGTCCATTAAACAGAAACACTAATATCTGGGGCCTTGAAATGACTAAGCCCCACTTGAAAGAGCTGAGGTGTCTCAGACGGAAGGTAGGGGAGGGTGTGGACAAGGGGGAGAGTTCAACCAAAGGACTTGTATGCATGCATATAAGCCTAACCAATGGACACAGACAACACTGGGTAGGGGCATTGGGGGGGGGGGGGGAGCGGGTTTGAGAAGGTAACGGGAGACGAGGACAAATATGCAATACCTTAATCAATAAACTAAAAAAAAAAAAAAAAAAAAAAAGAATGAGCTGTGAGCAGAAGCTGAGATAACAGAAAAAGAAGGATCAATAAAGATAATTAGAGAGATAAAAATAAAATAAAAATAAAGGAGCTGAGGTGAACCAGGAGCCAATGAAAGGCTAGGAAAGGACCAGAGGCCAGGGGACAGCTCCTCGTCTCCTGCTGGATTGGGGGGCAGGGGTCCCAGACCAGTGTGCAACTCAGATGCCCATTGTCTTGCTCCAGGCCCCTCCAAGCTCCACAACCTCCCGGACTTCCTCCGCCACCCACAGCCAGGCAGAGTCCAAGCACGAGCTGTCCCAGCACGACCTGTCCGGCCACACCAGCCAGACCACGTCCGTGCTGCACACGCCGCCCTCGGTGCACACGCCGCCCTCGGTGCACACGCCGCCCTCGCCGCACACGCCGCCCGTGTCTGTGGACTCCTGTCCTCCCACCCCCCCGGAGCCCCAGGTCCAGCCCCAAGTCCAGCCCCAGTCTCTGCCCCCGTCCCGGCGCAGCGCCAAGATGCCTGAGACCCATGAGAACTGGGGGCACAGCATGATGCGGAATAGGGACAGGGATCCCCGAGACCTCCGAGATCTGCGGGATCCCTGCGACCCCCGGGACGCCAGGGACATGAGGGACACCCGGGACGCGCCGCAGCGGGATTACCCACGCACGCCCCCCCTGGAGTGGAAGTCCTACTCTCAGCGCAGGGCCAACTACAACTCCCAGGACCGCGACTTCGCGGCTGACCTGGCCCGGCAGCGGGAGGAGGACAATGACGACGAGGAGGCCTACTGGTCCTCAGTGAGGATGCTGTACGAGAAGAACCCGGGCTGCTCACGCCCCCGGCCGGTGAGCAGAGCCCGCACACCCTGGGACCCGGGGCCCTCTCTGCACAGCCCCAGAGCCCACGCCCCTCCCAGCCTCTCTCCTCTCCATGCGGGAGGGAAGTCCAAGTGCATCCCAACCCCACCTCCTTACAGCCTCAGCGGTGGTGGCGGTGGTGATGGTGGTGGTGGTGATGGTGATGGTGATGGTGGTGGTGGTAGAGGTGGTGGAGGTGGTGGAGGTGGAGGTGGAGGTGGTGGTAGTGGTGGTAATGGTGGTGATGGTGGTGGTGATGATGGTGGTGATGGTGGTGGTGGTGGTGGTGACAGTGGTGAAGGTGGTGGTGATGGTGATGATGGTGATGGAGGTGGTGGTGGTGGTGATGGCAGTGATGGTAATGATGGTGATGGTGGTGGTTGTGGTGATGGTGATGGTGGTGGTAATTGTGATGGTGGTGGTGATGTTGGTGATGGTGGTGTTGGTGGTGATGGTGGTTGTGGTGGTGGTGATGATGATGATGGTGGTGATGGTGATGGTGGTGGTGATTGTGATGATGGTGGTGGTGATGGTGATGATGGTGGTGCTGATGGTGGTGGTGGTGGTGGTGGTGTGGTGGTGTTGGTGGTGATGGTGGTGGTGATGGTGGTGGTGGTGGTGGTGATGGCAGTGATGGTAATGATGGTGATGGTGGTGATGGTGCTGGTGATGGTGGTGGTGGTGGTGGGAGTGGTGATGATGGTGATGGAGGCAGTGATTGTGGTGATGGCAGTGGTAGTGGTGGTGGCAGTGGTGATGGTGATGGTGTTGGTCGTAGTGATGGTGGTGGTGATTGTGGTAATGGTGGTAGTGATGGTAATGATGGTGGTGATAGTGGTAGTGGTGATGGTGGTATGGTGGTGATGGTGATTGTGGTGATGGCGATGATGGCAATAGTGGTGATGGTCGTGGTGGTGGCGGTGATGGTGATGTTGGTGATGGTGGTGATGATGGTGGCAGTGATGGTGATGGTGGTGGTGGTGATGGTGATGATGATGATGGCAGTGATGGTGATGGTAATGGTGGTGGTGATGGTGGTGGTGGTGATGGTGGTGATGGTGATGATGATGGTGGTGGTGGTGGTGGTGATGATAGTGGTGATGGTGGTAATGGTGGTGATGGTGGTGGTGATGGCAGTGGTGATGGTGGTGATGGTGCTGGTGATGGTGGTGGTGGTGGTGGGAGTGGTGATTATGGTGATGGAGGCAGTGATTGTGGTGATGGCAGTGGTAGTGGTGGTGGCAGTGGTGATGGTGTTGGTCGTAGTGATGGTGGTGGTGATTGTGGTAATGGTGGTGGTAGTGATGGTGATGATGGTGGTGATAGTGGTAGTGGTGATGGTGATGGTGGTGATGGTGGTGATGGTGATTGTGGTGATGGCGATGATGGCGATAGTGGTGATGGTCATGGTGGTGGCGGTGATGGTGATGTGGTGATGGTGGTGATGATGGTGGCAGTGATGGTGATGGTGGTAGTGGTGGTGGTGATAGTTGGGGTGGTAGTGATGGTGGAGGTGAAGGTGGTGGTGATGGTGGTGATGGTGATAGTGATGATGATGGTGGCAGTGATGGTGATGGTGGTGATGGTAATGGTGGTGGTGATGGTGGTGGTGGTGGTGGTGATGGTGATGATGATGGTGGTGATGATAGTGGTAATGGTGGTGGCAGTGGTGGTGGCAGTGATGATGGTGGTGATGGTGGTAATGATGGTGATGGTGGTGGTGATGGTGGTGATGGCGGTGGTGATGGTGGTGATGGTGGTGATGGTTATGGTGATGGTGATGGTGGTGGTGGTGGTGATGATAGTGGTGATGGCGGTGGCAGTGGTGGTGGCAGTGATGATGATGGTGATGGTGGTAATGGTGGTGGTGATGGTGGTAATGGTGGTGTTGGTGGTGGAGGTGGTGGTGATGGTAAAGCTCAGAGTGGCAGTGATGGTGGCAGTGGTGATGTTGATGGTGGTGGTGGTATTGATGATGATGGTGGTGGTGATGATGGTGATGGTGATGGTGATGATGATGGTGGCAGTGATGGTGATGGTGGTGATGGTAATGGTGGTGGTGATGGTGGTGGTGGTGGTGGAGGTGGAGGTGGTGGTGGAGGTGGAGGTGGAGGTGGAGGTGGTGGTGATGGTGGTGATGGTGGTGGAAGTGGTGATGGTGATGGTGGTGATGGTAATGGTGTTGGTGGTGATGATAGTGGTGATGGCAGTGGTGGTGGTGTTGATGGTGATGGTGATGGTGGTGTGGGGAGTAGAGGGTGGGAGGTAGAGTGGGGGCGGGCATCCAGGCCTTAGCCGTTCCCCACATCCCAGTGCTCCAAGCAAGGGCCCCTCTGTGCCCTTCCTACCCTGCCCTGGGATGAGTTCTATTCCTGATCCCTTCCCAGAGCCTGTGTGACTGCCCCTGCCTCGGCACCTCTGTCTGCAGGCCAAACCCAAGCACGCCCTCACCATCGCTGTGTCGTCCCGGGCTCTGTTCAACATGGTGGACGGCAGGAGAATCTACGAGGAGGAGGGCCTGGAAAAGTACATGGAGTACCAGCTCTGCAACGAGAACGTCATCCTGACCCCGGGCCCCGCCTTCCGCTTCGTCAAGGTACCGGGAGAACCCATGTTCCCTCACAATCCCTAGCCCACCTTTGCCGTTCTTGCCCTTGGCGTTGACCCCAGTCCGGTTTCTGCTTTCACCGAGGCTCCCAGACTGTTGACGGAGGGCTCGGCCCTAGATCTGAGAAGCTGTGCTTTCCTAAGGGGCGTCCGAACCATGAGACCCGTTCCCTCCTCAGAAGGAGCAGTAGCCAGAAAAAAACCATGAATTTACAATTCCAAGCACTGGTAGAATAAAACGCCTCCTTCAAATGAGATGAAATTCACTCTGGCTGCTTCTGTCCCAAACCCAGCATACAGTATTTTACAAAGTCAAGATGTTCTTGGCACTTAGGGACATGATTTTAATGAAGTAAAGTTATCTAAACTGAAACAGAAATGTACAGCCCTTTAACTGGGATCCCCTATATAACTTCAACAAATGTCACACAGTAGCATCATGACCAGGCAAAAACAAATGACATCTCCACAGCTGTAAGGATGTATGGGGCACGGGAGGAAACCCCACACCTATTCTAAAGACTCCTGCTTAGAAATAAACAACACATTGTCTTTGGCAACACATACACTAAAATTGGAACCATACAGATCATTAGCATGGCCCCTGTGCACGGTTAACTATGCAAATTCATGTCAGAGTCTATATTTTTCACAATAAAACGCAATCGTCTACCCAAGCGCCCATAAATAGTCAACTAGATAAAGAAGATGTGGTACATACATACCATGGAATATTACTTGGCAATAGAAAAGAATTTGCCACAACGTGGATGCACTATAAAGTGTGCTAAGTGAAAAAAGCCAGACAGAGAAAGATACATTCTGTGATTTCACTTACATGTGCAATCGGAAGGACAAAGCAAACAAATAAAACAAAAGAGAAACAGACACATCGATGCAGAGAACAAATTAAGGGTTGCCAGAGACAAGGGGCTTTGGGGGGCTGTGTAAAAAAGGGGAAGGGGTTAAGAAGTACGAATTGGTAATTACCAAATATTCACAGAGCTGTAAAGTACAGCACAGGGCAGTGATGGGCAACGTTGTGAGCTTGGTGTGTCAAAATTCGCCAAAACACCGAGCATAACTCGGGTGGTGTGTCACTTCGAGGGAAAAACCATACTTCTCTGTATGCGACCGCATGCGGCCGCGTGTCCTCCAAAATGGCTATGCGTGTCAGTGCTGACACGCGTGTCATAGGTTCGCCATCACGAGCATAGGGAATGTAGTCAATAAAACTGTAATACATATGTATGGTGCCGAGTAGGTACTAGAATTATGGAGGGGGGCGGGGGTTCGCTTCAGAAGTTATATAATTGTCTGACCCACTGTGCTGGCATAAACTGATACTGAATGTGAATTATAATTGAAAAGCAAAAAAAAAAAAAAAAAAACATCAGATGATCGAGAAAGGCAGCCTTTACAAAACCAGAAATCAAGTTGCAAAAGGGCTAGCCTAACCTTCTCTCTGCCCACTCGACAGAGACAAGGCTAGTAGGCCAAATGTTAACAATGTCAACAGGTATGACTATGGACTCACTCATCATTCACCGACTCCCTGCGTGTGAGAGGCGTCGAATACAGCAATGAATGACATCCCCTCCCTCTCCGTGAAGCGTCTTCACCGTTTGACCTTGACCCTGACGAAATCCCTTCTCTCCAGACTCCCCACGCTCAGCCTGGCCCTCTTACACACACGTGCTCATGTTTGTGACCCGCAGGCCCTGCAGCACGTCAATGCGAGACTGCGCGATCTGTACCCCGAAGAGCACGAATTATTTGATATTGTACTGATGACTAATAACCATGCCCAAGTGGGAGTGCGGCTTATAAACAGCGTCAATCACTACGGTAAGTAAAATAAATACCATGTGGAAGCGGGGGGCTGAGGGGGGGCGCTGCTTTGGGAGGAGAGGGGGCCTGTGATCTCGCTCGCTGTGGCCCAGCGAAGGCAGCGTCTTTGATACTGACACCCCCCTTGTGCGTGGGGAATGTTTATTTGCCTATGTCAGAGCACGAGAGGCCATGTTCATGTTTAACTTCGGCCCCGAGCTGGGCCCAAAGCTCTGGACTTAACTTGTCAAGTGTGCATTTCAAAGTCTTAATCCCAGGGCCTGCGACGCATTTCTGTTTTATGTTCTTCACTTCTGAGCCCGACTTCAAGGAGCCGTCGCCCCAGAGCCTGTGGCTGGGGTGATCAAACCTCTGGCTCGCTGCAGATACATGGGAAAGGTTTAAAGGTTCGCACCTCGCCTTTCCCCTCTTAAACTCTGCTCTCCCCGCACATCAAAAGTCTCCGCAGAGAACTGCCGTCGGTGTGCTGGAGGCTTCCAGAGACAAGGCCCCCTTCTGCCTGTGATGGAATCCCCCGACTTCTTATTTGGGGATGTTCGCCTGTTTTCTAAATGACAGCAGTTGTATGGGCATGCCAGGTCAGAATGAGGTGGAAACTTGGCATATTTAAATGCTTGGTTGAAATCGGGCAAATGTATAAATAATCAAGATACAGTACAAGTTATAAGTTGTCTTAACCTAACTAAATATACTTGGGGAAAAAACATTTGTCTTTCAAAAACGTAGCTTTCATAGTGTGAGGACATGAAAATCACGCATGGAAAAGGTTTGGCATAGAGCAGTGGTCGGCAAACAAGCGGCTCGAGAGCCACATGCGGCTCTTTGGCCCCTAGCGTGTGGCTCTTCCACAAAATGCCACGGCCTGGACGAGTCTCTGTTGAAGAAGTGGCGTTGGAAGAAGCTTCAGTTTAAAAACTGTGCCTCTCCAAAGAAATTTCAATCGTTGTCCTGTTGATGTTTGGCTCTGTTGACTAATGAGTTTGCCGACCGCTGTTCTAGGCATTTCGAAAGCCCAGTGCCACCACATAATTTCTGTTCATTAAAGCAATATAACGAAGGCTTTGCAGAGTACAGTTTTGTGTCACGGATGCCCAGTGCTGGCGTAAGTGGAAAAGTGAGAGCATTTTGTTAATACCACAACAAACACACTCAACTGTTGGAGGACCTTATCTACGCTCTAGGTCCCTATAGGGGTCAGACTCAAAATACTGCTTCTGGTTATATGCAGCTGCCCAGTCTATCACCTATCTATGAACACTCTGGATGGGAACATATCGTCTATGCATGCTACACTTTATTTAATTATTCAGACACTTAAAGCCCGATGCATGAAACTCCTGCAAGGCGCTCAGCCAGCCCTCGCAGCCCCGGCTTTGTCAGGGAGGTCTCCCGGCAGTCATTGTGCTGCTTGGTCTAATTAGCATATTAGCTCTTTATTATATTGGAGTATTGAACCATGTTTTGCTTTTTTAAAGAATCCTGCACCGAAAACATCTCCACATAAATCTTGATCAGAGTTTCAGATTATTCCCTTAGAATAAAGTCCCCCAAAATGCAATACTAAGTCAAAATGTATAAACCTGTTAAAAGTGCTTGATATATTTTATCAAATTACTTTTTGGATAGTCTGTACCAATGTATCCTCTCATCCACAGTGTACCTGGATGCTTATTTTACAAACCTCTCACCAACACCTAGTCTTTGTTTTCATTATTGTTGATTTAAAAGACATTTGATGGTATATTAGTGTTTAGTCTGTTATTAGTTCCATTTGAACTTTCAAGTCAGGAAATAGAGACAATTTCAAACGTTTTTGTTGATGTTTTGGAAAAAAAAATTGTTTAATTCCAAGCACAACTTTTTATTACTGTTGTATTGCTACTGAAGAAAGACAGAAACGGTACTTAAAGTAGAATCACACTTTAACTGGCCTTTGCAACAAGTCAGGAGACTGCATTTGAAGGACAAGAGTCAATAGGGAACCAGTGGGTTTAGATAAAACTTTAGGTCTCGGTGCCCTTTGCTGTAATGAAGGTAATAATGCCTGACAGTTACTGTGAGACTAAATTGGCAAGGTCAATATGGATGGACTTCATAAATTGTTATGCATTAAATAGATCAACTATTTAATAAAACTAGAGGCCAAAATTTGTGCATAGAGGGGGTGTCCCTCAGCCCAGCCTCCACCCTCTCCAATCTGGGACCCCTCAAAGGATGTCCTATCGCCCATTTAAAACAGGCAGTCGGACATCCCTCTCACAATCCAGGACTGCTGGCTCCCAACCACTTGCCTACCTGCCTGGCTGATTGACCCTAACCACTTCTGCCTGCCAGCCTGATCACCCCCTAACCACTCCCCTGCCAGCCTGATTGATGCCTAACTGCTCCCCTGGCAGCCCAATTGTCCCCAATTGCCCTCCCCTGCTGGCCTGGTAGCCCACAACTGCCCTCCCAGCTGGCCATCTTATGGTGGCCATCTTGTATCCACATGGGGGCAGCCATCTTTGACCGCATGTGTGTTGGAGTGACGGTCAATTTGCATATCACTCTTTTATTAGATAGGATATTGATGCTAAAAAGATACTTTTCATTTTCCCGTGTTGGTACTCGGAAGGAAATTCTAAAACCTCAGTGGGCCCTCGGTCATTCCTCAGGTAACTTTCACTTGCTTTTACAATCGCTATATTGTCTGTAGTCTCTGCCATAACGGAATCTTTCTCGCCCGATAACAGGCTTACTAATTGACCGCTTCTGTCTGACGGGTGGAAAAAGCCCTATTGGCTATTTGAAGGCATACCTTACCAACTTCTATCTGTCTGCAGACTGTGAAAAAGTACAAGAAGCACTACAAGAAGGTATAGGGGTGGTTTGATCCCAGTAGTTAATAGAGAGGTTCCACTGGGCTTCCCTTATGCCTATGTGGTTTATGCCCTTGGATTTGGTTAAGAGGTTTCTGCAGGCGGCAGCCCTTACGTTTGTCTTTTAGGAGCGCTGGCTTTTCTGGAGGTGGACATCCTCAGTCTTACATCCATTTTACGCTCTCCTATTCCTCGTAGAAGTGCCATGCACGGACAACGGTGTTATGATATATGGGTTGTGAACAGGAGCTAAGTCATGCGGGAATAATAGCTAGAGAGCAGTGGTCGGCAAACTCGTTAGTCAACAGAGCCAACTGTCAACAGTGCAACGGTTGAAATTTCTTTTGAGAGCCCAATTTTTTAAACTGACACTTCTTCTAACGCCACTTCTTCAACATAGACTCGCCCAGGCCGTGGTATTCTGTGGAAGAGCCACGCTCAAGGGGCCAAAGAGCCACATGTGGCTCGCAAGCCGCAGTTTGCCGACCATGGCTAGAGAGAGGCAATGTGAGGTCTGGGAGGGCTTATTATTCTTTTAATGGTAGGAACTCAATCTCATGGCCCTGAGAGTTGTATTAATCAGTCCCCATGGTCTTCCAGGGATCGCCTCGGCAACAATGTTTGACGGAGGCAAAGACATGACTTACTGTGACACGCAGCTCCGCGTGGCTTTCGACGGAGACTCTCTCCTCTTCTCTGAGGAGACGGACTATCCTACCAAGGACCTCGGGCTGGACAAATTCTTTCAACATGAAACACAGAGTGAGACTAAGCCTATTGTTCAGGTGGGTTCAAGGAGCTCTCATTAACTTTGATCTCCCTGTTTCCCAACGGATGCCGTTATTTGTTCCTTGTGACAGCCTTTGGATTACTTTAGGCAGCCACTCCTCAGTTCTGATCCTTTGCCATTTTCTCCCTTTCTTTTGTTAACTCCTATTTTGACTTAAAAAAAAAAAAAACAACACCAACATTCTTTTATCTAGCCTTTTGCAAATGTTTCTACGATCTTATGATAATGACTTCACCCTCCACATTATGAATAACAGAGGCATTGTGGCTTACCAATAAGCCATTTCTGCATAACAGGTTCTCAGAATAGTAAGGTCATTTCCAGTAGGTCAGTAAACATTTGTTGAACCTCTCTCTCCGTAACCTCAAACTCAATGAAGGCACTGCCTAATTGAGACAATCTGCAAAAACCGACAGCTTGAGTGGAGTCAAAGAATGAGCCCCAAATGAGTGCAAGCTATGAAAACCCAATCAATCTGAAACGGAACATGAACCTTTTCTGGAACCAATCCATAACCTGACGGGAACGTGTGAAAGCCACAGTCTGAAACGAACCCAGCTTCCGAACCAAAGGAAATTTGAAGAACCCACATGTTCTCCAAAGTGAACTAAAGGATCATTCTGTGTTCATCTGTGACTCTTACCAAGAAGTTTAACTGGCCTCTTTTTCTCAGTTCTTCTTGAAGTGAAGATACACTTTATTATATGTTATTACCTTTAGAAAAGCATGAATAGCTTTACTAACTAATCTTAGGTTACAGCAAGTGAGATTTAAACTGTGTGTTTGTGTGTTTAACTTGATAGGCCCTTCCTAAAGAGCCACTTTGGAAGACTTGCTCTCATGCTATGAAGTTATTCAGTGTTAGCAAAGTTTACTGTTGCAAGGAAAATCATTTGTGACATTTTATAGGTGTCTGCTTTGCTGAAATTCAGAACCCAACTTATACTATCCATTAACTATTATTGAAATGTGGAAGAGCTCAAAAAAAAAAAAGAAAAAAAAAACGAACACACACAATCTTAAAAAAAGAAAATTACTACAAGATAATCTTAAAATATCATTTTCTCACCTTAGGTAAAGCAATTTTTTTAGATTTTGCATTTATCAGTTACATTTTGCCTGTTTTGAATTATTTTTCCCATTAAACAATTGAAATTGAGAAACCCAACAAATTTCTATTAATCATACAGGCTTTCACTATGCAGTAGCAAAAGATTACTATTTTTTTGCATGGAAAGGGTAGCTTTTCTATAGAGACCAGGCTTTGCCAGATATGTTTCCACTGATGAGAATGTTATGAGGTCTGATTCTTAGTATGTTGACCATGGGGTTTGGCCATGGCAGTCTCCCAGTTGTCTCAAGTGGAAGAAATCTGAGGGTCCTTGGCAAATGGCACCATTGGGAAGGATTAATCTGGTCACTCTCAGTGTAGCATATAATCCTCCAATGTAGTATCATGATTAGTAATGAATGTGTCTGGATTTGATCTCTACCTTGTCTCACCATTCTGACAATCTCACCCAGGTGTGTGTGTGTGTGTGTGTGTGTGTGTGTGTGTGTGTGTGTGTGTCTGTGTGTGTGTTAATCAGTTTTTCTGGTATAATTTACATACAATATAATTAATCATGTTTAATGGGTGGTTTAAGATATTTGACAAACACATTCAGTATTGAAATCACAATCAAAATACACAACATACAAATTCCCTGTGCTTCTTTGTAGTCATTCTTAAGCCTCATATCTCCAACCACTAATCTTATTTCTGTCCCCATGATTTTGCCTTTTCCAGATGTTATATAAATGGAAACATACAGAATACCATCTTTTGAGTCTGACTTATTCAGCATAATGCATTTTATATTCATCCCTGTCATTTCATGTATCATCAGTAGCTTGTTGCTTTTTACTGCTGAGAAGTAGTCTGCTCCATGGATATGGCATATTATGTTTATCCATTAACCTGTAGGAGGATATATAGGCTATTTTCAGTTTACTTATAAATACCACCTTAACCATTTATATACAGGGTTCAGTGTAAACATTAGATCTCATTCCTCTCTGAAAAAAATTTTAAAAATATATTTTAAGGAACAGAGAAGAGATGATGAAATGTTAAATGCAAACACTCTGGAAATGAGGAGAATTGAAAAATAAGAATTTAGAAAGGAAAAAGCACAAATATATCACAGGTAAAGAAAATTCAAAATATGCATAATTGGAATCCTTGAAGAAAAACACTGAAATTATGTTCTTGGGGAGAAGATTAAGATTGTGTGTGGCAAATATAAAGGTGCATATGTATACAAAAATGTAAATGAAGAAAAGATCCTGAATTACCAGAAGATTTTCATTTATATCTTAAACTATTAAAAGATTAAAGGCCACATTATGTAACAGGGAAATAGAACAGAACGATCATGAGACATGCCATAGTAAAATTATTTGACTTCGAAGATGGAAGAGTAATTCTTTGGGCGACCTGCACATACAAGTTGAGGAGAGAAAATCAAGCTGTTCTCAGTCTTCTCCATAGCAAGCAGCACTCAACAGTAAAAGACACTGGTGCTCTACTAATGGTGGAAATGCTAACTGGTACAGCCACTGTGGAAAACAGTATGGAGGTTCCTCATAAAGGTAAAAATGAAACTGTTATGATCCAGCAATTCCACTGCTGGGTACATATCTCTAGAAACCCAAAGCACATATTCTAGAAAGAATATGTACACCCCTAATTTCATTGCAGAGTTATTTTTAATAGGCAAGAAATGGAAGCAATGCAAGTGCCCATCAATAGATAAGTGTATAAAAAGGCTGTGGTACATACACTGAGTGGCCAGATTATTATGATCTCTGAACGCATAATAATCTGGCCACTCAGTGTATATCCTATATAATAAAAGGCTAATATGCAAATTGTCCCCTTGACCAGGAGTTCAACCAGCAGGCAGGCTAGCCAACCACCCATGTCTCTTCCCCCTGGCCAGGCTAGCCAGACCCCACCCATACACAAATTCATGCACCGGACCTCCAATATATATATTTAATGAGTGGCCAGATTATTATGCATTCAGAGATCATAATAATCTGACTACTCAGAGTATATACAATAGATTATTACTTGGCCATAATAAATGAAATATTATCATTTTCGTTAAAGTGTAGATGGACCTAAAGGGCATTATACTAAATGAAATAAGTCAATCAGATAAAGTAAAATACCGTATGATTTCACTTACCTATGGAATCTAAAGAACAAAATAAATGAATAGGCAAAATTAAAATAGACTCATAGATACTGGTGGTTGCCAGAGGGGAAGGGGCTCAGGGGTCTAGATGAAAACATTAAAAAGTGAAAATTGGTAGTAACAAATCACCAGAGATGTAAAGTACAACATAAGGAATATAGTTGGTAATAGGTACTGAAAATAATGAAATAAACACTTTGTAAAATATATAATAGTCTAACCACTACACTGTACAGCTGAAGCTAATACAAAATGATATTGATTAGGAACTATAATTTAAAATAACACTTAAAATATATTTAAAGAAAAGATAGTGGAGCCCTACTTATGAGGTCATATGGAAAGAACATATAAATCACATATTCTATATCCAGCCAAAAGTTCATTCATGTAAAAAGGAAATAGGTCAACAGTTGAGAACATACAATATTCTCAAGGATTTTATTTCCATAAGATTTCTTGACAAAACAAGTATTAGAGAACACATTTTGGTTACTCTGTAGACTACTAGAAACACAAAAGCACAAATGAGCCTGGAATATATTTAATCAGAGAACCAAACTAAAACAATCATAGGGACTAGGGAGTAGAAAAGAAAGTGCATATTACCGGCCCTTATACAGAAATTATATAACTAACGAAAGCTGGAAAAACACAGAGGAAAAGGTCTGAGGAAGACTGAATATGCTGATGTCTTCAGCTACAATAGCTGACCAAAGCATCAAATGTAAAGCTGATAAATAGAAATCTGAGAATCCTGAATAATGCCAATGTAAACAATTAAAATTGGAGGGCTAAAGAAGAAATAGAGATAAAAGATATAAAAAGTACTCTAATTTCATCATTTCTCATTGTAAAAAATAACAGATCCCAGATTTAAAAAAAAAGAATATTTAATAATGCAAGTGTAAAATAAGTAAAATTGGATGGATGAAAAAGAAATAGATAACTAAGAGGTAAAGAAGTAGCCTAATTTCACTATTTCTCATTGTAAAAAAGTAATAAATCCTGGATTTTTTTAAAAAAAATAGAGTACTGTGGGTACTATAAAAATTTATAGCTATAAAGATAACCAGTAGAAGGAAATAATACAAACCATGCTAAATCTTAGAATACACATACACACACAAGACACTTGTTAGTGAACAATCCTTTAAAATCTTTAAGCATGAAAAATACAATAAAAGTCATAATACAGAACCATTGCCATGTAATACATATAAATATAAATGTCCTAAAAGTCAACGTTCGTTTAAAAAAAAATCAAGACTTTCAAATTAGATCAAATAACAAAATCCAATTCTGTGTTCCCATAGTACTACAGCTAAAACTAAGTGTTTGGAAAGATTGACGATAAAAGTGTGTAAACTATAAGACAAGGGTGGATCCAAGCCAACAAGGTATGAAACAAAACAAAGGAGTATGTATACTTTATAAGGTTAAAATGTGCGATTCACAAAAATGCAAATTAAAAGAGTAGTGCTTTTGGTAATGAACTGAGCTTTATTTAGAAGAGCCCACTTTGCCACCAATAGTTTAGGTCTGTTGCCTTGGTTTAACTTTTCAATAGAAATTCCTTTCACTCTTAAAATATCTCTGTTTAGACAACAAATTATATGATCATCCTACATTTATTCAAGGAATACAAGGATGGTTCCTTAGAAGAAAACACCGTCACATAAATGCAAGGAATGTCAGCATTGCGCCTTATGAGACCGCATGTATCCTTTTATAAGCCCTGAGAAGCCTCTGCTTTGTCAGCATTCACTTCATTGGCATCCCTGGCTCACAGCTATGACGTATGTTCCTTTTACAGGGTCCCTTGAAATGCTTCCTGGAAGAACTAGGCAGACTGCAGAAGAAGTTTTATGCCAAAGACCAACGCTTATGCTGCCCTATCAGGACCTACCTGGTGACAGCCAGGAGTGCAGCCAGTTCAGGTGCCCGGGTGCTGAAAATGCTTCGCCGCTGGGGCCTGGAGATAGATGAAGCCCTTTTCCTTGCAGGAGCCTCCAAAGGCCCCATCTTGGTGAAAATACGGCCCCACATTTTCTTTGACGACCGCATGTTCCGTATGGATGGGACACAGAAATTCGGCACCGGCACACCGCATGTACCTTACATCATTCCTCAAAAATGAACGATTAGAGATGGGGAGGAGAAATAAAGCAGTGAGTCTGGTATTACAGAAGCCACTTCTTGTGGATGTCTAGGGTATTTAGTTAGGTATTTCAGAAGATTGGACCTCAGTACTTAGTTCCTTTGGAAAGGTTCTCTCTTGATTTCGGGGAAAACACTGTGAACCTTCCAGTTACCTTCAAGCTCCTTCTCTTTGAGATGTCAAGGCTGTTGAATACCATTGCACCTGCCTTTATGTGTAAATCATAATGCTGACTCTTTAGGATACATTTAGAACTTGAATGCTTGAATGCTTAAAAGGCTCTGTCAGAAACCTACCAGGTCTTACAATGCATTGCTCAGACTTGGATCTTGGTAAATAGAATAAATTGCTACAAATCAATAGAATGGTGGTCTTCGAAGGGGAAAAGAACAGGATTCAGTACACTTTGGAAAGTTAGAGCTTTTTAGTCCTTTGCCTCTATGACCAGCCTTGGAATCAAAGCTACATGAAAATGTCACTCCACCTGCGGATGTGTATCAGTCCTGACACCAGTCATTCAGAAATAAATCAGCTGGTGATTCACGCGGGGCACTTTCCATGTCCGAGGCGCTCCAAACAGCACCTCCTAGGAAGGGTTCTTTGAAGCTTATTTGATGGGTTTATTGCCTGCGAACACAATTTTTGCAGCCTCTGGCTTTGGCCATATGTTTGTTAGGACATATTAAGCCTTGGCCATGGCTTCAAGTGTAGTGTCCTGCACTTTCAATGCTACCATCGTTTTGCTTTCAAGAACATTATTAGCCATAATCGACTACATGATAAGGCATGGTAAACTGGATACTTTCACGTTACCTCATTTTCTCACCAAATCAAACGTGTGTGTGTGATACAATATTGTTACCCTTCCTTTCAATCAATGAAGAACCTAAGATGCAAAACAGATTAAATAGCTTGTCCAAAAACAGCAGCTAATAAATAAGTAGGACTCAGAACCAAATGCAGGTCTTATTTACTTCAAATGCTATATATTTATTTTTTTCCCTGTGTTATACAATCTTCCAAACTGAATTGTTCTTATTGATGCCATGGCCATCCGACCAACCCACCCTGAACAGATGAGTCATTCCATTAAATTCTATGCTTAAGCTACACAGCAGTTACATAGCCCGTCTCTCTCCTCTCTTCTCCACTCCCTCTCATGTTCCTTCTACTCCATCATACCCCACCCACACATGCAATTTCCACCCTGGCTCTAGTTCAAGAAGATGCTGCTGGCATACATCTTTTGATCTGTTTCCTAATATGAGGTGAGCCAGTCCAAAATATATCGGTCATGGCACTTGATGAGTACCTAGTGTCTTCTATGCCTCCCCCAATGTGGAATCCACAAGAGAACTCAGACACAACCCCATCCTTGAGGAAATGTAAAACCTTAACAATACCACAGAGGAAGTCAAATATGCAAACTCAAATAGCCAACACTAGAGGGCTGTTTGTTCTCAGTGCCAAATGAGGGTCACATATGAGGTGGAAGCCAATATCGGCATGGGCTGGCAGTGGTCAGGAAATGAAAAGAACTGAGGTGGGCTTTGAAGGACAGAAAATAGATAAAACTGAAGAAAGAGCGAGAGGAAACAGATGTGTTCCAGGCTAACAGACTTTGACAGGGAGCCTCAAATTATAGGAGAAACAAAGGCTTCAACTCACATGTAACTCCTCTGCCATTCCATCCCTTTTCTCTCTGTATCGTGACTATCATTACATGTTATAGCCTTCACAAAGGTAAAAGGGGGCAGGAAAGCTTTATTATCAAAATCTTACAGAGATTTATTTTAACTGTACATGTTGTGAGTATCCTCTCTTGCTTGGGAGGTTCTAGAATGGGGCTGAGGCAGTGGAATTTTCTGCACCAGACAAGTGAGCACCCTGTTCCCTGTGACTTTCATAGGGCCTAAGGGCTGGCCCATATTAGATGGGTGAGTAGATGATGAATGATCACTTAAGAATCCATTGGACTAAAGCCACAAGTCTTGAAGATGGGTCCCTGTGCAATAACCCGGCATTGCTGAAGAGTGTTCCAGGATATAGAGCACTTTCCGTTCCATTTATGCATTTAATGGCCTTATGGACGGGGCGAGAGGGGGCCTGCTCAGAAATCCATTTTTACAGTAAGTGCAAGACTTCCCTGCTTTATTCCTGCCAGTGTCAAATAAGGCCCTTTGAGGATGCCTCCTTCTTCAGGGACCATATCAGAATCAGCCGGGAACTTGCTAGAAATGCAAATTCTCAGGTCCCATCTTGAACCAATTCAGTTCTTAATGCCGGTGCCCAGGCCCTGAAATTTCAGGGGTTTTTTTAAATTTATTTTATTCTTTAAAGTATTACAAATAGTAGTACATATGTTTCCTTTTGTTTCCCTCCATTGACCTTCCCCCGGCCTCCCCTACCCCCAGCACATGCCCTCACCTGCTCCCCCCACCCCCAGTGTCTTATATCCATTGGTTATGCTTATATGCATGCATACAAGTCCTTTGGTTGATCTCTTTCAGCCCCCTGCCCCCCCACCCTCCCCTGCCTAAATTTCAGGGTTTTGCTTTTTGTTGTTGTTGTTTTCACAAGCCCTTAGGGTGATTCTGATGCATGCTCAAGTTTGAAAACCATTGGCCCATTCTATTTCCAACTGATTCATGCTGCTAAGTTCTTGGCCTCAATTGTTGGTGTGGAGGGGAGGATTATAGCCCTTCCTTAGGCGTTAGTGGGCAGGGAAAATTCTCCAGAGGGTGAGAAATTGAAGGGAGGGTTACCATGTCCCAGGAGCCCTTCACGGAAAACACGCTACACCATCCATGAAGTGTGGGATTTGTAAAGCAGCCTATAGAGCGAGCTGGCAATTGGAAATATTAACTGAGCGTTCACTTGGGGAAGGCCACCACCACTCTAGGATTTTTTTTGGAGGGGGGAGGAACCCCCGCCCTGTGAAAACCAGGGGTGTGCTCACCCAGGACTCTCAGGCTAGGCGCCTGCTTCAAGGAGAGTCACCAGGACCCACAGAGCACCTGAGCAGGGGCTCTCCGAAGGAAAACTACAAGTCCCAGCATGCCCCGCTCCACCTCGCGGGGGACAACAGGCCGCGCCCTAGAGTTCCTCGCGCGGCGCGGTGTCGCGCCTCCGGAAGTGCGACGCAGGGGCTGGTGGCCGTGGGCCCGGGCGGCGATGGCCGTGGCCGCAGCGGCGGCGCTGTTGGCCGCCCTGGGCGGGGCCCTGTGGCTGGCGGCCCGGCGGTACGCGGGGTCCAGCGTCCAGCGGCTGCACGGACGAGGGGACGCCGGCCCGATGCGCGGGAAGACCGTGCTGATCACTGGGGCCAACAGCGGCCTGGGCCGCGCCACGGCCGCCGCGCTGCTGCGCCTGGGGGCGCGGGTGATCATGGGCTGCCGGGACCGCGCGCGCGCCGAGGCGGCGGCGGTGGAGCTGCGCCGCGACCTCGGCCGGGAGGGGGACCCCGGCTCGGACCCCGACGGCGGCGGGGCGGGAGAGCTGGTCGTCAAGGAGCTGGACCTGGCCTCCCTGCGCTCCGTGCGCGCCTTCTGTCGGGAGATGCTCCAGGTGTGGAGCCCGCGGGCCCGGGGCGGCGGGGCGGGCCGGGGCCGGGGCTGAGCCCGCAGGGGCCGCCCCTAGCCGGGTGCGGGGGGTGACCTTGGGAAAGACTGAAGCACGGAGGAGAAACGGTCACGTGATTTGGGGGCGGCTGGGGAAATGGGCAGGGCCGTCGCCTGGCTGCCCGGGAGGAAAAGTCGCCCCGGAGAACAGGAAGCCAGGGCGGGCACCTGTCCTCCGGTCTTCCTCCCGCAGGAGGCCCGCCGGGGCTCCGGGTGGCCTTTCCCGAGGCCAGAGTGCATCTGGACCGAGCCCTGACCTCGCAGAGAGCCCGCAGCCCGGAGGGGAAGCCGCTAGCCAAGGACCTGGGAAGAACGTGCCCTTCCCCTCCCCTCGCGGGGTAGGAGTGCAGCTCTCTGCCCCCAGGGGGCTCATGAGCGCCGTCCCTAACCGCAATCTGGCCTCCTTTCCAAATAAAACGGGGGCTTGGGAGCCCAGCGGCCTCCCTCGTGCTGGAAACGGGGACAGAAATGAAGAAATAATGTGATACCTGGCATTTGTTGGAAGGTTTCCTATGTGCCAGGAGCTGTTCCAAGCATTTCAGACACTTAAGATATAGACTTTGTTAATGAGATGAAAGTGCCCTTGGCTATTTTTTGTCCTGGTATCCTCACAGTAACCCTGGGAGAGAGGCATTGTCCCCGTTTACAACACAGGGCAGTGAAGGCAGAGGGAGGCGCAGTTGGGTGCCCAGGATCTGCCTCCAGAGCCCTTGCTTTTATTTTATTTATACATATATATACACACACACACATATATATACACACATATATGTATATAATTGCTTTTATTTAATATATATAGCTTTTATTTAAATAAAAGCAATATATTGCTTTTATTTAATATATATATATACACACACATATATGTATATAATTTTTTTTTTTTCCAGAGGAAGGGAGAGGGATAGAGAGCTAGAAATATCTATGAGAGAGAAACATCTATCAGCTGCCTCCTGCACACTCCCTACGGGGGATGTGCCCGCAACCAAGGTACATGCCCTTGACCGGAACTGAACCCGGGACTCTTCAGTCTGCAAGCCTACACTCTAACCAGTGACCAAACCGGTCAGGGCCAGAGCCCTTGCTTTTAACTCCTGTATCCCTGTTGCCCTCCAGGGACCTGGAGGATATCTTTATTTAGATGGTAAATTTTCCACTCAAGCACATGTCCGACATTGACATTGACATTGACACAGAAGGGTTTCCTGCAGAGGGCGCTGGAAAGAGATATTTAAAGTTCGCTGGCCTGTATGAAATGGAGTCTTAGGTCTATAGCAGAGGTTCCCAAACATTCTGATTTTTTTTTTTAATTCCATGATGCCCTGAGGCCAAAAGAAATATCTGCCATTTTATTGATATTAAGTAATTAGGTTCAACTAACCTAATAAGTGTTGATATCATAACAACTTAGTCGCTATTTGAAAAAAATGGTACACACAATGAAAGGGAAAAAGGAGATATGTGTATTTCAGTCTTCAGGAACCACAATTACTACCGGGAATATGTCCCTGTTGTTGGCTTCTCTGACTTTGGAATCAGACTGGACTTTGCCACCTTCATGTCTGGTTCCACATGGGCCTGTCACGCTGGACATGCACTTGATTACAGCAGGTGCTAAAGGCAGCTTTGCAAAGGTGTGACATCCTCCAAGAGAAGAGACCACAACTTGACCTTGAAGCTGTGGACCACCTGAAACTAGTTGAGATGTTGAGCGCAGTGGCTCTTTGTTTGCCTTGAGCATTTAAGATATTCCAGGAGGTCCTGGGAGTTCGTTGTGACTCTGGGGCATCCTGATGCTCAGTTTGAGAGCTGTTGCAGATCTGGAGAGGTTAGGGGGATGTTTGTTGGTTTGTTTTTATGTCTACTTCATTATTTAAAAAAAAAGAAAAAACAGGTTAAAAGTAAGAAATTAATACTCAGAAGAGATGTTGGAAATATTAAAAATGGGTCTCCCTCTGCCATTGAAATGTAGATGTGGCTGAGTGTTCTCATTCCCGGTACACTTAGTATTTTACTTCTCTGGCCACTTGGAGCAGAGCCAATTAATAGTTGAGATAAAGAGATAACTTAGTTGCCCTTGCTTCTAAGAATTAAGCTTCTTCCTGGCTCTGAAGTTCAGTGACCATAATCAGATTTTTTTTTTAATGGAAATGTAAATTTCCCACAGGTTGGTATTCTTGGTATTTATGTCATTTATCTCCTGAAATTAAAAAAAAAAAATAGTAGATGATAAAGTCTTAAAATAACACAAGTCCTGCAAAGAATGATGGCTCCGAAATGATTAATACAGGAAACTCTTCCAAAGGATTACTGAAAGAGAACACTCCTTTCTTTCCCCCACGGGTGAACTTTTGCCTTCCTTTTGAAGCTGACTATTGGAAAAGCTAAAGGTGCTCAGACAGACAGAATGAGAAATAATTAATCCTCTGACGGGTAGGCTTTGATACAGTTGTGAAATTTAACACATTTTTCTTTTCACTTACACTTGGCAAACGGGCCAGTGAAATTTGAAATTTGACCTCAAATTAATTCAATGGTGGGTCATCCCTCTGTCTTTACACCTGGAACATGTTGTACATTTATTTTTTCTCTGCCTGTCAAAAGAGACAGTGAGGAGCCAGAGCAGGGCTGGAGAAAATCAACGTAACATGAATTACGAAATGAAAAGACGTCCCTTTAAGAACAGTCCACATTTAATCTGGAAAGATGGGGCAGGGTCTGGTCACAGCGCATGGTTCTAACTATATAGATCGAAGTTGAGAGTCTCTTGAAGCCTGAAAAGAGGTAGTTTCATCCGATAGAGAAGAACTGCCTTCAGTCATCGTGGAGTTTGAGGTGTCTGTTGATCCTATCTCCTCTGTTGACCTCCTTTGCTGTTACTGTTAGGCTTATTGTTGTTTCTGATACTTTTTATATTACCTGCATCATTTTTTGAAATATTTCTTTGACCTATTTGTGAGGATGTCTGGCCTTAATTTACATCCCTGGCCTACTCTACTGCATGTCCGAGTTTTAAGGAAACAATGTGAAGTTGCTCCATCCCCATGGTACCACTTACTCGTAGCAAATTACAAAATAGAGCGATCCTGACTTGCCTCGTGTTGATGCTGGCTGCTCTGGGAATAAACAGTACCGACCCTCTTCTGCTGTGTTTCTGCTCTCCAGCTCTCATCAGCTGTCTAGCTTTCCTGATTGGAAAATCCCCATTAGAAAAGCAAGCTGGCTTACTCATTAAGAGCCCAGGCATTGGAATCGGAAACTTCCATCTTCACATGTTTGTTTGTCGCTCAGGAGGCCTGTGATACTGGACAAACCACAGGTCTTCAGTGCTTCTGTCTGCTTATAAGTTGTTGAGAGCAGGTGAGGGAACAGGTGAAAAGCAGAAGGCCACGCCCCTATTAGCCATAACAAGTCTTTTGTATTTTGTCAATTGTTGAGAATTCATAGAGACATTGTATAGGATTTTAGTAGTTCGTAAGTGTTGGGGTGGGGAGGTTCTCTCCCCACGTCCAGTGTGGAGAGAGGAGTAGGGTCCAGTTACTGAGTAGAGGGGTTGGAGATTGAGAAATAATAGAAAAGAATAGACGAGACACAGAAGTAGAAAATAAAGCTGGGGCTGGGTGGAATCTCTGTTCTCTGATGGAGAGAAAGAGAATCCCAACCCAAACACAGTGTGTTTGTTTATACTAAAATAGAAAGTGGTCTCACATGAAAAGACTTAAAACCAAAGGAGCTTAATTGGGCCCAGGCCCCACTCATTCCCGGGGCTCAGCTGAATCTACATTTCAAGGGCCCCTCTCGTCCCCCACCCCCCCACCTGAAGCAAGTTAAAAGTCAGTACTGAGTAATGCAGTCAACCCTTTTGGTGGATGCGTTTCCAAGATGTGGCTTTGGCCCCTTGGATTCAGCTGACACTGATTTTCAAAAAATGCCCAGGTGTCTTCTTTGGGGGCTGGCCCTCTACACATAAGAAATTTCAATTTGTTTTATTTTTGGTACGTTTAAGGCCTGTGTTCATTAATCCTGCTGTTCTCTTTTTGACATTTACAGGAAGAGTCTAGACTGGACGTCCTGATCAATAATGCAGGCGTCTTCCAGTGCCCTTACACGAAGACCGAAGATGGGTTTGAGATGCAGTTTGGGGTGAACCATCTGGGTCACTTTTTACTCACCAATCTTCTCCTTGGACTACTCAAAAGTTCAGCGCCCAGCCGGGTCGTGGTAGTTTCTTCCAAACTTTACAAATATGGGGACATCAACTTTGAAGACTTGAACAGTGAGCAAAGCTATAATAAGAGCTTTTGCTACAGCCGGAGCAAACTGGCTAACATCCTCTTTACCAGGGAACTCGCCCGTCGCTTGGAAGGCACCAAGGTCACGGTCAATGTTTTGCACCCCGGTATTGTGCGGACTAATCTGGGGAGGCACATCCACATTCCACTGTTGGTCAAACCACTTTTCAATCTGGTGTCTTGGGCTTTTTTCAAAACTCCAGAAGAAGGTGCCCAAACTTCTATTTATTTAGCCTCTTCTCCGGAGGTGGAGGGTGTGTCGGGAAAGTACTTTGGGGACTGTAAAGAGGAAGATCTATTGCCTAAAGCCATGGATGAGTCTGTTGCGAGAAAACTCTGGGATATCAGCGAAGTAATGGTTGGCATAGTACAGTAGGAACCAGAAGTATAAAAGCCACTGAAAAAATGGATCTCACTTATATCTGTGGTCAGGTGGCGTGAGCACTTGCTACTTGAAAACAGTTTGATTTTACAATAGTACTACTAAGAGGTACATATGGCTACTTTGAAGTTATGAAAAGTTATATTTTGGAAATCAAAATTTCAGAAAAGATGTTACAAATATACAATAGGCATGATGACTTTAAAAATTGTAATTGAACATGCTTTGATGACAAATATTAAAAGAACTCGGTTACTTAAAATAGATACCTTGAGAAGTTTTTATCTCTGATTTTCATGACCAAAGTGTTAAATATTTCTCTTGCAATGCTGGTTTTTGTGTGGAAATAATATGCCTGGTGTGTGTGTGTGCATTCCTTACTTGGAATAAATTTACTGATGCAAATTCTTCATTGTCTGTTTCTTTAGAAGCTTCACTGAAATTAGTCCTTACCATGTCGTTAGCCTTACCACGTCATTAGCCTGTACTGATTTTGGAATACCAAGTGTCTTCCTCTTTTTTGCTGCTCTAAGAGGTAATATTTCTGAAATCCAATTCTGTGTCATGGTGTCACTTCACTGCTTAAAAACCTGTGTGTGGTGTTTTCCAGTTATAACAGTGAGTGTCCAGTCTATCTATCTACCTACCTACTTATCTTGCTATCTAGCTATTTTAAGCTGCAGATTTTTTTCTTTAAAAAAAAAAATCTTACTCTAATGCAGAAGCTCAATTAGTAAAACAGGCCATAGAAGTATACCCAGGTGGAGTTCCCCGAGGATATTTCTGAAGTGACTCTGTAGAATATAGTAGTGTACGAACCATTTCTACTTAAAGTTTAAACACTCATATATATTTTAGGTTCTCCATGAACTGCCACAGGCCTACCTTGTACTCTTCCACACAGTGCTGTCCAACAGAACTGTTCAATGATGGAGATACTTCTCTACACTGTCCAATACGGGGGACTCCACATAAGAGATTATTGAGTATTTGAAATAGGAGAACTGAATTTATAATCTTAAATTCAAATAGGCTCATGTACATAGTGACCAATTCATGTCTTAGCCAGTGGTTGGCAAACTCAGTCAACAGAGCCAAATATCAACAGCTCAACAATTGAAATTTCTTTTGAGAGCCACATTTTTTAAACTTAAACTTCTTCTAATGCCACTTCTTCAAAATACACTTGCCCAGGCCGTGGTATTTTGTGGAAGAGCCACACTCAAGGGGCCAAAGAGCCGCATGTGGCTTGCGAGCCGCAGTTTGCTGACCACTGTCTTAGCCCATCACCAGTTATTCCATTGGATAATCCGACCTCCTTTCAGACCAAACACCCACCTCCTGGCTTTACCTTACATTATTCTTTCAACCTGGAATACCCTTCTCCCTTTCACTGGGAATACTACCGACCCGTTCACATTCTCTTCAAGTGTGTTCCCATCCCCAGTCTCCCTGTAGCCTGAACTCATTCTACTTTGTTTTCACCGATCTTGGCAGCCTGACTAGGGATTTATTTTACTACACTGATTCTTTGGTCACAAATCTAGTTAGACAACTGGAATAGAAATTTTCCAAGAAAAGGTTTTATTTTTTCTTTCTTTCTGTATTTGTATTAGTTTTCCTTCCTCAAGAATCAAGGATAGTACCTGATACAAAATAAACATATGGTAATGATGTTTGAATAAGTAAGGAATCCATGCTGGACATAAACATAAGAGTCTACATATGAATGTTGTCAGCATCTATCTGTTTCATACCAAAAGTAATTAATTATTTGTCTTCATCACCTCTTAATATGGGAAAGATGAATTATGATGGTAAAGAATAGACAGAACTATACTAAATTGAATGAACATTTGGTGAGGGGTGATCTTTGGTTATTTTTTAAGATTTCTTATAATATGCGGTTCCTAGGTTACTAGTGTCAGTTCTTTTTGAGAATGGCAGAATCTTGGCAGATCACACAGAGGGTCTGTTTTCTATTAGAGCTTGGGCTGTGAATATGAGGGACACTTTGTGTTTGTGTCATCACAGGTGTGTCTTTGCAGGTGTAGCGGGTATAGCCTCATCATGTTCTTTGAAAAGTATTTTTTTAAAAAAATAATTCTGCAAAAAGATCTGCTGAACTTAGAAGTACGGGCAGGAAATTCACCAGAACGCAAGTTGGAAAAATGGAAGCTAATAAATCTGTCCTACACCTCGACTTCATTAAAAAGGAGCCCATATTTTTTTCTTTTAATACCATCTTTTCTGGCTACATTTTGATACCTGATGCTTTTCAGGGGATTTGGGCCTTTTGTAAGAGTTGAGCCTTTCAGAGTTCTTGTTTGTGGCACCATAATAAAATAGGATATATTAATTTATCATGATGGAAAACTAGGAACTCATCTGGAAACACCAACTATTATGGTAAAATGAGCTGCCATTTGGAAGATGTCCTTCCCACCCGGTGTCTGATGGACTCGAGGGCTAACAGCTATAGTATGACTACTTTGACTTGAAACATTTTTAAACCTTTTTTGCTGCTCTCTCCTTTATCCCTCTGCTCACTGACTACTAACCATTTCACTCGGCACAGAAACAAATAAAAGGCAATGCTGATACTCCCCCTGACCTCAGCAAAATACTGTGGGCGACAAGTGTGTCGTGTGCCAGATCCTGGAATAATTGAGTTGGAAACCCATTTTCGTGTTGGCGATGGGCTTCATCTTTTGAAATACTGATTTCAGTTTCAAACAGCTTGTTCTGGAAAGGGGTGAGGTCAGAGTAACTTTTATATGGTGAGGTTCTAAATAGCATTTAATGGGAAGAGCGAGTCAGACTTATATTAGTACACGTGATGGAAAGAAAACTAAACCAAGGAGTCAGCAAATTTTACAAAAGGCTAGAGTGTAAATATTTAAAGTTATCGGGCCATATACAGGCTGTGTTACATATCTCTCTCTATAAAAGCCCATGGACCAGAATGGCAAAACAACCAGAATGACCAGTGGTTATAATGCACACTGTGGCAGTCAACCTGCCTGATCTGGGCCCCGATCAGCTGCCCCGTTGACCAGCCTGGCCCCCGATTGGCCCCCAACACCCCAATCAGAAGTGGGGCTGGCTGGCCAACTGCCTGTGGTTTCTGCCCCATGCTGGCCTGGCCCGATAAACCCCATTGGGCAGGCCAGCTGGACCTACCTGTGCACAAATTTGTGCACTGGGCCTCTAGCTGTTTTATAATCCTTTACCAATATAAAATCATTCTTCGTGCACACAGGCCACACGTACTGTTGTACCTGTACAACATCCCAATGTACTCAATTATTTGTGTTTGAGACACGGTTTATGGCAGCCATGCTCATGTATACTGTACCTCCTACTTCTTAACTAGGCTCCTGCTGTTTCTCCTCCTCATTTCCAATCTTGTCTATTTGCTTGCAGACCCAGAAAGTCCAGAGAGTATATTTTTTAAATCGTCAGCTATAGATTTTGGTGTGAGGAGTAGCAGTTATCTGCCTTGAACTTCCTCTCCTCCCAAACTTGCTGGGCCTGGCTAGAGATCTGAGAGAATCTATATTTGAATATTTAATTGATTCCAAATGTCCTAAGCAACACTAAAGAGAGAACATATTACTAATCTCCTTCAGGAGCTTGGCCCCCACAGACAGCTTCAGATGTTTCGTAAACCTTCTCTGGACAGTGGAGAGTTAAATGAATCACAGGTTAGCCTGGAGGAAGGTAGTTTATTCCTAGAGTGAAGTAGAGCTCAGTTTATGCCTATGTTAAGAAAGAGTTGTTGCTAAGTTAGACATTTAATGAAAGCAGTTGCTGCAATAACTGATTCTCCTCCTCCCTCTCCCCCCCTAAAATATACTGAGTGAGGGCAGTAGCATGAGAATGCTCTAGGCTGAGAGTTTCCCCTCTGGCCCACCTGTTCTGTCACATATATAGAAAGAGTGAGTTATGTACTATTTGTCATTTCACAAATACAATCAAATGTCCGGTCATTAGCCTAGTCCCTGGGGTCATAGGCGGCAACAGAGAAAACCCAGCCAATCCTGTGTGTGTTAGCTGTGCTAGTTATAATTTAGAATAGAAATTACTAATCATAATGCAAAGTAATAAATTATGAGTCCAAAAAGAATTTTTATGAAAACTAAGCTGACCGTTTTGTGAGAAAGTAAATGAAGGCAAATCACTAGAAACGGTTGAATCAAGTTTCAAAACAACTAAAATAGATGTTATAGACATCTAAAAGGGTCTGTGGTTAATGCACTGCAAATGACTTTAAACTTTGACTCCATTTTAAAGGCACAAAGGCTGGAAGTCAACGAGTACAATAGAAGATGGAATTCCAAGTGAACTCACACTCAGAAAAACAATAGATAAGCCTTTAACCTTATGTCGGAAGATAGGCAGATGAATGAACACCTCTTATGTTTTAAGTTCAATTAATAATTAAGTTCAATTACTAATCTTCATAAAATTCGTCTTTCATCATTTTTTCCCATGTAACTAGCTGATTCCAAACAGGAGGGCTTCTATTGCACACACCAGAGCTATTACTGACGCGCCGTAAAGGTTTCACTCTGGAGGAACTGGCAGTTACTGTGTTCTGTGTCGTGAATAACATGTTCCCGAAGACTTCTAATCTAAATGTGGAATGTTTACTTTTTTAAATGCCCCAATGTACCTCATTGAGTTTTTGTCAATATCCTGAGTGTCCTAAAATTTATTTTCCTCATCAACCTGTCTTTGTTTCTCTCCCTCATTTAAAGCATTTACTAATTGTGTGAAAACAAGTTCCTTAACATTTAATAGAATTATTTTTTCAGTGTGTCATTTTATCTTTAAAATGACATATTACAGATGATGTACTATAGCCTGCTTGGTCTTAAGTTGCAGGTTTTAAAGTTTACTAAAAACAACAACATGTTTCTAACTTCCTTTATAAATTCTGACTTAACAAAATACTTGTATTCTTCCTTCCTTCCTACCTTCCTTCCTTCCTTCCTTCCTTCCTTCCTTCCTTCCTTCCTTCCTTCCTTCCTTCCTTCTCCCTTCTCTTTCTTTCTACCCAATGGATCTAAATAGGCATCTAGTCATTAGCAGAATGGTTCTAAATAATGGCACCTTTCTTGTTACTATGAGAACAGCAAAGTGAGCAGGAGGGTGCAAGCATCAATAGAAGTTTAAGTTGCCAATACATTCAAAAGGTTTTCATCTGTGTAGACCTATACACAGCATTGGCATTTCGGGCATATCTTAAAGTCGTACACACTGTTGGAGGTGAAGCTGAGCACGGAGAAATAAATAATCATTATTAGTTTGTGCAAAAAGCAAAGCTGGTTTCTGCCACCAAGCCATGAAAGCACAGGAAATGGCTTCATGTAGTAGGTGTTGGAAGCGAAGCATTCTGTTGACAGAAGCGGGTTCTACCCAGGGGTTTGAGCTAATGTAATCAAACACTTCAGAGCTGCAGCCTCGAGAGCTCCAGTCCACCCACCTCAGAGTTTATCTTTAGCTCATCTGGAAGAGTTTATTTTAAACATTGAACATTGTTTGCTGCTGTTGAAATGAAAGTGAGAGAGTTACAAGCTTTCTTCCACTGCCATCTGGCAGATTTACTGATGGGTCGGGTTCTTTAATCCATGTAGCCCCGTGTGTGGGAGCTATTGTCTTTGTGTGGATCATGCAGCTGGCTTGGCTGAACTTTAAAAAGCTCACACAAAGCTATCAAGAGCCATCCTATAGATAAATGAACTTGGGGGTGTTGCAAAAGTCACTGGAGTCTTTTGGAGGAGAGTGGAGAAGGCTCCAGTGTGTAGTTTTCATTTTTCTCTGAATGCACATTCTTGTTCTAGAATTCTCTGTGAACTTGAAAAGAGGATAACTATATGTGAATATCTTGATATATTCAAATATTTCAATATTTGAGAGAAATAATGGAAGCTACAAAAATATGTCCATACTTAAATTAGAAAAGTATTAGCAGAGTGGCAAGGTAGCAGACTTGGGGGTCCATATCTTATTAAAGTAAATGTGACTATCAGAAGTCAAACGAGTGTTCCCTTCTCTTCAGAGGGAATTTGTCTTGATTTCCACTCTGTGTAATATGGGGGTGTTCAATGGTATGCACAGTACACACTTAATCATAGCTAGAGTCTGCTTTGAGTATGGAGCTATCCAGAATCTCACACAGTACATAACACTGAGTACAACTAACATACAACTCCTCCTGTGCACAGTTTTGATGCTGTCCCTATATCCATACACATGCACTAAACAATCACATCTGAACAGTAGGCAATGTGCAAGACAGGATGCCTCCTTACTTACATGGAGCTTGTAGGAACATGAAGGAACATAGGACAAACAGAACCTAAATGACATGCTCGACTGGTGTCAGTGTTCCTACCAGGAGATTGATTGCTCCTTCCAACCTGTGAAGGCTGGAGAGTTTCCCTACAATGAGCAACAAACCCTAATGCCTATGTTCTGGGTCCGTGTTCAGCAAACGGCGACTCGAGAGCCACATGCGGCTCTTCGGCCCTTTGAGTGTGGCTCTTCCACAAAATACCACGGCCTGGGTGAGTCTGTTTTGAAGAAGTGGATTGAGAAGAAGTTTAAGTTTAAAAAATGTGGCTCTCAAAAGAAATTTCAATTGTTGTGCTGTTGATATTTGGCTCTGTGGACTAATGAGTTTGTCAACCGCTCTTCTGGGTGAACCCCAGCTTCCAACAAATAGGTGCCCCTACGGTGAGAATTTGAAGGGAGAATTGAAAAGGGGGCCTTCATTCTATTCCTTTTCGCTATTTTCTGTGGGCAAGAAAGGTTATGGATACACAGCTATTTCTTTTTGTTTACTTTTGTTGATTTATAATGACAAGAAGCAATTGGGATAGACCCCGAAATTCTGTGTCCACTCATTGCTCAGTGGGTATTGAGAGGAGGCTGCAGGGTGGTGGCATCCTGCCCATTTCTGGATCCCTGCGTCCTAGCTGTGGTGCTGTGTGTCGTACCTCAGTATTTCCATCAGAACCCTCGAGGTTCCCACCATCCTGATTGTGGCAGAAGTAGTAGCTTCCCCTCCCAGGTCAGTTCTTTCTATAGTATTTTGGGAGTCATTCCTGTTACTATAACCCCTCCCACGTTTCCAGCCCTTCCCATGAATTTGTAGGGACCTTCTACACTACCTTCTATGGCTCGCCACTTAAAATAGCTGGATGGATTTTGTTTCCTATAAAAATAAAGTAGACTACCAGGATTACTGACTAGAGAGAAAAAAAAGCACACATATAAATTTGCTAATCAAAACCACCTTGCAAATGAGCCAGTGAAACCATCCATAGAAAGCACAAAGAAATTGAGTATTATAGCTTGAAAAGGGAGAGGCGCTGATGAAAGAGAGGCATTTCTATGGTAAAATCACAATAATCCAATACTTGGGCCCTCCCTTCGCAGCCTCTGATATTTAAATTTGTCCAATTGTCAGCTGACAAAGAGAAACCACCAGAGAAACCGGAAATCTCTTTCCTTCCCTTCCGGTAGTAGGTTGTGTCTTCTCGCTGGGGAAATCCATTTGGGAAGCCACATTCTAATCAGAACCTTGATTGGTTATTATAGAATCAGAGAAGAGGAAGCTAACTGTGAGGTTGAATGTGGATGACCTGAGCAGTGATACCTGCCTTAGGCAAACCCATAAGTGGGCGATTGATACTCTGGATGGACATGGCTTCTGAAATGAGCCTTGAACTCGTGTGTTCTGTGGTTGCCAATCATGCCGCCGACTTAAGGCCATTTTCTTCTTTCTGAAAATATGTACTTATCACTTAAATATTGCTAGTCTGGCTCAGAGAACATTTCGCCTCCAGTGCACCACACAGAGAGGCAGAAAGGGCCAAGTGAATTAGCCACACTCAGAGGTACAGGTTGCTGTAGAGGAATATATTATTCACAGTTGGAAAGACTGACAGTTGAGAATCGTTCCTAATAGGAGATTTCTGGTGAACATTAATTTATCACAGCTGTTTTCCATTTAGGACAAAAAACGTAATAAATACTAGGCTTCCTTCAGCAGGCAATTTGATTAAGATTGTAGAATGACTTGTGATGGATAATCCTGCATAAGTGCTTCGGGTAGTGTGAATGGATTAGAAAGACATTTATAACCGAAGCCCTGGTTACCCCAGGAATATTTATTTCTGTTTATCTGCTGCCAATCTAATCAGAGAGGTAAAGGTAGAGGGGATTCAAAGGCTAGATGTGAGTTTTCAAGAACCAGACCGCAGTGTGCTGCTGATGACGGGGGCATATATTTGAACATTCTCTGCCTTCTGCTAACATCTGGCCAAAGGCAGTAATATATCAATTACTCACAAGATATTAGGTTGATTGTTTAATCAGTGAATTAATGACCTTAAAACTAACATGTCTATCATCCTTTTCATGGCCAGAGTAGACGGAACTAATTTAACTGGTTTTTGCCTCCCCTGTAGAAAATGTGTTCAACCGTTACAGGGAGAAGAGGATCCTTCTGGCTTGGGAAGGTGATGCTGCATCTTCCTGCACACTCTCATTCAAAACACACGAGGATGAGTAGGAAAGCCTCGAGTACGTGTGTCATTTTGACGACAGTCAGTGGTGATTTGGAATTAGTATGAGGGAAACTAGAAAGAAAGCTCACACACTGAAAAATTTTAATCTGGCCACAAATTCCCTTGGAAGGTTCTATACAGTTCAGTCAGATTACTGACTACTGCCCTGCAGGATTTTTTTTTTGGGGGGGGGGCGGTTCTTTCTGCAGATCCTTATGTGTTTTAGTAAGCAGTCTGCCTTCAATTAATTAGATATGATTTACTAAAGCCAGCACCATTAATTCTGCCATAATCTGTATGCATTTACTTTGTCCCCTACTTAATTTTCAAAGATGTATACACTTTTTGAAAACAAAACAAACACGAAAGGAGCTTATTTTCTTTTTAAAAAGAATGTCACATTATTGCACATGCCTAAGACTGCAGATCATCAAGTATATGACAAATTAGGAGAATTGATTAAACTCACCCCAGAAAGTTCTTTCTAGAAAAATAATAACTACTACATACGTAAGCTATTTAACCTATATATTACCTCTAATTCTTGTAACAACACTGCCAGGTATTCTTATTCCCAACTTACAGCTAAGGGATGTGAGCATTCGGAAGCCTAAAAGGCATGCCTGATGAGACCAGGAGTTGAACCAAAATTCCTCAGATTTGAGACCCTCTCAGCCAGTTCTTTTAGTGAGCTAAAACAGTGCACATAAGTTACTTTTTATACATAAGTTAAAATAACACACAAAGTTAAAAATTCCTCTAAAAGATAATAGATGATTAAATCTCATATTTACAATCATTAGTATATTCGATATTCCCCTTTCACATATTTTCTTATGTAGAGTAGATAATATTTTAAGTAATAATTTTTTTGTGTGGCCAACAGGTCGAGAATGTGTTAAACATTTTTTTCATGGACTACTATATTTAGTTTCTCTGTCAACACAGGTTAATTGAAAAGGTTTCTGCACAATATCCCCAAGTGTAAATTATTTATCAGGGTGGTTAAATAACCCAGAGCCAGTCCAGAGGGCCGGTTTCACGCCAGAGGGATATATATCACCTTTCATGGGTTGGGAGAAATCACACAAACAATAAAGATGTCTGAGTTAAATCATCATACAGACATCAAAAGGACCATATTACTATACTTTATAGCAAATGCATCCACTTCTTTGAAAGTGCAACAGTTTTAACTCTTCAACATCTAAGAATTCAGACCTTACACATATCCCATTGGTGAAAACCCACTAATTTTTAAAGATTTCAAATACCTAGAATAGTTTTCCTACTATGCAACTGATGACACCCTAGACATATCAAGATTATTTCATGTAAAGTTTTCTGAATGAAGTGAATGGTGACAGATAAAAGATGTTTTTATGTTTCTTTTTTTTTTTTTAAAGAATTACTTCAAGGACTCTGACTTCTGGAAATGACAGGCTGGGTTACTTGAACTAATCTTTACTTAAAGACAACTAACAATCCTGAAGAAAATAGAAAAAAAGATATGCTTTTCCCTTAAAAAAACAGCAAAGAGCTGAATAAAAATGGTGAGACATTTTTAGATCGAAATCAAGTAAACATGAAGGTAAGAATCTCGAAAGTTAAGGGAAAAGGCAAAATTCCTGCTGCCCAGAGGATACTTGTCACCCTCAGAGAAGCCATGATGATATGAAGGTGTGTTTTGACAGCCTAGAACCTGATGGAGGACAGACGTGAACGTGAGCACAAAACCTGGGCTCGGATAGACACTGCAACCCACAATAAGCTGCAATTCTAAACAACTACACAGTCGAGGGAAGGGTGAGCAAGAATTAACAATATATTATCCTCCCAGCTGTCCCATGAAATAGGGGGGCTGCCTCAACCCTGAGCAGAAGAGGGAACAAATAAAAGGAGAAACCTGTTCCTGCGAGGCTGTAAGCTAATCCTGGCCCCCCCTGCAGAAAAGCTAACCTATTTCACCAGAGCAACCCAGGAAAGTTCAAACCATCCATTTGCTCTAAAATCATTACAGATTAGAGGATCAACAGCAAAAACAAAACCAAACCCAAATCCTCTTCAGAAGATGGTCTTTTCATAAAAGGGCTCTGTAAATAATTGTATCGAGGGCAATTCAAGCAGTAAGGAACAAGTACTGGTACCATGAGTGAGGACCAGCAGCCCCAATCCCAACGTTCAGATATCGGCACCACCAGACACAGATGACAGAATAACGATGCCCATTATGCTTAAAGAAACACGAACAAGCGTGGACGTTTTAGCAGAGAGAACATATAAGAGCGACAACCTTTAGAGCAATATATGACTTCTAGAAATGAAAGTACTACAACAAACGAAAGCCTCGGAGGGTGGACTTGGCTGCACACTGAACACCACAGAAGAGAGAAGAAGTGAACTAAAAGGACGGATCAGAAAAAATGATCAAGAAGGCTGCCAAGAGAGACACAGAGATGGAAATTTTAGGAGAGAGATTAAGAATTGTGGCAGATAGAATAAACTATATCATACATTTTTATTGGAGTTTAGAACGAAAACCAAGAGAGAATTGGGACAGAGGCAATATTTGAAGAGATCATTAAAAAAATAACTTTCTAGGACTGATGAAAAATAATAACCCACAGTTTCAACAAGGCTAATTCTAATCAGGAATATTAAAAACTTACATCCATGCAAAAAACCTGTACAGAGATGTTTATAGCAGCTCTGTTCATAAATGCCCAAACTTTGAAGCAACCGACATGCCCTTCAGTATGTAAGTAAGTAAGTAAATTGTGTATATCCAAACAACGAGATATTATTCAGGGCTGAAAGGAAAAGAGCTATCAAGCCATGAGAAGACATGAAGAAACTTGAAACCCATATTGCTAAGTGAAAGCAGCCAGTCTGAAAAGACTGCATATGAAATACATACACGTGTGAGAGAGTGAAAATCATTGCCAACCTAAAATTCTATACTCAATCAAACTATATATCCAGACTGGCTGTAAAATAAAATGTTCACAAACTTACCAAAGTGCAGAGACCTGGCCACCGCTGGTCCCTTCAGAGGACATTCTGAACAATTCACTTCAGCCCTCAGAGGGAAGTCCTGAGAAAATAATGAAGATCAAATAAAACACTGCTGAGTAATTATAAAACTGGTAATTGTATTAGAAGATAAGACTTATATAAACATCAGATAAAACTAATAAATATATGAAATAATAATGTAAAATAATAGGCTTAATATACCTGATAATATTTAGATAGAAATCAGGAAGGGCTCATTTTAATTAAAGCGTTCTAAAGGTTTTTCATTATCCAGGGAAAGTTAAAAGTAAAGATTGGTATTCAAATTTGTTAAGTCTAGGATATAATACCGAGTGACCACTGACAAATAATTTTCAAAATGTCTAATCTCCAAACTGATATAGCAAAAACAAACACAACCTAACAGGTTGGCATCCAGACCTACATTCGCACCTAAGCTTCCCCAGGGAGAAGCCCAGAAATCCTGATTTAACTGGTCTTGCGTGGGGCCCAAACATTGGCTTTCTTTTTTTTTTAAGAACCAAAGTGTTTTGAATCTGCAGCCAGGATTGAGCATGTGGATTACAGAATTCTCCACTAGTGAATGGCGCAGGGGAGGACGGGCTGTCCTGAGGAAAGCGGGCCCTCTTTCCCCTGCACCCAGCGGCTCTCAGAGAAGCGTGGTCTGTGGGACAGGACTCCACTTCCCTCCTGGCTTTCGTGTTTGCTTTTCTGACCTGCCGTCACCCACCCAGGTCCAGTGCTAATATTCCCTTGGATGTGGTTGCTGTCTTAACCAACGTATTTCAGATAGAGATTTGGTGGTTGTCAGCATTTTTACTATCTACATTTTACACTGAGACCCTTAAAACACATGTCCATGCTGAATGTAGACTTTCGTCACCAGTCCTGAAAGGACATTTGAGCCAGCCATTGTGTGTTGCTGCCAGCTAGCAGTTCTGTTTAGCAAAGGCATCATCCATAGGTGGAGTGTTTGGGAAGTTATTTGGACAGTGACTGTATTTTAGCAATATTTTAAAAAATAGATTGAATTTTTTTTTAAAGTCAAGTAATAAATCAACATATGTCTCATAATCCTAAGCATTGAGACTGAAGTGCCAAGTAATGGGTACTAATTTATATATCGTTTTTGTAAAATGAATGAATGAAATAACTGTACTGAAAACAATCTATAACCTCAATCACATGTTCATTGAGCCTACGTTCATTAGCTCATTAATATTTTTTTTCAAAGTAAAAATATAGTGTTTCCCCCAGAAATATATGCACACTTTAATAGCTGGTAATCCGCTTAGTTTTACTCCTTTTCAGGATTAACTGATTTGAAATAATGGGTGAAGCCAAACTAAGCTTTGAACAAAGAAAACTCACCCTAAAGTGCCACTAAACTTTTTTTTTAATGGGTATACATAAAAGATAAAGTTTACGGTACAAAACCTGCAACAGCCAACGAGTTGAAGACACACAAATACTGAATGAGATGACTCTTGATGTTTGCCATTCTATTGCTTCATGTTATCAGCAATGCCTGGACCAGAATGGTCATCAGTTTGAAAACAGGCATTGACAAAAAAAAAATCATTTCTGCAGATTCTTTTAAATTTTAAAAAGAACCGTTGGTCATTGAAATTGGGACTCAAAATTTTCTTGTGGTCATATGTTTATTTCTAGTCTTCAGAGGCAAGATTTTTTTTTAAACAAAAGAAATAGGGGAAATAAAAATAGATACAGAGACAAAGAAGCATGGAACAGGCTGTCAAACTACAGCAGGAAGGCGAGAAGGTTGGGGGTGGGGATGCTGCAAGAGATCAACTGAAGGACTTGTATGCATGCATAAAAGTATAACCATAAGACACAAGACACTGGGGGGGAAGCAGGTGAGGGCAGATGCTGGGGGTTGGGAAAGCCAGGGAAGGCCAAGGGGAAAAAAAAGGAAACATATGTACTACTATTTGTAATATTTAAACAATAAAAAATTAGTAATAATAGTAATAATAATAATAAATAAAATGAACTGTATGTTAATAAACACTGACTTTATGATCATTCAAAGTGTGTGTACATATTTGGGACACCCTTCATATATATGTATATATATATATATATATATATATATATATATATATATAAAATAAAGTGCTAAACTATTACATCTAAGACTTTTATCAAAATAGTAAGGTCAATTATGGATTTTATAGCTTACTAGAGGCCCAGTGCACAAAATTCATGCATGGGGGGTGGCATAGAGGGTGTCTGCACCTGGCCAGCCCCTCCCCAATCTGGGACACCTTGGGGGATAATCATCATTCTGACATGCCTCTCACAATCCAGAACTGCTGGCTCCTAACCACTCACCTGCCTGCCTGATTGCCTCTAACTGCTTCTGCCTGCCAGGCTGATCATCTCTCTTTGATTGCCCCTAACCACCTCTGCTGTGGCCCTGCATCAGGAACCAAGATTCCCTCCTCCAGCCGACCACAGGCACCGGGATCTGGTCTTCCCTACCTCTGGTCAGCCATAGGAGCCCAAACCGGCTACAGTCTCAGGGGATGGTGGGTAGCTGGCTTCCCCTGGTCTACAGCTGCAAGTGCTGATGCCTGGGACCACAGGGCAGGTGGCTTCTTCATCTCCCAGGCTACAGCCAGCCTCAAGTGCTGGCACCAGGTTTCTTCGTCTTCCTAGGATGTGGGGTGGGCGGACGTGAGGCTTCTGCTCCTGTCTGTGGCCTAGGATCACAGGACAAGTGGCTTCTTGTTGGCTGCATCCAGCCTCAGGCACTGGTGCTGGACTTCTCTGACTCTCACAGGCCCAGAGCGGCTGGGGGGCGGGGCTGCCACCATCTTTTCAGGTTAATTTGCATATTCACTCTGATTGGCTGTTGGGTATAGCAGGGTGATGGTAATTTGCATGTTTCTCTTAGTGTAGATAATGATCAAGGACCAAACTTTCCTTACAATATTTCTATTTTATCATGCTTCTACACACATCTAAGAAGCATATCATGGATGGAAATAGGCATCTGAATTTGCCTTTTGATTTGCACAGCCCTTTGTGAGGCAAGTTTGATTGGGCCCCTTCTAGAGATGAGGAAATTGAGGCCCAGGGATGTGACAGCTGGTGAATGGCATGTAGGCAGCCAGTCTCGAGCCCCAGTTACTGTGGTCCTTCCACGTCACAGCGTGTAGGTCTTTCCCTCAGCTGATTGCCCTCAATCTCCATCACTGTGACCCAACAAATCCTCAGGTGTGACTCACCCCTGTCTCAGTTATTTTAATTTTTTTAAAAAGGCTCTCCAAGGCCCAGTTGAATGATTATCTACCAGTAGAACTTCAAAAACTATAAATTAAACTAGAAGGGTGGGTGGCTACTTCTAAATCCCATCTTTCTGTACATTAATCCCAGTTATGGGGGTAGAGGGGGACTGGTTCAGAGAAAAAGGCACCAGCCTCTTTTGAATAGTGGGAAACCTTTTCCAACTCACTGCTCACCATCGTCTTAAAGGGCTCCCAGAACTGCTTAAATACCCCCCAAATTAAATAAATTACACGTGTGGTTATGAGAAATTTAAGCACTTATTTATCCACATCATTAGTCATCGAAATTCTTGTAGGGAGTAACAGCCCAGCCCTGCAGGTCAGCCACTTCATGTTTCCTTAACACTTCCACTGTTTTTTAAACACCCGCTCCTTGATTTATGACTGTACTGTGGCCTCAGCCTGGGCCTAATAATGCAGCACGTACCACCCCCGATCAGAGTGACACGCACATTCCCTCGCACCAATTTAAGTCATCCCATATGTGGGCTCTCGCCTTCTATTCTGCTATCTGGAAGTTCATGGAAACAGGTGACCCCCATTGCAAGCCAAGGACCTTCACTTCAACATGAAGACTTTCAGCAAATGATACTTACTTCTCGGCGAGCTTCAGTATTTTTGAAGCGTTTTTGGCTGGACCTTCTTTTCCCCCAATTGAACCACTTGCTTCCACCTGGAATGCTTCTTCCCCTGTTTTCACCCTGCATGGGCAAGAAATTGTTTTTCACTTCCTTCTTAAAACTACTACCGCTACGATGAGCTCCAGCCACATGCCCCCTGCAGTCAAACCCCTAACACACTGCTGTAAGTTGTATCTGTCTGTAGGCCAGATCCATGTGCATTTCTACGCTGGGCGCATATTAGGTATCAAAAACATCCTACTAACTTTTTTGAGTATTTCATAATTCCAGGTGCTGTGCTGGGTATTGATGATGCATTGATGAACAAGACTAATTTTTTCTCAACATACTCCCAGTCTAGCAGTTATAGATAAATACATGCATACAAAATAGCTAAAATACATGAGTACATAATTCTATCCAATAAAAGAGTAATATGCAAATTAACCATACCTTCCCTACACCCATAAGCCATGCCCACAAGCCAATCAGATGGTGGTTAATTTGTATATCTGCACGCAGAAGACAGCTTAGGAGGAAGCCAAGCACAGTGGAAGGGAGAAAGCTGCGGAGAAATAAGCAAGCGGGGCGGGGGAGAAGAGAGGAAGCAAGGCAGAGGAGACAGGAGTGAGCAAGGCAGCAGAGACAGGAAAGAGCGAGGTAGTGGAGAAGGCAGCCAGGCAGCAGAGAAGGGAAGGAGCTTTGGTCAGGCTGCAGGAATCTCTATTCTTGCAGGAATCTTCCTGCAATAGGTCTCTAGTCTATAATAAAGAGCTCAAAGGGCAATGGATGGTGTTGGGTGGGTGGCTAACCATGTGATTTTGAGTTGGCCTGGGGAGCTTGGGGAGAAGGGAGAGAAGGTGTTACAGGCAGTGGGAGAAGCACCGGCACTGTGTGGCAAGAGAGGAGAAACTAAAGAAGACCATGGAGAGGTGAATGAGACAAGAGTCATGAGTGGTGTGAACATCACATAAGGGAAGCCAAGGTGACCTTGTTTTCTGGACAGCGGGCATCTTGGAGTTTTGTAGCAGATGAATGGCCTGATTAGCTCTGTTTGTCAGATGGATTGCAATCGCAAGGACAAGAGTAGCATTGACAAGAGTGTGGGGCCAGTGGTGGCAGACAAGCATTAGGAGGTTGGTACTCTGGTCCAAAAAGGAGCTATTCTGAAGTGGAAGCCCAGTCCATGTCTTAATGTCCCTGCCCCTCCTCTTTCCCTAGTCAGGTTACCCCAGTCCAGCACAGTCCTACCTAATCGATGTGAAAATGAAAGGGTTTTATGGACTCTTTTAAGCACCCCACATGCTTTTTAATGATTTTTTTCTTTAGCTTTCTTTACACCAAAATGATGTTTTATAATATAGTTGATTATGAAGAACTTCATTATTAGGAAGATCAGTTAAATAAATCAAACATTCAACATTCTCCAGCATGCTCATGATTGACATTTATGTGTCCATGTCAGCATAATTATTATTGTAAAAAAAATGTATACTCCTTTCCCTCAAGCCCAGGTCCCCACCTTCGGTGGGCTCGATGCTCCCAGAGAGCTGGACCAGTCCCTGCAGAGATCCTGGGTGTGAGGAGACGGGAGGTGGCCAGATAGGAGGTGAGGGGCAAGAGTGGGATGTCCCTTCTCTCTCAAACCGGCTGTGCATGTCACCTCAGCCTAGAGGCCTTGAGGTGAGGTGTCCTCCTGCCTTCTGATGCCTCATCACCAGTGAATTGGAAGCTGCATGGTGTGTGGGTAAAAGTAATGGCTCTGGAACCATTTTAAGCTCTTCTGTCACTAGCCATGTGCCTGGGTCAAGTCATATTGTCTCTTTAAACTTGTCTCATCAGCATGCAAAATGAGTATAAATGGAATAATATGAGTAAAAATACTCCACGTAGATTGTGGCACACAGTAAGAACTCTGAATATGAACAATATCGATAGTCATTTAGATTTAATAGCCCAGTTCCAGCTCTGAGAACCTGGAGAGGTTATTCTCTCCCTGAGTCATCAATGGCATGAACCCTGACTATCTTCAAGTATCATTTTGGAGACTGTGTGACATCATAGATGTGTAAGCACCATGCACATTATAAAGAGCTATACAGTGTATGGGATTCTTACAGCTACAAAGAAAGTAATCTCATGGAAGCTTTGCACTTTCAGAAGCTGCTGGTCTGGGTAAACTGAAACAGGGAAAATATGCTTCCCAGACTTGGCACAGTTAGAGCAGCAGCCAAGAGCCAGGCTATTCATGGCATGGGACCCCCAGGGTTTCATATGCTGGCAAAGTGCAGTGGGACCCCACATCTCGGTTTTACTATTCAGTGGATTCCATGTGTTACCTGAGTCCTGCAAGCACTACCTTCAAGCATGCTCCCTAGCTGTACTACTGCATGGCCCAAATCTCAGGACACACTTACCATCATGCAGTGCAGGAGCGAGGGTGCGAGGAAGCAAACCGCAAATGAGCAGGAGGTAATGGATACACAGTTAACCAAAATGAACTTTAGTCCATTATGTAAGAGGCTCCTCTGGGAATCAAGGCCAATCTAGCATGTATGGAATCCCCTTCAGAAACCTAGTGTTGGGTAGAGAGAAATACAAGATCCTAATTACTATGGAAATACAAGATCATAATTATTATCTATATATATATAAGCCAAGCAACCAGAACAGCAGAATGACCAGTTGCTATGATGTCCACTAAGGTGGCCAACCAGCCTGACCCAGACCCTTATCGGTACCCCCAAACCTCCAGTGGCTCCTCCCCCTGGCTGGCCTGGCCCCAGATCAGCCACACCCTGACCCTAATTGGGGCGGGACTGGCCAACTGCCCGCTGCTCCTCCCCCCTGCTCCCGCCAACCTGGCTCTGATCAACCCCCATTGGGGCAGGCTGGCTGGACCCCACCTATGCACAAATTCGTGCACCTCACCTCTAGGGGCATATAATTAATATTCACTCAAAGAGCTTTTTGAGTGAGTGAGGCATTCTGCTAAAGGCATCAAGGTGTCAATCTTCACAGCATCTCTATGAGGTAGGAATTGCTATCTTTACAGATGAAGAAACAGGTGCTAAGATCACACACTAGCAAAGGTTGAGTCCACTGTCTGATGGGTCTACCTCCAGGCTCAGTAGCCCTGGCTTCAAGGCGCTTGGACTTGATCAGGGGGACAGAAGACAAGACACAGCTGTGGACCATACCAGGGCAGCAGACACTGGAAACGGTGGATGGAGATTTTCAGAAGAAGACGTGGCCTTTGTGAATGAGGCCTGGGTGAACAGCTTTGCTGAAGTAGGTCAGACATGAGCTTGGCTGTGTGTTGGGGTAAGAGAGTAGCAGAGCAGTGAGAAGTAACCAAAACCAGAAGTGATCATGCCCTCTCCTTGCTGAGGATGAGGGATGAGGGCACGCGTGGGCTCCCACAGAGCCTGTTTGAAGAAGTCACCTTGGAGGCTTGTGCCTGCAAGGACTGCCGGTGGGGGTAGACCCGTGGCTGGGCTTGAAAGCCCAGTAGAACAGGAGGCCGGAGATGTGAACAGGCATGTTGAAAAGAGGAACCCCAAAATCAAATAAACTTGAGAATCCTACTAACAATCAAAACCAGGAGGTGCAAATCCACTTTGCATTTGACGAGCAAAACTTAAATGCTCTCACAAACATTGCCAGCGTTAGTGGTAAACAGGAACACTCACACCACCGGGGAAAGTAGAATAGATGTTTCCATCCACCTTAGAAAACACATCGGTCAAAAGCATCAAAAGCAATGAAATTAACCATGAGCATCCTCTCCGGCTTGACAATTCCACTTTCTGGTGTCTAAGCTAGAGGGATTCCCAAAGATGTGCGAGAACCTTCACAGCAGCACTGTTTGAAACAATGAGAGCTTGGGAAACACCCAATCATCGCCTACAAATAAATACAACGCACTATGTATGTAAATGCTGTTCATCTCTTAAGAAGAGTTACCCAGATTTCTATATGCAAATCTCAGAAACATTTACAGACTTCCACTCCTGGGGAGGAGGCAGTAGCTGTAGCAGAGAACGGCAAGGGAAGCAGGTAAAGTCAAAGGCAGCAAAGCGCTAACGAGGGAGCCAGGACATATGGGGCTAGGATGTGGGCACCATTTTTTGAACATGGCACATTTGTCAATTCTTGGTGCAGGAAGGGTGGCTGAGAAACCTGGCGGAGGGTAGTTGCTAAGAGGCTATCTTAAGGGTTTGGGCAGATAAACACTGGAATTTGACACTGCCAATGCAGTTGGGACTCATGGGGCCACAATTTCAGAGAGAGCAGAGACTCCTGGAAATGATACCAGTACTCAATATCTACCTGACCTAAAGAAACTGGCATCCTGGTATTGCCATGAGAACCGAATAAAATGAGCATAGCTAATACGATGCTTTCTCAGCAACAGTTCTCCTTGAAGGAGGCCGTGGAATGTTCTAGATGTACAAAGGATGGGAGAATGGTGGATTATCAGTGGGCATACTGCTCAGGAAACCCCATATGTAATTGTCCACAGGCAAAAGTCGGGAGTTTTCGTCTTGATTCTAATCTTTTGCTCCCTACTGCCTTCTCCGAACTTCCACATTATTCTGTAGATTGTACAGTTAGGTAGAATGTTAGACGGATTTAAACAGAGCACACAAAATGCTGACATTGTGGGTAACTCAAATCTCCAAAATGTATACCAATTAAGACGGGCATGTGAGCAGCAGTGCTGAGTGGGTCGTGAACCGTGTCTTTCCGTGGCCCCACGGCAATGCCATGCTCCTCACACACCTGTGCTTCCTGTGGTTGAGCCAAACGGGGGTGGGAGTTGGGGGAGGGGAGGAGACCCTGCTGCCATTCCTTTCGCTGCTCCCGCGTTCCTATGACTTTAAGGTTTTCCCATAGCCAATCTCAGTGCCATCCAGGGGAGTCGTGAGTGGCGGGGACCGTGCTTTTTCTGAGAAGCATTCCTGAGAACAAAAACATTATGAAATAGATTTAGCGGCGATAAAATACTCTGAAGATGACCACATCTCTGGCAGGGTAGCTCAAGCAGCTAAGTTCGAGTGGATTTAGGAAAACATGAGAGCTCACCCCAAGAAAATAAAAGGAATCACTGAACAAACATCTCTAAGTTTCCTGGACGTCTTTACTTACATATTATGTATTTATTGTTTCAAGAGTAAATTAAAAGCAAAAAAAAAAAAAAATGAGTTCTGTTTCTTAGGGTGTTTGTACATTCACAAGTCTCCAAATGCATCCTCCCTTCTGTATGCCTGTAAGAAAACTAGTTTTGAATTATTTAAGTCTGCAATAATGGGAAGTCTGTAGTAATCGGTCACTTGTATAGAAAGGGGGTCACCCTGTCCTGACCTCCAGGCTGGTTTTATAACCCAGGCCCGTGGCTCTGTGTTGACGGCCTATCTTCCCACCCAGCCTGTGCCCCTTCCCAGTGCCCGGCCCAGGGCCCAAGCTCAGACCGGGGAGTTATCCCAGAACCCCTCTCCCCTTCAGTCCTTGGAGGGCCATGGAGCCAGCGTGGCTCCCACTCCTCCCAGAATCCTCACCCCGAGCCTGGCGGGGGCGGGGGGGGGGGGGGTGGACAGGGGACAAGCCTAAGATTGCAGGGCTCCCGATGAGGCAAATAAAACTGATTGACTAAACTTTGAGAAGTTCAAGTCTAGGAACTCGATAAGGCGGTGAAAGCTCAGAGCAAACCAAGGCCGGGTTCCAAGTCCTGATAACTTCAAGATGTTTCCCAAAGTCCTCAGATAAGTCTGGCCTCCAGCCGGGCTCTCGCCATGACCTTGAGGAAAGGCAGCATTACCCTTGGATGTCCCTTTGCGCAGAGAACCGGCTCACAGAGGAGCACGTGCAGCCGTTTAGGCAAGGACAGCAGGACAAAAAGGCAGCCAGGATTTTGGGGGCCGGATCCGCCGTCCTCCTCACAGCCTGTTGAACAAGCCCCCTCTTTGACCTCCATTTCCTCCTCTGCACAACGAAGCCTGCGTGAGCTTATTCCTGAAACGCCATCTTTCCTTATGGGCATATGAAAATACAAAGGAACTATCCAACTATCTGACTCTTCTGGTCCCTACCCGCCCCCCCAAATTGAACATACATTTGCAGCACAGCAAGCCCACCCTAGCTCCTCCTTCTCCCAGCGCTGCTCCCTCCCTGCTTCCTCCGGTTGGAAAATGCTCAGAGATGCTCTCCGCGCTTTCCGTTTTATGATTTGAACTTGACGGAGTCCAGAGAAAGGGAAGAAAATGTCTCCCTCTTTGCAGGACCATCCCTCTGTCTGCACGTGCTCAGCTGTAAAATGAGAATCACGGTCATTACCATAAGGAAATACTTATCTCCCAGGGCTATGGGGAAAGTTCATGTTCATGAGCTAATGGGGCCTGTAGTGCCAGAGGGGGAGGAAGGGCAGCAGGCTCCACCCCGAGGGGCAGTCACTCTTTCCGGATCAGAGGGAATGGATCCGGGGGCCCGGCTCAGGCCCAGGTGGGAGCATCAGGCGTGTGGAATCACCCCTCGGCCTTTCTTAAACCTTCAGGGGTTGGTTCCCTCTCCCTTCCCCTCCTGCTGGAAGATGCCAAATCAGAGGCCCCAGAACCCCCTGCCTGGACACGCCCCCTCTCAGTACTTCTGCACCTGACCCCTATTTGGAACCACTGGTAATATTCTGGAAGACACACTCTACAGATGTTGTCCCGGCAAAGTTGCCTCCGAGTCTGTATTAGAAAACTATGGTTTTCACAAAATCGGAATCACATCCCAGGGCCCTCCGGCTTCTCGCAGCACCCAGTTCCAAGATAAGAGAGGCCTGTTCTATTTTTAGGGATGGGACCGGTCTTGCCTTTCACCCACAGAGACTCTGACGCTTTGGCCTGCGGCCGCACAGATGTCCTCAAGACCTCCCCATGGCTGTGCTGGCTCAGTCACACCGGAACCAGAGCCTTAGCCTCTACCCACACCTGCCCATCCTCACTGCGCATTCCGCCCTGGGCACCCGCCGGCCCCGCACACTGTCACATGCAACCTGCTGCACCTCAGTTCAGAGAACCTGCTCACCTCCGCCTGTGGGTTCCTGTGTGGGTTCCTGGGGCTTTCAAATACATTTTGCTTTTTCATCATAATGACCGTTGGAGGGAGGCAGGTGGTCTGATCGTTGCTCCCATCTTAAAAACGAGAAAAGTGAGGTGCAGACAAAGGCTTGTACCATCTTGAAGCATGATACACACCAAGATCAGAACTCAAATTCAGGACTCATCCTACACCTGGGGCCTTATGATGCCTTTCTTCTTTTCTTGGTGATTTTCAAACTTTATTCAGCAACAGTCATCTGTGAGTTTAAAATCCTATCTAATAGAAGAGTAATACGCAAATTGACCGCACCTCCACCACGCCCAGAGCCACACCCACCAGCGAATCAGAGTATGCAAATTAACCCAATCAAGATGGTGGTTAATTTGCATATCCTGGTGCAGAAGATGGCATAGAAGGAAACCACACACTGCAGAAAGGTGCAAAGCTGTGGAGAAGCAAGCAAGCGGGGCGGGGGAGAGGAGACGGGGAGCGAGGCAGAGGAGATGGGAGGGAGCAAGGCGGTAGAGATGGGAGGGAGCAAGGTAGAGGAGAAGGGAGCGAGGCAGCAGAGAAGGGTGGGAACAAGGCAGCAGAGAAGGGAATGAGGCAGCGGAGAAGGGAGGGAGCTTTGCTCAGGCCACAGGAAGCCCTATTCTTGCAGGAATCTTCCTGCAATGAATCTCTAGAATAATAATAATAATAATAATAATGATAATGATAATAATAATAGCTCCAACCCATGTCCAGAGATTCTGATTCTGTAGGTCTGGGGATGGGGATGTTTATATTCAAACAGATGATACTATGGTTCATCCTAAACTGAAATTGCTGTCCTGCCAGGTAAAGACGGTATTAATTGTCTTTCTAACTCCATGCCATCTCATCTAGACACCGATCTTAGCTCAGGCCAGGCTGGCAAATCCCCTGCGTTCTGAGCATCCCTGGTTCCATCAGCCTGTGCTCCTTTGTTGCTGTGAGACCTCTTGCCTGCAATTCCCCACACAGTCTGTGCCTGCTCACGAATGCTTCTTCCTAGGCCCCCGTCAATTCTCTACTCCCTTGGGATTAGCCCTGCATGGCACCTTTCGCACACGTGCACCCTGGATCCTTTGCTTTGGCCTTCATCACATACTGCCTATGTCACTACAGACATGCTTCGTAGGTTACCCTTGTCCCTACAGAGGGACTGAGGGACTGTGCGTGACAAGGCCCGGGGAGTAGAGCAGTGAATGTCAGGAGCCCTGGTTGACCAACTGCTGGCTTTGGGACCCTATGGAGACCATGGCTTCTTCATTATTGTTTTGTACCCTTTGCTTTTGCCTTTGAGCCTCAGTTACCTTCATTATTAAAAGGCTCAAAGGATAACATCACGCAACTATTGCAAGGTTATGTCTGGAAAGGCACCAAGCATGATCGCTGACACCCAATGGCTCTCAGGATTTGATCATCGCCAACCTAATGCCAGGCCTTCTGTGCCATTTTGTTCTCATTACACCACACGGCTGTCTCGAGTTGGGTTTTCAGAGGAAATCTCAACTTGAAATGTGACTCCTGGTGACATTTGGATCCGGGACAACACCTGCTCCCCTAACCCCTGTGACTACGTGAGGAAGAAAAGAATGGACAGATGCAGAACAACTGGCATCCTACAGGGGAGAGGCTACGAGGAAAAGGAGGCGATGAGTACGCCTCCTAAGGGAAGTTGGCGCCGGCTTCCTTGGAAAGGTGATATTTGGGTGTCGCAGTTTGAAGGCAGAATAAGCAACCTCTCTCCTCCCCCTCAGAGGAGGCAACCGAGATGGAATGAGAAGGAGAAGCCAACACCTTCAGCATACCTGCTGTACTTCTGGACCGGAGAGAACAGGGACCATCCCCGCCACTGCAACCTATAGCTTGGGAGACCCCAGTGAGGGCAGGATTGGGCCTGCAGGCAGATGTGCTTACCCAGTCTCCTGCAGGGGGCAGCACTGCTTCTGACCAGTCCAATCTTTGGGGAGGGTCAGGCACAGAGAGAGGGGCCTCTTGATGCTTCTCCAAGGCAGTTCCAAGCCCTGGCCAAAGGGAGTAGGTAGGGCCATATAAGAAGGCATTGATCTGCTCTAACTGGTGTGGCTCAGTGGATAGAGAGTCGGCCTGCAGACTGAAAGGTCCCAGGTTCGATTCTGGTCAAGGGCATGTACCTTGGTTGCAGGCACATCCCCAGTAGGGGGTGTGTAAGAGGCAACTGATCGATGTTTCTCTCTCATCGATGTTTCTAACTCTCTATCCCTCTCTCTTCCTCTCTGTAAAAAATCAATAAAATATTTTTAAAAAGAAGGCATTGATCTTACAGCAGATGCTGCCTTACAAAGTGGGGGGGTGGGCTGAGCCCCAAATGCTTATTTCCTGGCCTACTCCCCTCCTCTTCAGAAGGACGAGTGAAAGATGGAGAGAAGGCCTAGCTGTGTGCCTCTATCTTTTCATCTCCACCTTGTGCTCCCTCTCTATGGAAATATAAGGGGCACATAAACATTTTCCTCTAAACATACACTTGTTTGTAGCCGGCAGACATTCCAGAAAAAAAAAAAATTCAGGCCGAAGAAATGTCTACATAAATGCTCGATGAGAGAAAATGTGGGACGTGTTTGTGGAAGGCGGTGCCTGAAACCCTGGTGTTAATAAGGAAGTGGGAGAGGATAAGGCAAGAGCGCTATTGTGGCACTTGGAGAACCTCAGATCCCGGGCTTAGCAGTTTGACTTTGATCAGTAGGCAGTGCAAACCTAGGCCTCTTATTGGAAACATGATGCTAAGCATCTGCCTGCCCCAGAGCTGGGAGCAGGGCTGAGCCGCCCTCCACTTTACCTGCTTCCGAGGAATGCTAGGTGCATTCGCTTAGGCTCCCGGATGAAATCCCTGCACACATTTATCTAAAATACAATGTCAGAGATCTGCAACCAAATCCTTGAGACAAATATGGAAACAAAAGGAATGCAAGCAGCAGATGACAGAACTGGACCCACTGGCAGGGGCGAGGTTCAAGGAAGCAGAGCACAGAGAGCCACCTATGGGGTGTCTGTCCACAACCCTGGGCTCATCACCCCACATCCATTGTATGGATAGAGGAGAGCTTCTGGTGAGCATGGACTCATTAACTGAGTAAGAAACATTAGGGAAATTAAAAGTTGGGCCCATAAATAGAGGACTTTATCTACATTAATAAAAGAGTAAGATGCAAACTGACCATGGCTTTGCGACGCTCACCAGCCAATCAGGAGTGTGTATGCAAATCAACCCAACAAAGATGGTGGGTTAATTTGCATATGAAGGCACGTTCCCTCCCCCCTCCCCCTCCCCCCAGCCACTCTGGGCCCCTGGGCATCTTGGGAAGGTAGAAAGATGACTCCAGGCCAGAGTGAAAAGGCGGCACAGAAGCGAAGGTGGTGCTGGCAGCCAGGGGAAGGAAGGCTTGTTCTTCCATGAATCTTCGTGCGTCAGGCCTCTAGTTCAAATATAAAGAGAAGCACACCATTCGTGCAAGCAACTTAAGGGATGTAATGAATTCCTGTGAGGACTATTCCTCCCAGTTCTCCTCTGAATCCATAGGATTAACTTATATCCATTCTGCACATGGCAAGCCCTTTCCTATAACATTATCACATGGGTCCTCACAAACAGCCCTATGCAAGGATAGCCAGGGCAGTGGAACCCCCATCTTAGGAAACTGAAGCTCAGTTCCATGACCAGGTCCAAAACCAGGCCAGCTGTTCCTCTGGCTCCATCAGGACTTGTGGGTTTGTGTTGGGGGCTTTCTCTGGGGAAGATGCAGCAGGGATGGCCGTTAGCTCATCAGCCATGTACCAGACAGGTCTGTAAGAGAGACTGTTGCTGTGATCCCTCCTTCTATACATCCTGTTTCCAAAGAGACTGGGTTTACTTCATCCAAAGTGGTAGAATGACAAACTGAACTGTATTTGTGAGCAAAGATGGGACATGAAAATCAGGCTTAACTGGCCAGAATAGGGGCTCCCTGTACTACCACATATATTGTTCTTCTTTCTTGGTTCTTTATGCAGGCCTGAAATATAAAACAGTGGGTCCAGAAGTACAGAACCTGTAGCCCTTGGGCCAGAAGGTATTTAACGTACTTTAAAGAATGATAATTGGCCCTGACCAATTTGGCTCAGTGGATAGATCATCGGCCTGTGGTCTGAAGGGTCCCAGGTTCAATTCCGGTCAAGGGCATGTACCTTGGTTTTGTGGGCACATCCCTAGTAGGGGGTGTGCAAGAGGCAGCTGATCGATGTTTCTTTCTCATCGATGTTTCTAATTCTCTATCCCTCTCTGTTCCTCTCTGTAAAAAATCAGTAAAATATAATTTAAAAAAAATTTAAAGAGTAATAATTGGAACATCAAAGATAGGATATGTACCTTCCAATTTGGCATGATCCTCACCACTCCCTAATGCCTCATACCAGACCCACGCTTAGTCACTTAGTCAATAAATCTTCATTGTGCACCCCCCTCTCTCAGACAGGCCCTCATTATGACATTTGGATGTCCTGCCTCAGCCTTGCAGACGTTTGAATAAGTGGCCACCATCCTGTAGAAAGACCACAGTGGGCTAAAGGCTGCTTCTTTATCCATCTCAATGTAACCTGAAGTTGGAGTGACTTTGAAGCTGGTACATTATAACTAACTAGATGCCTGTTGCAGGAAGACTCTTGCAAGAATAAGGCTTCCTCGGGCCTATTTCTGCAAGAATAGGACTTCTTGCAGCCTTCTCCACTACCCTGTCTGCTTCCCTCCTTTCTCCTAGCCCTGCTTGCTTTCACCTCACCTGCTTCCCTCCCGTCTTCACAGTCCTGCTTGCTTTTCTGCAGCTTTGCTCCCTTCTGCAGGACTTGGCTTCCTTCTATGCTGTCTTTAGTTTTTCGCTCTGTGCCTAGATATGCAAATTAACCACCCTCTTGGTTGGGTTAATTTGCATAGTCATTGCTGATTGGCTGGTGTGCATGGCTTGTGGGAGTATTGGAGGTACGGTCAATTTGCATGTTTCTTTTTTATTAGATAGGATGTCTAGCATAGTCTCTAGACTAGCTTTCCTGAAGACTTGCTATTTTTTTCCCCATATCCCCCGGCCCAGTGGCAAATGGTAGGTGTTTATCTCTCCAGAGCCTAACCCAGTGACTGAAGCCAAAAAACTTTCAGGGACTCGCCCTAGGCCCCAGAGGCAGCCAAGAGGCCAGCTTGGACAATAGGTCCATCTTGATTCCAAACTCAGGACAGATCTCCTGTCCTTGAGGGGCTTAGGTTTCAGGGCCTGCCTTGGAGAACAAAAGGGATCTCAGCTGTCACAACTCCGCAGCCCGGAGCTGCCCTCCTGGCTGACTTGGCCTGCGTTCCCTGTGTGCTGTTTCACATCAAACACCTCCTCCTCTCGCCCCTCGGATGACGGGACTGAAATTAAATATCCAGAAATTACATCGAAACGGGGGTGGGAGGTGGGAGCGAGTGCAACATTTTAATCAAAATATAAGCTTAACAGTTCCCAGCCTTTGAAATGCGAAGCAGACACTGGTCCATAGGGACGCCTGACCTGTTGTCAGTTGTGACGTTGGCCCAGGAAGGGGCCGCTCCCTGACTAACAGAATTACCAGGCAACCAGCAAGCACATTGCAAACTGGGGATTTCTGAACACCTGCTCTCCCTTCCCAGTGTGCACGGGCAGGCCACGTGGGAGGACACGGAGACCCTCCCGAGGGGCCCATGCTTTCTTCCGCATCCCACCTGGCTTTGATCCGCTTGCTTGTACCCAGAGCCTGAGGAGCAGGTAGGAAGGACAGGACAGGACACAGGGCTGGCTTCCTGGAGAGAGCTGAAATCCCTTATCAATTGGGAGCAGCCCGGACTGGATGAGGTGGGCACTGCGCGCCCTCTAGTGGAAGAGGCCTGACAAGACAACCCGAAGGGTTTCTCCCTGGATTAACTCTATAAATAGATGATTTATTAAACAGATTTGAGGCTCATTCGGGGCGCTGGGCCATGATGGCTTCGGGGCTCCACGAAGGGAGTGCTCAGGACCCTGCCGCTGGAGCAAGCACCTGGACTCACTTAGCGAGTCACTAACAGGATCTACATTACAAGTGCATCGGCCTGTTGGCTCAGCCCGTCCTGGCCAGAGATGCCAAAATTCTTCATATATAAAAGGAGCTTTAGCAACTCAAGCAAAATAAGCACACGTTTCCCCTCCCCACTTGCCTTCCCAGAGACTGAGGCTGCAGGGTTTCTGGGAGGATACACAATACCTTGTTACAAACCATGTAATGTTTTTTTAAAAAGTATCTATCTGACAGTCTTGGCTAAAGCTAGATCTTCTATCTCGATTACTTCAATATGTCACATCCATATCGCACCGCCAGAGCCAGGGCCTGGCTGTCTTGTCCAACCTTTCCATCTGGAAGCAATGAGCTTAATATTCTGGCTCTCCCCTCATAAAAGCTATGTCACAAAAAAGTAGCAGCCTGCGAACCGCTTTATCCCCCCAAGACACACCAGAGCTCACTCTGTTCAGCTACGTTTCAAGACCGTCCCCACCCCCCTCCCCTCCACGGCTGTCCTACGTCCCCCCAAAGGGGCGGGGATGCTCAGCACGGTCCCGGGAGGACAGGAGCGAATTGATCATCATTTACTCTTTAATCCCACTTTTGACATTTTGAGGGATGCAGCCGAAAATGTAGCGGAGGCCCAGGGACTCCCTCTGGACAGATGTGTTTTCTGGAGGAGAAACGGCCCTTTGTGAGCAGCCTACGGTTGCTGTTGGCTTCAAGGAGACCCAGGTTTGCAGCCTTTTTAAAAATATATATATATATTTTTAATTGATTTTTAGAGAGAGGAAGAGTGAGGGATAGAAAGTCAGAAACATCCATGAGAGAGAAGCATCGATCAGCTGCCTCCTGCACACCCCCTACTGGGGATGTGCCCACAACTAAGGTACATGCCCTTGACCAGAATCAAACCTGGAATCCTTCAGTCCACAGGCCGACACTCTATCCACTGAGCCAAACCGGTTAGGGCTGCAGCCTGTTCTTGGACCCCCTCTCCTGCACACCTTGTGATGTCTCAAACATCACGTGACTTCTGTGTTTGATCAATCACGGTGATAATGACCTCTCCCGTTATAGATGCCTCATCCATCCTTTGATCCACCTCCCGATTGAATGTGATGGAATACCGGCACGTCGTCCCTTTTGCTACATTCTCGGTTAAGTTGCAGTATCAGATGGGTCCTTGGCCCCAGTTAGACCAAGTCTATGAGGAAGATGTGCTTCAAATTCAGAACAGTCAGAACAGTGTTCCCCAAGCATAAGCCATAGAAAACCTTGGGGATGCTTGTCACGCATGCCTCCTTCCCGGTGCCAGCCCAGACCGACTCCATGAGAATCCCTGGCCCAGGAACTTGGTCGGATGTTGAACAAAATCTCCAGGTAACATCCACCTGCATGAAAATCGGGAGACTCCCTGAGCTAGGTCAGATGAGGCAGGAGATGATGAAGTATAAAACGGGAAGAGAAGCCATGTGACCAGCCAGGAGCACTCCGGGCTCTGCCTGGAAATGATATAATGCTGTGGCTCATCCTCCAGGCCCCGGCGTCTGAAAGATGATCGTGAATGAAAATCTCCCTGCAGCTGAGCTCCTAGGGCTCTGGCTACCTCGCTGCTCTCACCAGTTGGCCAGCCTTCCTGTGTTGAGTCCTCGGGGACCAGCCTCTGTGGCCTGAGAAGGATCCCAAAGAGCAATCTGTCCAAGCTCCTTGTTTTCGAGGGAGGACACCTAGCTTGGGGAGGGAAGCGGGCTGCCCGAGGTCACACACCGCTCACAACAACTGCATGCAGGCTGTTTGATTTGGAGATGTGGACGTTTGGGTGGATGCCAAGCCCATGTGTGTGTTGAGGCCCGTATTCTCCAAGTTCCGAAAGCACTGGCCATTTGCTCCTGTACACGAAACAGCTTCCCGAAGTGCTCATCCGAGAGCCATCGCAGCCCCTGGGCCTCCGGGGGCCCAGCCTCCAGGGCCCCCGGCACAGAACCCGTTTCCTGAAAGGCTGCCACGCTACACTGGAGTTAACCTCTTTTTGGCAAATCAGTGCATGACCTGGGAACCGCGCAACGGAACCTCAGGCGCATTAGGAGGAGGTTATTTGTGCTCTGTCTTTTTTAGACTGAGCCTCTGATGTGTTTATTTGGGAGCTTGGCTCATGCTCACCAGCTCTCTACTTGCACTTAAGCCTGTGTTTGCTTTGAGCTACCTTTCAATCCATGGCGAATGAAAAATGCTGCCTTGCTTTCGAAGTATGTGGCATTATAAAAAGAATCGCAAGGTTTATGATCTCAAATTTATTGTCAGATGTATTTACTTCTCGTTTTTCTTCTCTCTTTTTCCTTTTCTTCTTCTTTTTTTTTTCAAGCTCAAGCTAGCCTGGACGTTTTCAGGGTAAGTCACGGGAGCGAGGCCTGGGAGAGACTGGGTAGTGTTTGCTGGGGGACTCTGTCCTACAGAAGACATGCCCAGAGGGAAGGCTGCCCAGCTACTGCCTCCTGAGGAGCAAGGTCGTTGGAAGGGGCTGCGACCAGGTCTGAGTCGCCTGTCTGTCCTGAGCACCTGACACGGCGGTTGGCACACAGGTTCACTTAGTGGATGTGTTGGCTGACTCGATGGCCACTGAGATGGGCAAGAAGCCAGAGCCTCCACTCTTAGGGGCATTTTCTATTACAGTGGGTATTTAAAGAGCTGAGATAGTTTCCTTCCTTCCTTCCTTCCTTTTCTTCCTTCCTTCCTTCCTTCTTTCCTTCCTTCCTTTCCTCCTTCCTTCCTTCCTTTCATTCTTCCTTCCTTCCTTCCTTTCATTCTTTCTTCCTTCCTTTCATTCTTTCTTCCTTTCTTTCCTTTCCTTCCTTCCTTTCCTCCCTCCTTCCTTCTTTTCATTCTTTCTTCCTTCCTTTCATTATTTCTTCCTTCCTTTCATCCTTCCTTCCTTCCTTTCATTCTTCCTTCCTTCCTTCCTTCCTTCTTTCCTTCCTTCCTTTCCTCCTTCCTTCCTTTCATTCTTCCTTCCTTCCTTCCTTTCATTCTTTCATTCTTCCTTCCTTCCTTCCTTCCTTCCTTTCATTCTTTCTTTCTTCCTTTCATTCTTTCTTCCTTCCTTTCCTTTCCTTCCTTCCTTTCCTCCCTCCTTCCTTCTTTTCATTCTTTCTTCCTTCCTTTCATTATTTCTTCCTTCCTTTCATCCTTCCTTCCTTCCTTTCATTCTTCCTTCCTTTCATCCTTCCTTCCTTCCTTCCTTCCTTCCTTCCTTCCTTCCTTTCTTCCCTCCCTCCTTCCTTCCTTTCATTATTTCTTCCTTCCTTTCATCCTTCCTTCCTTCCTTCCTTCCTTCCTTCCCTCCTTTCTTCCTTTCATTCTTTCTTCCTTCCTTCCATTCCTCTCCTTCTTTCCTTCTTAAATGGGCTTGAGGTCCCCATAGAGTCCGTCGCTAGTTGCCCTCTGCGCTGACTATAGATTTTGACACAAAGCTCTAAAACCCATAAAGCTCACCCTGCGGCGGTGGCTCAGGGGTTGAGCATCGACCTATGAACCAGGAGGCCAGGGTCCCATTCCCAGTCAGGGCACACGCCTGGGCTGTGGGCTGCATCCCCAGTGGGGGATGTGCAGGAGGCAGCCGATCAATGATTCTCTCTCACCATGGATGTTTCTCTCTCTCCCTCTCTGAAATCAATAAGAATATGTTTGAAAAGAAACAAATCAAATCAAAACAAATAAAATAAAGCTTCCTAGAAATGCTGCTAGGCCCCACTGGACAGAGTGCACATCACAAGGTAAATGTTTTGTCGTTTCCTCTATTTATGAAGGCCCTGCTTTCTGGGCCCTAGTATTCCAGAGGCCACGTCTCCTGCCAGGTTAAATGGGGTTCCCTCTCAACAAGGTCACATTCCAGCCTCGCAGCCCCGACACACATGCACACACACACTCTCACACACACATTCACACACACACACACATACACACACACACATATACACACACACACTCACACACATACACACATATACACACACACTCACACACACATATACACACATGCACACACATACACTCACACATATACACACACTCACACATATACACACATACACACACGCACACACTCACATATACACACATATACACACACATATACACACATACACACATACACACACACTCACACACACATATACACTTACACATACACACACACTCACACATCACATACACACACACGCACTCACACACACATTCACACACACACCCTCACACGCATACTCACACACTCACACACACACTCACACATACACACACACACACTCACACATACACACACACACACATACACACACATGCTCACACACACACACGCATACTCACACACACACACACACAGATACACACACGCACATGCAGTGTCCTCAGCATGTCCTGGGCAATTTTCACATCGACTCGTCCCTCAGTCATGAATGTGAGCACTGTTATCCTGGAGTAAGGACATTGAACATACACGTCCTGAGATTTTTTTTATTTTATTGATTTTTTACAGAGAGGAAGGGAGAGGGACAGAAAGTTGGAAACATCGATGAGAGAGAAACATCGATCAGCTGCCTCCTGCACACTCCCTGCTGGGGATCTGCCCGCAGCCAAGGCACATGCCCTTGACCAGAATCGAACCCGGGACCTCTCAGTCCGCAGGCCGACGTTCCATCCACCAAGCCACACCGGTCAGGGCCACATCCTGAGATGTGACCTATAAACAGCGTCCCGCGCCCTGTGGGACTGTCTTGGGCCCTGACCAGCGGTGTTTTCTCAATGGGCAGAGGGTAGGGTCGGAGATGACATTGTGACCCACAACCTCCCCACGGGGCTGGTTGGGAGCTCGGGGCTGTCCCCGTGTTAACCCGCCCGGGAGGGCCCGAGCCCAGGTCGGCGCCTCGCCTCTGTGGTGCTGCTCTTTGGCCCCCTCTGCAGGGGTCCAGATGGCTCTCTCCCCTCCTTCCAGGAAATGACAAAAGTCCCAACATAGCTGCCAGCACCTCTCTCTTCAGAGTGGAAGGTCCAGAAGTCAATGTGAGGAGTGTGCCGATCATGTCTGAGGTGCTGCCATCCATGAGAGATTGTCCCCAGGGGGAAGTCATTTGCAGCTTCCCCCTCTCTGTCCTGTGTGCAGACAAAGGCCACCCCGCCCCCCTCCCCTGGGGCACAGGTGAGTGCAGGCTCTCAGGGTCCGTGGGCTTAGGGGACTTCAGAAAGGAAGGAACGTGTTTGTTTTCTGCAGAGAAAGCAGGAGAGGGGGGACAGAAAACAAGAACGAGAAGGCAAGCACCGTGCCTGCTGCAAGTAGATGCTGATTGCGAACAGATTTCCTTGCCTCGAAAAAAGGAGACTCGCGCGGGCGGTCCCCGGTCTCGGCCAGCTCTCGGGAGTATTTTGTTTGGCCCCACCAGAGTTGGCCTGGGGTTGTGGGGTGGCGGGGGCGGGGGGTCCCTTTGAAACAGAGGCATATGTTTGGCTCTGGGAAACATTATTTCCATGGTTTTGCCCTCTCCCTCCACAGGGAGACACACTGAGGCCTGGGAGGATGTCAACTCCTGGCAGCCCTGTGGGGGCACTGTGCTGGAGGGATCCGGTGCAGACTGCCATGGGGGTGCGTGATTGTTCACCCCTGCTGCTGCTGGTGCCCACGTCCACGGATGTGCTGGTCCCCCAAGCTCACCCCACTGCTGAGTACATGCACACGCACACGCACACACACACATGAACATGCACATGCTCACACACTTACTCGCTATTCTTTATGGGCACCAGGGCGGCAGCTGAGCAGTGACTAGTCTCCTGTAGACAGAGCATGCCCTCCCGTTTGCCAGGCTCATGCCCATGTCTCCGCCTGGTCCTGTGGGCACTGGACTTGGTAAGATCCCTGGTAGCTGCTTTGCTTCATAGCTTCCAGACGTGCCTGTTCTCCCCTTACCTCTGGGAAGACGTGGGGAGTCATTGCGGCCCGGGGAAGACAGGAGATCTGGTCCTGGACCTGAATGGGGTGCTGCCGGCGTCCCGTGCCCAGGCCAGCCAGGCACTTCAGCCTGTTCTCCTCCATCCAGCGAGGCTCCTGGGCCCCCCTCATCGGTGGGCACGTCATGGTTAATGTCCTTCTCTACTCTTCGGTGAGCAAAAGAAATTCTCTTCCCTCAGAGATGCTGGAAGCTCCCTATGGAGAAAGCAATATTATCATTTCTCTCTCATCTTCTCGCAGTCGTGTGCTAACAGAGCTTCTCAGCCCTCCAAGGCTCTGCTCACAAGCACGAAGCCCGGGCAAGCAGCTGGGAAGGCATCCCAGAAACGTGTTCCCGAAGTTCAGGCTCTGGCTCTCAGGGACGGCACCACACACGTGCACACCCTGCCCGGGACCCCTGCGAGCACATTCTCAGCTGGATGGAGCCTGCTTCTCACAACCCCACATAGCCACCAGGACAAGCGTCGTATCCTCTCCCAGAACAGACAACAGGACGAGTGATGGGTCCACCACCGCCCAGCAGGTCATGATGGGGCTGAGGCTAAAGGCCCAGGTCGTCTGGCTTCTCCCACTGTGTCCTTCCGACATTAATATTTCTAAACCCAGGTACATAATGTGATGGAGTTGTAAGCTAAAGATAGCGCTCTGTTACAGAAAAGAATCATTGACGAGTTAATGACTTAAATAAATCATACTAATGTTTAAATAATTATGGAGGGTGAGGGATGAACGATTGGTGCGGAGGAGAGGAGAGAGCCAAGAGTGAGGCAGAAAGACGAGCCCGTTAGGCATCTGGAAATGTCACCGCTTTGGATGTATTTGATTACAGGTGCACAGCCGTGTTAACAGGAGTCGGAGTAACAGCAATGCCGGGGGCAGTTTTGGCACCGAGGGAGTGCCCAGCTTTGATGTAAGTTGTCACATCTAATTCTCATAGACTCACATCTGTGTGACTAACGTATAATTACCCACAAATCATAAAACATTCACCTTTGGAATAAGTATTAATATGCCAGGATATGTCAATAGTCTCCAAATATCTACAAATAATTTCTCAACAATTCCTCTTCTGAAAAATGTTCAGAGGAAAATAATAAGTGGGAGCAAACATTTACATGCTAAGATATTAACTTTTTGTTATTGTAAGAAAAAAGAACAAAAATAGGAAAAGGGTTAAATGAGCCATGGTAGATTGGTACCTAACACATGTATAAATTATATATATTAGGAAGACGTAGGTGTGGCGGTATAACTAATACATATAATACTATAAATATAAACACTTATATGTATACACATTTACATATATGCACGGCCATACGTATGTATCTATTATACCAAAATAGTAACACGTGAAGCAGTGGTGTTGAATAATTTTCTCATTTATTTTATCTTGTTTTTTAAAAATATTTTTATCAAAGTAAATTTATACTGCTTTCATTATCAGAACAAAATTTATAACACTCACCTTAAAATTCATAAGCATGATGCCCCGGTGTGGCTCAGTGATAGAGCACCGGGCACGCACTGAAAGATCCCAGGTTCGATTCTGGTCAAGGGCACATGCCGGTTTGTGGGCTCTACCCTCAGTACCTGCAGGAGACAGCCGACCCATGATTCTCTTTCATCATGGATGTTTCCATCTCTCTCTCCCTCTTCCTCCCTTTCTGAAATCAATTATATATATATATATATATATATATATATATATATATATATATAATCATAAGCATGAATTACTTTCTGGTCCTAATTGTTAAAAACTATGAAATTTATGTACAACAGCTATCCTTCCTCCCAGACCCTTAGATATCACTAGAACCACAACACTGAGGCTATTCCAAGAGGGATAAGATGGCAAGAAATAAGACGATTTCAGATCACATAGTTACTTGAACATATTCTCTTTCAAAAACATCTCAGTGCCACATAAAATACATTTTCATGAAACAAACACAAAGTAATTAGTAACATAGTAGTAAGATCTTAACTCGTCAAAATCTAGATAAAGGCAGACTCCCAGAGAGGGAGGGGACCCACCGCTGTTTTGTCCCTGAGGGTGGCAGGAGAGCCACTCCAGACACTTGTGTGCGGGAGACACAGTCCAAGTTTCACAAGAGGAGGTCCTCGTGGGCAACCCAGGCTCGTGAAGCTGGGATCCAACCAGAAACACACCTGCTTTGCCTAATTCCCCAAAACAAGCCTGCGCCCTTCCTTCCCTGGGGGGCCATGGAGAACACTGCCTTGGTGCAGAGAACATGAGTCTCTGAGCCTGGGTTACTGCATGCTACATCTGGCACATACCGGCGCTTGGAACTCATACAATGTCTCTGCTAAAGAAGACTTCAAACCATGCAGGTTAAAGTTGCAGAAGCAAATGTCAGCACTCAGTGGAGGAACTCACCATCATCCCAGCCTCGAAGAAGGCCCACGGATGAGCAAAACAACTCACACTCAAAAGTATCAGAGACAATATCCCTGAGTAAGAAACAGCAAACAAAACAGAAAGGCAGAGGAAATAGTTTCACAAAGACTCAAGACATCAGAACAATTATTCCTACTTATAATAATTTTTAAATCTTAAAAATACTCATAGAATAGGAGGCCCAAACCAGTATATGTAACACAAAATATTAATCTAGAAATAAAAGAGACAATATTGGAAATTAAAAAAAAAAACAACAACCTCAATGATCAGGTTTAACAACACAGTAGAAACTACTGAAATGATAACTAATAAACTGCAATAAAGGTTCAGAAGAAACGATCCAGGCTGAAACAGAGAGAGACAGAGACATACAATGTGATAGAGAAGTTATGAGACACAGAGAACTGAGTGATGTGGGCTCTTCATTTCCAATCAGACTTCCAGAAGGGAGAGTCCATAGGGGATATCCAAAAGAAAATATCTGGACATATAACAGCTTAGAACTGACAGAAGAAATTCAATGAATCAAAAATAGGATAAAGGATAGAAAATCCAACTTAAACATATTATAGAAAACCTGCCAAACACCACAAATCCAGAGGTAAGAAGCTGAAGGGAGTGTTATGTTTACACAAATGGCAGACTACTGACTTCTGAGCAGCAACAATGAGACCAGGAAGAATGGTGTCTTCATTTCTGTGTGTGTTTGAGGCGGGGGTGAGGGGTGGGGAGGAAGGTATGGGAAATCATGTCTCTGGAATGAAGGAAAAATAAAAACATTTCAGGCAAATTAAAACATAGATTTCACACCAGGTGACCCTCACTAAAGAAAATTCTGGAAACATGTTATTTTAGGAAGAAGGGAAACCAGTGCTGTTTGGAAGGTCTGAGATTTAAGCTGGAATGAAAACAGAGAAGGTGGAAATATGTGAACATATTTAAACAAACACAGCCTGTATAAAAATTGCAGCAATGTCTGTGAAGTTGCAAGATAAAAATAAACACAAGTTATGAAGCAAGCAACTGGCGTCAGTGTGATCCTAGGTCCACGCATTGTGAGAGAAAGTGGATAAAAGTATCGATCAATATTAGACTTCTACAAGTTCAGTATTTGTGTGGTAGTGTTGATGTAACCATTAGCAGAATAGAAGCTGTATAAAGAACTAAAAAAGGAAAATTATTTAAATCACAAGTCCTCCCATAAAAATTATGACAGAAAAATAGAAAGTCCCAAATGAGATGAAAAATACAAATCTAAACATATATATATATATATATATATATATATATATATATATAATATAAAAATGGAATAAGTACTCTAGTTTAATAATAAAGATTATTAGGTAATATGAAGGTATCCCTATACAAGTTATTTACAAGAGAACTATATAAACCATAAGGATACAAATTACTTTAAGGATATAGACAGAAAAAAAACACTAACCAAAGAAGCTGGGATAGCTATACTAATAGCTGACAAAGGAAACTATAAGGCAATGTGTATAAGATATAAATTGGGATACATTATAATGAGAAATATTTTTATTGAACAATTCTAAGTTTATAAGTTTTCAATAATATAGCTTAAAATGGTTTGCTAAATTTGATAAAATTACCAGAATTAGTAAATTTATAATTTTAGAGGAAGATTAAAACACACCACTCTAATACATAAAGCCTCTACCTCAACAAACACAAAAAATAAAACAACAAAAAAAAAACACAAACAAACCAAACATCCTATCTAATAAAAGAGTAATATGCAAATTTGACCCTACCTTCACCACACCCACAAGCCATGCCCACAGTCACGCCCACCAGCCAATCAGGAGCAAATTATGCAAATAAACCCCAGCCAAGATGGCTGCTGCCACTGAGAGCAGGAGGAAGGCTTGGGTTTCCCCAGAAACAGAGAAAGCCAAGCTTTCTTCATCCTAAGGCCACCACTCAATGTTACAAAGTTTCAATTATAAAAGATACAGAAATGGTGGCAGCCACTGAGCTGGAGAGAACAGAGGCTTGGGTTTCCATGGCAATGGAGGAAGCCAAGCTTTCAGTCTGCTGTTGCTGGCCTAGACCTCCACTCTAGGCTACAAAGTTTCAAACAGAAATGGCTGCCACCCCAAAGTGAGCAGAAGGCTTGGCTCTGCTCCAAGCTACAAAGTTTCAGTGGTAGACATAGATCAATCCCAGATACCAGGGCCTTCGCTTGGGTCACTGGGGGGTGTGGCCGGCCTGCAAACCTCCACAGACCCCTCGCTCAGGCTGCCCCTCACTCCAAGAAAACCCCCAACCTCATCTGGGACACTCTTCAAGGCAAACCAGCTGGCCTCCACCCATGTACCAGGCCTCGATCCTATCTAATAAAAGAGTAATTTGCAGATTGACCATCCCTCCAAGACACAAGAGGGCTGCCTCCATGGGGTCAAAGATCCTGCCCCCATGTGGACACAAGATGGCCACAAGATGGCCAGCAGGGGAGGGCCATTGGAGGTTCCAGGCCCTGCAAGTGAGGGCAGTTGTGGGCGATCAGGTCAGCAGGGGAGGACAGTTGGGAGGGATCAGGCCTGCAAGGGAGGGCAGTTGGGGGCCATCAAGCCTGCAGGGGAGGGCAGTTAGGGGTGACCAGGCTGGCAGAGGAGGGAAGATGGGGGCAAACAGGCTGGCAGGGGAGCAGTTAAACATCAATTAGGCTGGCAGGGTAGTGGTTAGTGGGTGATCAGGCTGGCACGCAGAAGCTGTTAGGGGCAATCAGGGAGGCAGGCAGGTGAGTTGTTTGGAGGTAGCAGTCCTGGATTGTGAGAAGGATGTCCGTTTGCCCGTATAGGCCTGATCCTACCAGGATTGGGCCTAGATGGGCAGTTGGATATCCCTCGAGATGTCCCAGACTGGAGTGGGTGCAGGCTGGGCTAAGGGACATCCCCCGCCCCTGTGCATGAATTTTGTGCACTGGGCCTCTAGTTAGATATACTTTATCAAGAACAATTTATTATTAAAAAGTCTTAGCAATACATTCCCTAGCCAGTTTGGCTCAGTGGATAGAGTGTTGGCCTGCAGACTGACGTGTCCCAGGTTTGATTCTGGTCCAAGAGCACAGCCTGGGTTGCAGGTTTGATCCCCAGGGGGGGGGGGGGGAGCAAGAGGCAATCGATCAATGATTCTCTTTCATCATTGATGTTTCTATCTCTCCCTCTCCCTTCCTCTCTAAAATCAATGAAAAAATATATATTTTTTAAAGTCTTAGCAATACAAGTTGAAGAGGATAATCATTAATTTTAAAGAGGGTTTATAGCCCCAGCCAATTGGGCTCAGTGGATAGAGCACTGGCCTGTGGATTGAAAGGGGCCCGGGTTTGATTCCAGTTAAGGGCACGATTAAGGTCATGTACCTCAGCTGCAGGCTCCTCTCCTGCCCAGGCCCTGTGTAGGAGGCAACCTATGGATGTGTTTCTCTCAAATTCATATTGCTCTGTCTTTCTCTCTTTTTCATAGTAATACAATCATTTTTAGGTATAAATATCATAATTAATGATTTTTTCTGAATATTATATTCTGTGTTTCTTACCAAAACAAGGATGGCTGCTTATTATATTCTGTGTTTCTTACCAAAACAAGGATGGCTGCTTTTATCACTCGTTTTTAGCATTGTACTAAATGTCATAAACAGTATAATAAAACAATAGAAAGAGATGCAAAGGAAAAAACGTATCATTATTTGCTAGTGACATAATTGCATATGTGGAAATCCAAAATAATCTTCATATAAATTACAACAAAGAAAAGTTACTGAGATCAAGTATAAATATTTAATCCTGCAGTGTACCATTATTTGCTATACATATATATATACATATATATACACACATTTCATACATACATACATATACTGTATATAGTATATATACATATCTGCAGTAAAGCTTTTAAAAATGAGCATTTTAGATTATATATTTACAATAGCATCAGAAAATATAAAATACCCAAAAATGAAACTTGCAAAAATTGTACAATATTTTTTATGAAAATAATTACAAAACTTTGATAAGTTATTTCAGAAGATTTAGGTAGTTAGAAGTTTGGACTGTGTTAATGATAGTTGGAAGACTTAATATTTTAAATGTCAATTCTTTCCAAATGATTTGTAGATTCAATGCATTGTCAAACCAAATCCTGAAAGAGGGTTGTGTAAGTATTTATTGGTATGTGCAAATTGACACTGTTTCAAAAATGTAAGTAGAAAAGAGAAGTGATAAGAGTAAAAAAGATATCTAGAAAAATAACAGATTGAGAGTATTGCTTTATAGAAAATCAATATTTTAAAATATTTTTATGAAGCTATAGTTAATAAGAAAATACACAGAGTGAGCCAATAAGCCAACAGCAAACAGTACAACACAAAAAGAAAATCATGTACATACACATTCTGGAACTACTATAAAAGTGTACATTTATTTAGTTTAGATAAGATGGTCTTTTCAATAAATGACACCTAAATAATTATAATCAACTAAGCATATGAAAAAATAAAATATCCACCTCACTTTGTATACAAAAAAAAATAGTGCATATTGTCATGACCTACATAAGAGATATAAAACTATATATGTAAATACTTTGGATTATGTAAGAGAATATTTTGAGAACCTTAGCATAAAGAAGACAAAACTTTATATTAATAATGAAAGAAAAGAATAGTAATTGAACTATATTACAAATAAGAACTTTTTTTGTATGATAGATATAGAAATTTAAAAGACAACAGAGAGTGAAAATTTAAGGCACGGAATACAAAAGAATTCTATAGCACATACAACTGTCAAACAGAATCTATAATAATCTATACTAATAAAAGCATAATATGCTGATTAGACCAGATGACCTTTCAGACAAAGCCAGGGGTGCCTGCCAGCAGTCAGAGGGAACCCCGGGTCCCGGGTACCAGAGGGAAGCCAGTGCCAGCAGCCAGGGGAAGGAAGGCCTGCTCTTGCACGAATTTTGTGCATTGGGCCTCTAGTATGTAAATAATTATATAAGTTCTCAAGAAAAGATCAGAAAACATAATGCAAAAAACGGTCAAAAGATATGAAGTAATCTTTCCAAATGGGCAATCAGTTTATAAAAATGTTTTCAACATCAGTGATAATTAGGGGGGAAAATGAATGGGGAAACTGTGATACAAAACCGAATATAAAAAATGTAAAGAGTTGGATAATGTCAACATTAGTAAGATGTGAAATAATGAGAACTCTCATTCACCAGTGGTTGGAGGCATACTGTTTCTTGGGAAAACAATGTGACATCACCTCTTAAAAGAGAAGACTCATGTGCTCTAGGATCGATTTTTTTTACTCCTACCAGTACATACTAGAGAAACTCTTGTATACCATGAGACACACATAAACATATTTATAATAATCTACACTGGAAACACCTAAGAGTCCACCAACAGTAGGATGGTTAAATGAATTGTGTATGTTCATCCGAGGGAATTCTATACAAAAAAGCAAAATAAATCATGATCAGCTGCATGCAATAACATAGATACATTTCCAAACACAATGTTGAAAAAACGAGCTAGTCATTAAAGCTTCTCAGGGAAACAAAGGCATGAATGGGATTAATACAGTGGTTACTCTACTAGATGAGGAGGAGGTGGTGGCTGGGCAGAGGCAGATGCAAAGCTTCTGAAATTCTATAAATATCCTATTTCTTGATCTGGGCTCGACTTTCACAAGATTTTACCTTTGTAATTATTCGCTAAGCTTTGTATACATACTTTATGCATCTCTGCATGTATATCTTGTAGTATGAAAATGTTATGAACAAGAAAGGAAAGGAGGGAGAGAGGGAGAAGAGAGGGAAGGTGGAAGCAAGGGAAGAAGAGAGCTGGACAGACTTAACAAATGCAAATGTCAGATTCCAACCTCCCCTAGAGTTGTTACCCAAGCTGTTGGGGTTTGCTTATTCTTTGGATGATTGGGTATGTTGTAATCATTCTGGATACCTTCCTCTGGAACACTGAAGGAACCCTCACTCCAAATGGCCAATGCCTTGGAAATTTCAAATACCAGATTCCATACTAACCTCAACCTTTCACCTCTGATCTAGATAAACTCCAAGCCAACCTTGCCTTGGATTTCAAGAACCTGAGCCCGGACTCTGCTTCTATAAGCAACTGCCAATGTTTTGCCCTCGAGCAAAGAGGAAACCTGATTTCTTTCCCCTGACCACATCTCAGAATGTCCAGTTCCAGCAGTTAAGATCTTTCCCCTGCTGCAGCTAATTAAGAACACATTCAGTTACCTCTCTCCTCTCTCTTTCTCTCTCTTCCTTTTACAATATTTTAGCATTTTGTTGTGATGCCATTCAATGAGGATTGCCACTTTTTTCAGATGGGAAGTGACATGACTTTTTTATAGCTTCAACCACTTCTTTATTGTCAGGATAAGAGAAATACAATTACCTTTCAGAATTTCAAGTTGTGTGGGGGTTTATGTTTCTGCTGCTGTCCCCACCAGAGAACTGAAGTACTTTTTTTATAAAACACACTTTAACATAATTTTAATAGCAGCTACTTTCTTATGAACCCAATTTGGAGATGAACTGATGTCACATGAATGTGAGGAATGTGTGTGCAGTTCTTTGTTTTTCTGGAATTCCAGCATGGGAAGTGCACCAACCACTTAGACTCAACCATTTAGACACCACTCTCAACTGACCATATGAATGGATGGAGTGGGTGAGTGCCTGTATTTCTAACACAGAGATTATATAAAAATAATTTAAGAGCATTCTGATTTCTACATAGATATTTTTAACTCTTAGGATTTGCTCCAGTGAAAATGAAAAGTAATAACGCTGCTAATTAGTACACCTATACTCCATAGCAGGCACTGTACTAGTTGCTTGATATGTACTATTCAATCTTCAATAGTTCTACACAAACCAATTGTCTCTGCAGATGAGAGGCTGAGACTCAAACTGAAATCAACTGAGCTTACGGTGCAAATGCTGCTCCTTCAAGAACTAGCTCAGCTTTCTCCCTTCTCTCAGCTCCAGCTGATTGCTCTGGTCATGCTGGTCCCTAGGGCTCGCTGATCTATAAAGGAAGATCTCCTTGTCCATACCAGTACTTCCTCTGACTTTTTCTCAACCCTGTCCACAACACCTCTTACTGTTTTATTATTATTATTATTCACATTTTCATGGATTTTTACCTGGATTCCCCAACTTGATTGAATAAGAGACCCGACAGACACATTTCCAGCTTCGGTTTCTTCTCATCATTTAACTCAGAGAGGCCACAAAATAAGAGAAGCAGGAGACATTTCATGCAAAGTTGAATGTACGGGTAAAAGAACAAAACCAAGTATAAAAGGGGAATGGCTGAAAGCACAAGTAATTTCCTAAGCATCATCCATCAGCAGATGTGAAGGAAGACAAGATGGTCTGTAGGAAACTTCCATGTCATTCTACCTGCATCTCATTTATACATGAAGCTTAGAAACTGTCCTGAGGCCATTCTGAACATTAAAGAGTTCTTTTTGTCAACATTTTATTGAGAACCACAGCTCACAAATACTCATCTACTATTATAATTATATCTTGGAGGTTTAATCAAGTCTGGAATATTATTTTGACCAAAAAAAACCACCACAAAATGTACAACTGAAATCGAGTTATATAAGGTATGGGGTCTTGAAGAGGATGGGTGGTGGTAGTGGAGAGCTTGGAGATAAAATTGCCAGCACCATTTGATGTTACCCTAGGAAACCACTAGCAGTAACTTCCAGTCCCAGTGACTTCCTTCACTTGTCCTAACCATGGAACGGGTCTACCATGTAAAGTCCATGTTAGAAAGGATACGGGTCAATGGTTCTCATTTTTCTCTCAAGTTCCGTCACTTTTTCCAAAATCCCTCCAGAAAAAAAATCTCCCACAACAAAAATTTAAACTCAAGGAAAGTTTTGCTTTTTGCAATTTAGCAGTTTGGAGTTTTTCGTGCACGGGCGCCACTCCACCCCGGCCCACTCCATCCTAAATTAAGTTTGAGGCTTTTTTGTTTTCACTCTTGCATAACATGAAAACGAGTGAACATTTTGCTCAAAGTTTCCATCTCCAAATCTCCTAAGTGGTGTGAAAAATCCTGGAAGATCTCAGAGCAAAAGAGGACGCTAGGAAAAACCAGGACAAGTGGAAACAGCAGGGAGGGATGTAACCTAATGTCTGTGTCAACACAACCAACATTCCCCCCAAAAGTTTTCTCTCTCCAGTGAGGCTGGGCTGCTGGGGCAAAACCATGAGTGCTTGCCATGAACCACCCTGTACCCATCCAGCACCTGGCAAATGCCTACTTCATCTCTTAGACACTCGAGGCCCAGGGCCTACAGCCTATAATGTGGTCGATATCCCATGAAAATGATGTCCCCAAATAAGTGTTATCTCTAAAATAAAGAAGAAAACTTAAAAATTGAAATCAATATGGTCAATTAAATATCTGCAAAATGAACATTACATTACTCAGTGACACAGATCCAACTTATATGCACATATATGCATACATACATAGGGGCAGCCTTCTATAAATATGCATGTGTGCACAATATTTAATTGAAATGTGGGTAGATTTCAATATGTTTAGTATAATGTAGCTTGGGCCTCTTAAAGCATGATTTTAGAGCAACCCTCCCCAGAATGTGAATATTGCACTTCATTATTCTTTCATTCAGTTGAATAAACTACTTGCTAAGTATGTGTCACTTGAAGAAAGGCAAATAGTCTTCAACCTTGTATGCAGAGTTCTTGAAGGTACATTCCTGTCTTGAAAGAACATAGAATTATGGTGGAGGTAGCCAGCCATTTCAGAACAAGATAAGTAATGGTGTAATTCAAATGATAATTGAAAAACAAGTGATACAGAGTTAGAGAGAAATAGAGTGAGAGAGAGAAAGGCAATGGTTCTGGGACTATGGGAGAGGCCTCAAATATAATCTAGGCCTTGGTCTGGTCTTACAGTAAGGCTGGAGGGGGGCTAAATGACAGGGTGTATGAGAGAACTGAGAGATACATGTGGACGGCAGAAGTAGGGTCCCGAGCCTACCTATCTTTGGTGAACTTGGGTGTGTACTTTCATAGAGGGCAGTGAAAAGAGGCAAGATTTGCAATATTCAGTTATGTGAATTTTGTTATTTAACATTTAATTGGTCAATATTTTCTCTCCCTACCTATATAGTCCAAAGAACTTACGGATTCAAGAAGGGGCATCCAGCCATAGGCCTCTGACAAAGAAGGTGCTAAGATTTTTGACATTTTTTTTCTCCCCAGAGCTAAAACATGAAGATATTCAGGGTCCAAACTAACTACTTCTTTATTCTCTTCTGGGAGGTCCTCAGAAATCCTTCCTTAAGGGATTTTCAAAAGATGGGGTCGTCCCAGGCCCTATGCTCTCAGGACAGGAACAAGTACTTGGGGAACTTCTCAGATTGACCTTGTTAAGACTTCCCCTTTGGTTATTCCTTATTGTCAGTGCTTCCACTATTTTCAACAGAAAAGCAAAGGGACCAATTCCTCTTCGAAGTTCTTGTTCCATTTGCCTATATTATTAATACTGAGTATTTCATTCTTTAGAGTGTTCAGTACACATTCGAATCTCCTCTGGGCTGTGAGTTCTGGGAAGGAGGTGGAGCAGATGGAGAAGTCATATCTACCTTGATATCCCCAGTACCTAGCACAGTGTCTAACCATGAGCAGGTGTTCTGTGAGAAGAATAAATGCAAAAAATAAATGAATATATAAAGAAAATAAAAATGCATGCTTCTACAAATAATGTTTGGAGAGAGAGTGTGTGTGTGCGCGCTTCAGGTTGATATGATTTCTAGAAGTCAGAGATACAATTCTGTTTATTCTTACAAAGAGTGAGAATGCTGGGACTTGAACTTTGCAGAAATTGTATGAGAACTACTACTCACATATACCCTGAGTATAATAGTGAAGCTTTGGTCTCAGCAGCAGGATTGAGTTTGCGTTTCTTGATTTCTGGGTCTATAATTTTAAAAAGCCACTATTCTCTTGGAGGATTAACCTCTGTAGCATTAGAACACTCATAGTTATTGCCATTTATAGTAGTTGTTATGAGGATAATACACTCGATGGCATCCTGTTCATCCTTAGGCATTATAAAAATCTAAAAGAAATATATTATTCTTTGACTCAGATTCAGAATTATTTACTCCTGCAACACACTCCCAAGTAATTATATGGAAAGACAAGGAATGCTTTCCATACATTGAAAACTGTGCCAAGAGTCGATGTCCCAAAGATCACCTCCCATCTCAAGATGGTGTGCAGGCTATGAAGTCAGTGGACTTTATAAAAAGAAGATATTGCCTAGTCAACAAGATTTGGAAAGGAAAATGTCTTGTCCAACATCTGAGAATCTGAACATGCTCCACTCCCAACACACACACCCCCACTCTCCTAGGCCACACTGTCCTCATGAAAAAACAGTGTCACATTCCTGCATCTGAGGTTGTCTAGCCATGGTTTCCTTTAGACACCTTCCTATGTGACTAAGAAGTATGAGTCGAGTTTTGTGGGGAAGAAGCTGAAGCCAAATAATCTTTTTGCTTGCTTTTATATCATGCACCATGAAATTAGGGTAACAGAGATTGTAGATTCGAACAGAAAGACTACATGTGGGTTTTGGAATCAGACCTGGATTTGAATTCGGACTTTCTCACCTGTCTCATGCCCCTCTCTGAAAGGACATACAACTTACTTACGTGGCAATCATGGAATTCTATTTAAATCTTTAAGTTTTACTTTCTTTTGTAAAATTGCAGGGAACTTAAACTACTCAATGGAGTTGTGATGAGGACAGTTTATTGAGTTCACATTTTCAAAGCACTTAGCATAGGGCCTGGTTTATAATTAGATATTCTATAGATATTGCTATTTTATAATTACTGTGATTAAAGAGTTTCACGGGACAGTTCATGCATGATTCTCGGCTTCATCAAATAATGGGATAGTTACATAATTTCTGAAAGAGGCAGGAAGAAAAAGAAGATGACTATATTTTTTATAAGTAATTGGTCTAATTTTGGCTAGTTACTAAAAATATTTTTGAACAATTTTTAAAGCTGACTGCTAAAAGCTACTATGATTATACAAAAGTATGGGAAAATATTTTTGGATTAATAAATGCTTGTTAATAAGTGAGCAATAGGAAACAAGAGATACTGATGATAACAAATACAACTATGATAATAATTTTCTACAAAGCTGTAAGAAAAATTCAAAGCTTAAATATCTGAAATCATATTCTACCCACAAACAATACAAAAATTTATTAGACACAGATTCATGATGAACAACTTTGTATAAAGCACCCCGAGATGAAGAAGGATCTTTAAGCACCAACACAGTTAGTCCCAGAAAGCATACAGAACCACAATTTAGCCGGGTGACCTCAATGCTGTAGTCCTAACATGAAATATTGCTGCAAATTCATTATTACACATTCCAAGCTGTATGTACACATGGCTGGGAGGGAGAGCTTTCATCTGTCCCTTGTGTTGGTCAGAATACAAGCAATAGATTCAGTTATGGCCCCAGCACTTACACCCAATAGAAGAGTTGTAGCTCAGAGATGAGAAACCAATATGAGTGAAAAGATTGAAAATAATTACATGAGGCTTGTGGAGTCGGGTATATCTTAGCTGAAGAAGCATTTCTTTACAGGTTCCTTGCTTAAAACACAGTATTTCTTCACTAGAACTTAATTTTTTAGGGCAGTTTAGATTTGTACCAAAATTGAAGGGAAGACAGAAAGATTTCTTTTATGTCTCCTGTCCCCACACAAGAACAGGCTTCTCCATTATCAACATCCCCCACAGAATGATGCATTAATTACAACTGATGAAACTGCACTAACACATCATTGTCACCCAGAGTCCATAGTTTTTATTGGGGTTCCTCCTGGGTGTTATGGATCCTATGGATTTGGACATATGTACAATGATGTTATCCACCATTATAGTATCATCCAGAGTGCTTTCAGGTTCCTAAAAATCCTCTGTGCTCCTCCCTTCATTCTTCCTTTCCCCAACCCCTGGCAACCACTGCCCTTTTCATTGTCTCTATAGTTTTGCCTTTTCCAGAATGTCATACAGTTGGAATCATAGAGTATGTAGCATTTTCAGATTTCTCTTTTATCTGAAATTGAAAAACAAAACAAGCTGCCAATTCTCCCTAATCCCTTTTTAACTAGTGAGTTAAGATTTATTTATCTTTTATTTGTTGCCAACTATTTCTTTTTAAAGGGGTTAAATTTTTTTTTAATTACTTAGTCTAGAGTAAGAAAGGAATGAAAAAGAAAATCAAACAAGGAAAGGCAACTAACTCTCAAGCATCCATTTGCAAAGCTCTCAAATGCACGACCTCACTTTACCCTCACAGCCATTGATACAGTTCTACGGATGAGGGTGCTGAGATAAGAGAGATTATGAAACGTGTACGCTCACCCTGTGAGTAGGTGACAGATGGGGATTTGAACGTAGTCTTTTCTGACTTCCTGTCAGAACTTTGATTTTATCCACATCTCCAAACATGTGGGAAGTTGTTTCCTGGTTATTTATCTACATATACCTTCTATGATCAATAACAAAGGAGCGAGATGAGGTAGAAGCTATGTCACTTGAGCAGTAAAGCTTCCAGATAAAAGGAGGAAAATAAAAATAAGAGTTTGTGAAAGGTTTGACGCATTTGGTAGCTGGCTCTTTAGGAAGATTCCAGATGTCTCTTGTGCTGGTTGGTTTAAACATTCACTTGCTTTAAAGACAGGAGCAGCATCTGGTTTTCACAACTGACTCCCCGTAGTTCTAAGTTCACAGTCCTAATAGCTACCGTTGATCACATACTATATGATTAAGGTCACTGAATTGTGGGTAGGAGATACGATAAAAAATGTTGTTTACCTTAAATTCTAATTTAACTGACTGAATATCCTACATTTTTATTTGCTAAATCTAGCAACTCTATACGCGATAGATATACATATTGCTTCTGTTAATGCTCATCACAACTCTTCAAAGAGTTATACAAGGTGATACATACCCAACAAGGTAAGTTTGAGATCACTCAATGAAAACTTTGTCATCTCAGGACTCACGTTCACATACGTCCCCTCCCTATCTCATGGCGATGGCATATTTTCTCAAGGTCTGCAAATGAAAACAACCGTGACACCTTCTAACCATGAAAGAATCTAGCTATTGATTGGTTACTCTAACAGAGGGAAGGGATCACATGAAAGCTATAAAGAACCCCAAATCTGTCTCCTGAACCACGGCTAAAGCATGTGATATTCTTTAATGTCTTCCAGATCATTAAGAGAAACAAAAAAGCAGAAAAGTGTCCTCTCTTGAGACTCATTACAGCAGTGGTTCTCCAGAGGGGGCGGTTCATACCCAGGGGAACATTTGGTAACGTCTGGAGATTTTTGGTTGTCACAACTGGGGTGCTACTGGAATCTAGTGGGTAGAAACCACAGATGCTAATCATTCCTCACTGGACAGAACAGCTCCCACGATGAAAAATTATCCACTTTCCAAATGCCAATAACGCTGAGGTTGAGAAACCCCAAATTAAAATAATCTGTTGGGGTTTTAATGTTTTTTCTTTTAATTTCAATTTGCTATACTGCACAAAGAGAGCTGGAGGATGGATATTTGAGGACTTCTATGAAGGGTGGTTCTATATTGCATGTAGTCTCACAACAAATATTACTTTATGGGGTTCTCTGGAGCAGGCAGAAGGAGCTCACCAGAGCCTTGTGAAAGCAGCACCTTCTGACAGCTCTACCCCAGTCTTAGAAATCAAGGCTGGTCTTCTCAGAGTTTTGTCCTCTCTGTTTTTCCTGATGGTTGGGTTTCCTTCTCAGTGGTGACACTGCCATTGGTGTGTATGTAACTATTCAGCACACTGCAATTCTAATCCGAGGTTGTCTTAGTTTGGGACAACTCAGTCCCATAGGCCACACATGAGTGAACTTGTAGTTGAGATTCAAAGTCTCCCTCTTCTGCATGTGTCCCTTCTGCCTCTCCCCCCACCCCCCCACCCCCAGCTTCACATTGCCTCTCTAGATGGCTCTGGCTGTCCAAATATGGGAAAAGGGGACGGTTATAACTAAAGGACACTGCGTCAGTAGAAAATTCATGGAGCTTAGAGTCAGGTTAACCTAAATTCAATCTCATCCTATCTGTCTTCCGTCTATGTAATCTTGGACTGTTTTTAAATACCTCTGAACACCAGAGTTATCCATACAATGCAAATAATGTTACCCACTTTACCAGGCTATGTGAAAACCTGAATAAGATAGCCCAGCCAGTGCGCCAGGGTGGTTGAGCAGGGCCAGGAGATCACAGTTCGATTCCCAGTCATGGCACATGCCCAGATGTGGACTCATCTATCACCGGGTGTGTGTGTGTGTGTGTGTGTGTGTGTGTGTGTGTGTGTGTGCAAGAGGCAGCCCATTGATGATTTTCTCTCATCACTGATGTTTCTATCTCCCTCTCCCTTCCTCTCTCTGAAATAAATAAAAACATATTTTTAAAAAAGAGTTCAATAGGATTAAATATATTTAAAAATGGCTTTACAGTTTACACAGCATCATGAAAACAGATTAAAGTCCTCACAGACGATTTGTAAAGAGGTTTTGAAGCACGTGTGTTTGGTTAAAGAAGTGATCTGTGCTTGTAGTTTAGCCATTCTATTGACCAAGTCAATTTTATGTACCATAGTGAAAAACGCCTGTCCTCCTTCAACCAAAAGAAAAGGACTATTTTGTGAAATTTGTTTGTTTAAACACTTTCTCCTTTTTTGCAGGCGGGTGGTAGAGCGAGCAAAATAACTTTTTCCTCAAACAAACAAAGGCAAGAAATACCCAATTTTGGTTGACAGGACTCGGTAAACAATGGCCTGTTTTTAAACGCGGATGGCCGTGGGGTACCGTTGATTGTGAGCGGGGCCTTTAGCGTCTCCTGACAGATGAGATTTTTGTCAAGTGAGAAACACCAGACTAACTTTGGCTCTGTGTTACCAAACTCAAATAGGACACCACTCTGAGTGGGAGCGTGCTCGTCTTCCAGGGGGGGCTGAGGAGGGTTCAGGGCAAAACACTTGGCTTTTGGGGGGCTGGCTTCTTTAAAGTTTCCTTAGCGGAGAGGTTTCCATCAGGGTCTGATTCATTTCAAGATTTCTCTGTTTCTGGGCCATGTCATAGTTACAGAACACCCAGAGCCAAAGGAGGGCTGACGTCTGAAATGGAGAGACATGTGTCAAGAATCTAGAAAGAGCAGCCTAACGTCAGTTATAGACGTCTTTTCTCTTTGATTTCTTACCACCCTGGTCCTTGCAACTCACCACACGGTGCTGTTGTTTACTTTTGTGTCACTCTTCCCCATGAGATTGTGAAACCCTTGGGAACTCTTATTTATTCTTTCAGCCACATTGCTTGGCATGTGATGTCTATTATGTAGATTGTACCCACTAACTGAGAGAGGGAGGGAGGGAAGAAGGAAGGAAGAAAGGAAGGAATGATATTTCTAGTAAAGGTAAGAGAGAATTGGTTTATTTCTTAACAAGTACTAGCCTCCCCAGGAAAATGTTTCTAATGGGTTAGGCTGGATGAGGTAGATAGGCAGAGGGGATGAAAAGAGAAAATAAAATTGGAGGGAAAGACCACATTCCCCACTCTTTTCATATGCCTGATCATCAGCTGGGGAGTTAACACAGTCTCTCATTAATAATCAGTCTTGGTTCTCTTCATTTCCTCGAAGCTATGAGGCAACTCTACTCTTCCTCTATAGGGACCATACAATTTGGTGTCTTCTCAAGAAAAGATTAGAAACCAAAGTTGCAACTGCCACCTGGGCAACTTCGGCCATGCCTGGGGCCTGTGAGAGAGGCCTTAGTTACAGATCCAGGATGTTCCCAAGGGTGATGGTAGTCTGTAGCTTAGCAGTGAGAGACTAGTATGCTGCAAATTGCTCTTTGAAAATTATGGTCTTAACTGGTTTGGCTCAGTGAATAAAGCATCAACCTGTAGACTTTAGGATCCCAGGTTCGATTTGGTCAAGGGCACATGCCCAGGTTGTGAGCTCAATTCCCAGTAGGGAGTGTGCAGGAGGCAGCTGGTCAATGATTCTCTCTCACTTGATGTTTTTCTCTCTCTCCCTCTCTCTCTTCCTCTCTGAAATCAATAACAAATATATTTTTTAAAAGTTTGATCTAATAATTAAAAAATAGTCAAGTGTGGTAACATAAGATCACACAAATCCTTAATGTGTCCACAAGGCAGTGAGGTTGGAAAAATCTGTCTACATGTGCACATGTTTTCCCCTCTCTACTATTTTCATGCTAAAACCAAGACTGGAGGTGGAACATTTTCTTTGCATCTGAGTAAGGCCCTCTGCCAGTCTAGAAAACCTTCATTAATCATTGAGGTCCTCACCCCATTTGTAAGAGAACAGTGATTCACCAACATCTACAGAGCAATCAGGACAAAGGTAACTGGATGTTGACTTTTCAAACTTTCCTCTCCGAAGAACGTCTTCCCTCTGGAATGGCAGATCGCTCTAAGTGAATGTGCATGTGTTTATGAGGGAGCAGGAGAGAACGGAAAGTGAACTGTAATTGAGAAGTGGTATTTATGTTAGGATTTCCTTTTCTCTTCAGTTGAGTCGTCGTAAGCACCTTTGCCCCAAAGGAAGACGGAGCTCCAGAGAGCTGGTGCGGGCCTCTCGCATGCTTGTGCCTTACCACTTAGTTGGAAGTACACTAGGTCACATACTCTCACAGACCCTCCATCCAGAACGTTCCAGGGAAAACACAGTGAGAAGCAGATGAACTACTTGGGAACCCGGAGAGAGATGATGTGACACTCTCTCCCTTCCCAGAAGGCACGTTCCAGTTTAACTCTCACAACACAGTGAAGCCAATTTCACTTCCATTCACTGAAGCGGATACCATAGGAAGTGACTATGTGAAGGGGAAAAAATAAACAAAAATCCTGATTTCTTCTCAAAAGATTTTTTAAATAGCCCTAACCCAGTGGTCGGCAAACTCATTAGTCAACAGAACCAAATATCAATAGTACAATGATTGAAATTTCTTTTGAGAGGCAAGTTTTTTTAAACTTAAACTTCTTCTAATGCCACTTCTTTAAAATAGACTCACCCAGGCTGTGGTATTTTGTGGAAGAGCCACACTCAAGGGGCCAAAGAGCTGCATGTGGCTCGTGAGCCACAGTTTGCCGACCACTGCCCTAACCAGTTTGGCTCAGTGGATGGAGTGTTGGCCTGTGGACTGAAGGGTCCCAAGTTTGATTTAGGTCAAGGGCATGTACCTTGGTTACAGGCACATTCCCTGTAGGGGGGGTGCAGGAGGCAGCTGATGGATGTTTTTCTCTCATCGATGTTTGTAGCTCTCTATCCCTCTCCCTTCCTCTCTGCTAAAAATCAATAAAATATTTTTAACAAAAAGTGTTTTAAATATAAAGTACATTAACACATAAAACATATTGGCAATAAAATCAAGAATGAGTGTATATGTGCCTTTTAATTCTATTGCCTTTTTAACTCAAAAATTATGCTTTCTTTGGTGTCATCAGCTCTTCTTCAGAAACTTAGATTGGTTTACCAGTATATGGACTGCCTCATCGTTGCGCACAGGGATGTGGGAATTGTGCTGCCTGGAATCTACACAGGTGAGAAGACAGTGTGTCTGTTTCCCTGGGAAAGACACATCCCCAGCTGCCCTCCCTTTGGCTGGAGTGTTTGGGGAACTAATTCACGTTAGCTTCCGGGCTCCCTGCTTCCTCTCCTGAGTGGAGGTGCATAGCCTGGCTTGCTCTGTTCGGTCAGCAGCTGCAGGAAGAAGAGATGGAAACTCTTCATTGTCATCGAGCCTCTTTCTCTGCCAAGGAACAATTGATCCCTGAAACTGCAAGCAGAGGGTAGAGGCTTTCCAAGGACAGCAGGAGAAAGAGACAAACTAACTCAAACTATCAGCCTCCCTTGGGACAGGGTGTAGTCTAGAAGCAAGCGAAAACAGGAGTGTGAGGAGGGCAGCAGAGACTGCTGGGGAGCAGAATGTCCTGTTCCAGTCCTTTGGGGGCAAAGACATAGGAGAGGTCTGGGAATCTTGCCAAGATACCTCAGCACTTAGTAGGGCTCTTTCTCTAATGTAATTGGATTTTATTCCCTTTAAAATGTGTTAGGTAAAATGTTATCTGACTCACAGGAGATTTAATTCCAACCAAACTATAGTTTCTTAAGATGATACAGAGAGAAATATCCCCAAGAGTAGGGTACTTAGTCATCACCAGTCTTGGTCAACATTATTTCAACTTTGGGGTTCACAAAAGAGCATGTATGGAAAATGCTGGAGGTCAGGTATGTGAACTGACCTCATCCACATCAAAGTGGGAAGGAAGGAATTAATTGTCTAAAAAGGAACCACTGAAATAACACCAACTTTGCTACTCACAGATCCTCTCTGAGTAGTACTAAATCATGTACTTAAAGGAAGAAGAAAAATAAACCCAGAAGGAAGGGGTGGTATTCAACAAGAAGTATCTAAGAAAAGATGATAAAAATATGGCGATATGTTAAAATCTTACCAACCGCAAATATTAGTCATATTTGAGAAAGTTAACATTGGAGTGTGATATAATTTCAACACCATAAAAATGTAAGGACCAGCGAGGGAAATTCAAGTTTTCTAAGGTCTGTGACTTATTTTGGAAGGCAATGAGATATTAATTTTAGGTTTGTTAGAAAGAGGTAAATGTAAGTTTTTATGTTACTCAGCAATATTTTTTTATTTTATTAAAAAAGCAACCTCTTCCTGGCCAGGTAGCTTTGTTGGTTAAAGCATCAACTCCAATGCCAAGGTTGTGGGTTCATTCTCTGGTCAGGACAGGTAGAAAAACCAACCAATGAATGCATAAATAAGTGGGCTGACAAATCAATGTTTCTTTCTCTGAATCTCTCATAGCAATCAATCAATCAATAATCTATAATAATAAAAGTGTAATATGCTAATTAGACCAGACATCCTTCAAGATGACCTTCTGGACAAAGCCAGGGGTGCGAGAGAAGCCTGGGTCCCAAGTGCCAGAGAGAAGCCAATGCCAGCATTCGGGGGAAGGTAGTCCGACTCTTGCACAACTTCTGTGCATCAGGCCTCTAGTAAATAATAAAAAGCAACCCAAAGCAAATAGATTAACACTGATTAATTCTGAGTCCTGAGTACATTGATTACTTTTATATTATTTTCTTTGTCTTCACCAAATTTAAGAGACATAAAAAGTGAGAAATAGGAAAAGAAAGAGAACCCAGTGGTAGAACAAAGTGGTCCTATTTGAGAGAAAGTTGCAGAACTAAGTAAATATAAATAGGCTATTCTGAAGTTAATCGAAAAAGGGACAGTGGTCTTGGATAGAGCTATTGGAAGGTAGAAAATCTCTATTTAAATCAACCAATAAAGACAGTCCTTAATCATCACCAGTCTTGGTAAGAAAAAAAAAAAAAGAGTTAACTCCATGCACAAAAATTTGACATTTTCTGCAAGTAGTAACAATAAAATAATGCAATGTCACAGACAAAGAGCAAAGCCTAGGCTAAGTAAATAATCTAAAACTTACACGTTCTAGCTTCTCCAATTCTCTGGCAAGGAATTCCCATAAGAATTATAATCAGCAAAATCTCAAAGCTCATGTTAGAATTCCTGGTGTTTTACTGCAAATATGATGCATGCGTTATTACTGAAGTTGGAGTTTGTGAGTTATGTCTGAGGAGGGCTTGGTTCTTTTCAGTGCTTTTGTCATCTTCATAATGCCCCAAGTTCAACAATACCTCCAGGTGTCCCCTTAGAATCTAGATAGACACCAGGCCGTGTGGTCACAGAGGCTAAAAGTAAATGACCATAGCACATTTTCACAAAGGGACAGCTTTTGACCTTAACCTACTAACTATACCACAAATTGACCTAGAAAGGCTAAATGTCTTGCTCAAGGGCACATGACTTCAGCAAGTGAATGTCATTAGAAACCAGGTCTGTCAAAATCGGAAGCTCATTTGGCACTGAGTGGGAGACAATAAGGAATCACGGTTAGAACCATGGTAAGGGAAGACCTAGCATCACTGATGAGAGAATAGTTTTCCTCTGAACACTTTTTTTAAGGTTTAGGGAGGCCTGGGTGGAGTTGAAAGAAATGGAAAAATTGAATATCAGGGTATGGGTATCCAGGGAAAAGGGCTAACATAGTTATTTTATAATTATATCATAGGTAATTGTGTACTGGTATCTATTTCATTGCCTAGTACACTTTGAGGCAGACTGTTAAACATTACCTTATGAAAGCCAAATAGCCACCCTGTAGGAATGGCATCTTGTACATTTCCTTGTTCCCGTAAGTTAGGAGGAAGTTTAGAAATTGTCCTTTACTCATTGCAAAGTTGCAAAAAAAGTAAGGCATGGAGCAATTTTTCATTTGGACATCAGCTTGGAACTAAAATGCATAAACAATGAAATACATTTACTTTAGACTAATTTGGGGGTGTCAGAGGTAGGACATCGGTAAGAGGACCTTGGGTCTACCTCTTGCCTCTGATAGTGCCTGTTAAACAGACACAGCTCTCCTTTCCTTCAGTTTTTCTAAACCAGCAGCAATTGCTCCCCACCTCCTAGCCCCAGGGAATACTTGGCAAAACAGATCTGAAGACATTTTTGGTTATCAAAACTGTAGTGCGCTACTATTTTCTAGTTTGGTTGGATGATGCCAAACATTTATCAATACATAGGAAAGTCTTCACAACAACAATTTATCTGGCTCAAAATATCAAGAGGTCCAAGGCTGAGATACCCAGCCTTGGAAAGAAACAATAGGAGGGGATTAGTAGGATGCAGACACTGAAAGTAGCCCTAATGTTCATGCCTTTTAACTTCCTGATTTAATACAACAGAGTCAGACGAGGAAGTGACCTGGCTAATACTTGACCTAAAATGTAATATGCATGCATTTTATTATGTGTGCCTCAGCCTGAATTTTAATCAATTTCCATGTGTTTCTGCAACATAATAAAATCAAGCTCCACTAAATCACTCCTCCTGAGCATGGCCCACTGTCAAGCACTACCATTTGCAATGCACTTGAGTTTTTAGGCAATACTTCCATGCATAGGGACCTCTTAAAAATAATGACATTCTGGCCCTACCTGGCTTGGCTCAGTGAACAGAGTGTCAGCCTACGGACCGAAGGGTCCTGGATTTGATTCTGGTTAAGGGCATGTACCTCGATTGCAGGCTCCTCCCTGACCCAGTCCCTGGTTGGAACAAGTTCAGGTCGGAGCACAATGTGACTTCAACCTACTTTTTGTGAAGTAGGTTGAGAAACATACATCAATATTTCTCTCTGTCTTTCCCCCTTTCTTCCACTCCCTCTAAAAATCTATGGGAAAATATATTCAGGTCAAGATTTTTTTTTTAAAATGAGATTCTGGACAGTGAGTTCTCTGAGTAGCTGCTCTAACCACTTACATCAAGAAATGATGTTGTAATATTAAGTTGCAGATCACTTTCTTTGGGAAAAAATAATTTCTTTAATATTATCCATTCTCTGGTTTTAATGAGAAAATTGGCCACTGGGAGGTTGATGTCCAAGAAACTAACTCATTACTTCTCTGTCTCCATTTCATGTTAGAAGGATGACTCGGGGTTTCCGTGTCCAACTCAATTCTGTCCCCAGATCAGAGACTTAGGGAAACAGGCACAATTGCTCACACGCAGAAGAATAAAGAGTTAATGTGTAGGACTGACGGACAGGTGTCAGAGCCCTGCTCAGCCTTGTCTTCTGAGAGCCTCGTTACAGCCTTACCTGCTGCATTAAGCCAGCCTCTGGAGGGAGATCTGGGCAGGTGGTGCCCAGCATCCCTTCTCCCGAGGCACTTGAAGAACACTTAAGGCGTTCCGCGGGGCCTGTAGCAGCAAGTTGAGTATAACTAGGTGAAATATTCTCCCAGTGCCAGTGGACACGGTCATTGATTAACAACAGAAACTGATCTTGTCCCAGATTTTGCCAGAGTATAAGAGCATCTCCTTCTGCCCTTTGTTCTCGCTTCATCTGGGTGGGCTTGTCAGAAGCTTCAAGGGAAGGGGACTGAGCCCTCTGAACCCCCCCATCTCTTGTTTCCCTTCCCAGCTCTGCCACTAACTGACCTTTTTCTGCCTGCTCGTGGCTCAGTGACCGGGAAGGCATAGGAGGCTCCTGAGCCGTACCAGCAGCCCGCATGCTCAGTGAGTGCAGGGGATGGCTTGGGGGACATGAGCCTGCAGCTTTGGCTTGTCTCTCCCTCAAGCTCTCTCTGTGGGGCTCTGGCCCTTTTTGTAAGATGTAGACTTTAAGCTGGTCCCGAAGGCCTTGTTTGCTTAGGGACTGGCAAGTTCAGCTGAGGCAGCACTTTGTGGAGGAGAGGACTGAGAGAGCAGGTGTAAAAAGTAGGTTGAAGTCACGTTGTGGAAAGTCTTGACTGCTCCACAAATGCATTTGGACTTCACATTGCCTTGCAAGACTTAGTAGTAAAACCTCAGTTAACACTTCTGTCTCGTCAGTGAGTGGGATCCACAAGTCTGAGACTGTCCTGTCTTCCTCTCCCCAGACCTCAGACATGGCCAAGTTGGACATGGGGCATGGAGACCAGACAGTTGTTTTCAGATAACGTTGCTGTAGGGAAGAACACCTCCTGGGCCTGCCACAGGCCGAAGGGCCAGCTGTGCTCCATGTTTTCAATATGGAGCAAGAACTGGCATCAAGCTAGGGGCCTGGGCCAAGGAGCAGGTGACATGTCCTTGGGATGTCCCTGCCCTCATTTTGCTTCTATAGCTCTGAGTGTGCTTTCTTGAATCTAATCTGGAAAATAATTCCAAATGTGGACCCAGGGATAGTAAGACTTATCATACTGGCTCACAGCACAGTGAAACTCCCCTTTTCTGGAGCAGCATCAGTACTCAGTGTTGTCAGGAGCGGGGCAGACTTGGGTTCTAATGCCCTTCCTAGGGCAGGACCACTGGGCAGTTTTGTTGGGCAACAGGAAGAGAGCAGGGGTGAACAAGGAAGGAGGATTTAGAGGCACCAGGCAAGTGAGAGGTGAAGCCCTTGGAAATATTTCTATTTGTCACCAAAAGCTGATTACTCTATTTCTTTGAGCCTGCTAGTCCTCAACTTTAAATAGAGACTGTAAACCAACTCTGCAAGAATGTTGCAAGAATTAACTAAGATCATGTATTCAGAATACTCGACAGGGGGCTGCAATCATGGACACTACATGGATGGATGCTGTGATGATATATACAGAAGACATCTGCCTTCAATCAACCCATTTAATTCAATACTTAATAATTAAATAGAATACCTAGCCAAACCCGACTCTGGATCCTCTAACTTCTCAGTAGTTTTACAGTCAGTTGACTGCAAGACTATCTCCCCATGAGCCTGGGGCCACTCAAAGTCCTTTGTGTCTCCAAGATGTTGGCTTCTAGCACGGTGCCTGTATGCAGGAACCTACAAAATTACAATCCAAGTTCGGGTTTTATTTTTAAAAACTAAATGCCTTCTATTTCAGGGCAGGATTTTTGTCAGGATTGCTCTTGGCCTCCCACTCTGATTTTCAAAGTGAAGGAGGAAATGATCTGTGACTCTCTGATTACCCTCCTCAATGTGTCCCTGATAGACGTCCAGAGTCACCTGCCAGCTCCTCACATCTGGTACCTGACCTCACCCTGCCAGCGTTCAGTTTCCTCATCGGTGATAGTCCCTTTCTGGGCTTGCAAAATGTACTTCTGTACCTTTTACAAGAACATGTTGGAATAAAGACCTTAAAGACACAGGCTGTCTCTAAAAACTGCCCAGAGGAAAACATCATTAGCATTTGGCTCAGGTTTGTTAACTTTCCTTGGCCTCAGACCTTCTGAGAACCTGATGAAAACCGGGACTGCTCAGTCCAGAAAAATGTGCCACCAAGCATAACTCTGCACCCAGTTATGAGGAGTGCATGGCTCTCCTGAAGCCCCTCTGAGGATCCCAGGCTAAGAACCTGGGTTCGAGTCAGAAACTGCAGCATAGAGGAAAGGAGAATTGTCCAAGTACAGTAAGTCCAAGGGAAATCTTTTCTTATAGTAAACTAGAGGCCCACTGTACAAATTTGTGCATGGGTGGGATCTGGCCAGCCCACCCCAATGGGGGCCCATTGGGCTGAGCTGGCAGTGGGAAGGGGCCACAGGGGGGTAGGCTAGCCAGCCCTGCCCCTGATCAAGGTGTTTGGGGCTGATCGGAGCCCAAATCAGCCTGGTTGGCTGTCACAGTGTGTGCCATAGCCACTAGTTGTTCCGGTCATTCTGGCCATTCCACAGCTCCGGTCTCATTCAACACTTACCATCTCTTAGATATATCCATGCGATATGTTACCATTTCAAAGCATTTTTCACACCCATGTTCTTAAAACAGTTTCACCAAGTGGGTCAAACTGATACTGTGGAGACTATTGAGACTATACATCTTCCCTAAAATCCAACAGTTAAGTAGAAGTAGAGTCTGGTCATTACACTTGGCTGCTCTGATATAAACTCACCTTCCCTCTGCCATACTAGAGTTCTATATTCTGCCTAGTATCCTGTTAGGCAGAGTGAAATGCATGCAGGAAGAACCGCAAGAAGGCTGATAAGGAGGATCTAGGGCTACTTCATGAGCTTTGAATGGAGTGGTAGAAAATAAAAGGAAGGATTCTTCCACCTGAGGGAATAGAATGGACCATGACACAATATTACTGCTGGCACAGTAAGAGCGTAAGGAGCCCTGATTGCATCATGCGTCCAAGGTGTATACAAATGCCCAGGTTACCCATTTGTGAGGTGGGTAAAATAGAATCAGTACATTTCTATCATCCTGAGAGTTCTACCCCTTTTCCCATTTTAGTAAACTTTCAGTAAATCTTACATCCAGACCATATTCAAATTTTCAAATTTCCCCAATTCACCAAAAAAAATATTATTTATATATAGATGGTTGAGACACACTTGTTTTTCACCTGGGATCTTAAAGCACTTTGAATAGTTATATTTGAGGTGGCTGAAGATTGCTTTAACAATTCTCAACCAGAGATCATACTTTGTATTCTTTTGGGGAAATCTTTTCTTACAGTAAACTAAAGGCCTAGTGCATGAATTTGTGCACGGGTGGGGTCTTGCCAGCCCACACTGATGGGGGCCCATTGAGCTAAGCTGGCAGTGAGGAGGGGCCATGGGCAGTGGGCCGGGCATCCCTGCCCCTGACCAAGCTGTTTGAGGCCAATTGGGCCCAGATCAAGCTGGTTGGCTGCCATAATGTGTGTCATAGCCACCAGTTGTTTTGGTTGTTCTGGTCATTCTATTCTTAGGTCGCTGGGCTTTTATATATATAGACTAGAGAACTGGTGCACAAAATTTGAGCACCAGGGTAGTCCCTCAGTCCAGCCTGCACTCTCTCTAATATGGAACCTCTTGGACATCGCTCTCACAATTCAAGACTGCTGGTTCCTAACTACTCGCCTGCCTGCCTGCCTGATTGCCCCTAACCGCTTCTGTCTGCCAGCCTGATTGCCCCCTAATTACTCCCCTGCCAGCCTGATTGATGCCTAACTGCTCCGATCAGATGGGCATTGCCGATGGCCCAATTGCCCCCAACTGCCCACCCTTGCAGGCCTGATCTTGCCCCCAACTGCCCTCCCTGCCAGCCATATTGTGGCAGCCATCTTGTGATGACATGGGGTGGCCATCTTGTGGTGGCCATCATGTGACTATGTGGGGGTGGCCATCTTGTAATGATGTTGTGCAATGCCACCTAGGCTTTTATTATATATACCAAGGGGGCAAGTTATTCCAAGGATAATGAGCTTTCTGGTGATTGAGACATTCATATGAAGCCACATGCAGCAAAGTTGATATCACATTCAGTCCATCTTGGTCACACATAAGCACACTTCAATTAGAAGCTTCTACAGTTGTATGCCTATGAGGATTCTAGAATTTAGTCTACAAAAAAACAAAACAAAACAAAACCAAATTCACACCTGAGTTCTCAGTACCTGTAAAAAGAAGTTTCAGGATTAAGTGTAGTAAAACTTACATTTGGGTGGTATTTTAAATGTCCCCATACTGGGGTCAATGCTTCCAATAGACCCCAGGTATTCTTTCTCTTCTTATAATAACTACCTGTTAGGTCGATGAGGCCATCTCATTTTCATTCTAAAGGCTGAAACTGGTGTTGGTTTGCAAAAGCACATACACAAATACACTTATTCATGTATTTTTCAATTCATCCACTCAGTCATTTATTTAACACATATTTGTGGAACACAGATCACATGCCACTTGTTGGGGACACATTAGTGAATAAGGCTGGCATGGCCCCCTTCCTCTTGGAGCTTACTGTCCACCTAGCAGCAGTGAGACCACCCTGGGGATCTGAGGACAATGAGAATCAGTACACATCCTGTCTTCACGTTCATAATCCCTGGCTCCACTATAGTCTCCACACCGACTCTAGACTCTGAGCTCTAAATTGAACAAAGAGGATCTCCTGTCCCTCAAAGAGGACAGCTGTGAGTGAGGACGGAAAGTCAGTGTCATTATCTTCTTTTTTGAGGCATGCCATCTTGATTAATTTTTCCACAGGAAGTGAAATCTCAGGGCATGGGAGTTCTAGGGGGCTGATGAAAGTCTGAAGATGAGAAACTCATAGGTGCTCCAGGTGCTAGAGGTCCCTGGTCCTTAAGGAGAATTCCTGTTCTCTTTTCTCCTTCAAGGTAATGATCTAATGGTCAGGTCCCATAGAAAGCCAATGCAGTCAAGTTCGAGGAGGAACCCCTTGTTCAAGGCTTAAACTGGCCATTTTACCAGCCAAAGCAAGTTTCTCCTATCATTCAGAATGTCAATTCCATCTTTCTGGTGGTCCAACTTCTATCTGTTCTTAAGAGTCCATTTACATTTCTTCTTTCAACAGGAAGCCTTCCCTAAAATCCAGGCTGATCCAAGTTCTCTCCTCTTATGAATCCTGCAGCCCCATTGCCTCTGGTCCTCATTGCTGCTTGTTTTCTTCAGGTAGGTGACCAGAGGCTTGTCAAGGGGTTTTTCCCCCTTATACATGAAGAGAACAAAATACATAAAAAATTCTGTCACTTAACTGTAAAGATACTGGACTGTGAGTTCCTTGAAAGAGGCAGGTTTAAATAATGCTTAAGTGTGTGACTTCCTGGGTTCAAATCCTGGGTCTGCCACCTACCAGCTATCTGGCCTTCGAAAAGTTGCTCAACCTTTCTGTATATCTATTTTCTCTTCTACAAATGGGAAAAATAGTACCAATCTCTAGTATATTTGCAATAATTAAATTGCTCAGTGTATGAAAGGTACATAGAATAGTACCTGGCCTGTCAGTGAGTATCAACAAAGTCATTATTGTCCTATTTCAAGGATGAGACAGTCGGCAACATTACCCCATAGAAATCTAGGCCAATAGATGTGAAAAGGAGTGTAGAAGTAATATGATGAAATCTCCTACCTGATCTTTATGATTGATTGGTAAGTAACCCTAAGCCTTTAAAAATAATTCTAAAGCCCTTTGTGTATCTTCAAATGTGAGCATACTAAAATAGCACAACAGCCTGTTCAGTGTGGCTCAGTTGAGCATCAACTCAGGAACCAAGAAGTTGCTGGTTCGATTCCCAATCAGGGCACATGCCTGAGTTTCGGGTCGATCCCCAGTTGGGGGTTGGGGGTGGAGGCAGCTGATTGATGATGTTCCTCTCTCATGGATGTTTCTATCTCTGTATTTCTCTCCCTACCTCTCTCTATAAAAATCAATAGAAATATATATTTTTAAAATTGCACAATAAGTGAACCCCCCTGGAATACTCAGTCTAGGTGGCTTCAGTCACCATGTAGTCACTTTGACTTTCCAGAGTATGCCATGGTGTGAGGATGCTCAAATTAGCCATGTGGAGAGACCACATTTAAAGAATGTGAGACTATATGAAGAGAGAGAGAGAGAGAGAGAATCAAATGCTCCAACAAGGTCCCTGCTTTTCCAGCTCCTGAGAATGGCTGCATGTGATAACCAGTGCCATAACTGTCTACCCATTTCTCCCCAAATCCCTGACCCCTTGAAAACTATAAGATATAATGAGTGTTATTTTATGCTACTAAGTTATATGATGATTTGTTTTGATCACAGACAATCAGAAGAGATTTTTATTTCTCATTTGAAATCTTTTTTATTTTTGTTTTTGTTTTTTGCATACAAAAATGAATTTAGGACGGAAAGAAGTCAGAGTCTGTATCTAAACTGACACCTCTTCAAGGTCCCTTTAACACTAGAGGGGAGAAGAAAAGGTAGACTTACTTATAAGAAATAATATACTGGACTTTTCCTGCAATGGAAAACCAAGGAAAACACATACAGAAATTCTGTTTGCTTTAAACATGATGCCATTGAATCATGGTTTATCATTGGAGGGGTGTGTGTGTGTGAGGGATGATGGTATATGACTCTACACAACACAAGGCACATGTGCCTGACCCAAGCAGCAGTGGGCCATCTCTCAACCTCAGCTGAGCAGGTGGGGCCTGCTCCTCGTGGGCCCATGCTTCCACAGGCTCTGTCCTGGGGTCCCAGGGAGGGTTCTGATGGTGAACTGCATTGCATTCCTCCTCGGACATCTTCCCAGTTTGACGAGCTCCGAGGAGGCAGCACATAAAGCAGCACAGGAAATGCAAGACATCTGCACTGGAGCCTGGGAACATGTTTCCCCAGTTCCCTTGCTGGTGTGGTCCTGGCATGGAGCGGGGCCTCTGGAGAAATGAATTAAAGAAACAAGTCCAGTGGAGAACATGGGATTCCACTTCCATTCATCTTCCTTATTTTGCAAACACCGCATTCTGCAAATCCCATGCCAGGACAGCTCTTGGATCAGCCCTCAAATTCTTCTGGATCCTTCAGGGAGGAGATGTCAGGGCTGGCCAAGAATCTAAGTGGAAACTGATGACAGAAGCTGACATTAATCAGCTACACAGTATGTTCTTCCCAGCAGGTTTCTCCCAATAAATCAAAGGCCAGCAAATCCGAGGGGTGTTTAGCCAGGAGAGAGCAACTGTTTGCTGTTCTCTTCCCTTGCTAAAGATGATGAATTCAATGTTTAATTGAATCCAACACTGGTGGCCGTGGGAGTGTTTGCTGTAGGTGTTGGGTGCACATACCACATAGTCACATTTCCTCACAGGCCGGGGGTTTTATTCAAGCATCGCCTGCTACACATGGTTCATCATTTATGTTGAATTTTCCTGGCCAAATGGAGCCACCACCCTATCTAGTGATCTGAAACAGACTCACTCTTTGCAGTTGGAATCCTCAGGCTGTTTTGGTGACCAAATAATTTCTTTGCCTTTCTGCATGACCTAATTAAGATACGTAAAGATATCAATGTAATAATGTCTGTTTAAAATCCAGCAAGGACCAAGCTCTTTCAGCATCAGTATGTGTGGGGGTGGGATACAGGACTCAGAGGAGAGAACTGCCTTGGGTCTGAGGCTATGCTCCACCCATCCTAGCTGTGCCCCCTTAACTATATCATTTTACTTCTCTGGTCTTCTTTTTATTATCACTGAAATGAGAATTAAAATGGATGGTATTGATTTGAGATGAAAATTAATGAATGAAACATGTGTAAAGGCAATCTTTATGCTTCAAAAGCACTATGAACATTACAAAATGAGGATTATGATTTGTATCAATAATAATGATGTACTTACTAAGGAACATAAAAAAAAAAGAAAGTTCCTTTTTCAAGAACTTCTTGGGGAGGAACATGAGAAAAGCCAGTGTCAAGGTCTCAGCAATCGATCCAATATAACACTTTCTTCTAGGACAAATATCTTGAAGGAGATAAGATAGTTATCTCCAAGGCTATACTCATAACAAAGCCACACTAGGCCAATAAGTGGGGAAAGTGTGGAAAGAATTAAACTACTTAGAACCAAATAGCAACTTGGATAATTAAGTCAAGTATTTCTTGGGCATGAATGATAATTCAATTGCAAAATTACTTTGACTGCCTAGTTTTGGAAGGAAGACTTAGTTCTGTTGAAATGTTCTCAACAATTTTCAGCTTCTACCCGAGACAAGTCTTGGCCATGGTAAGTAAAAGAACATGAAGTAAGATGTTTTGTATTTCCTTAATGATTGTCAAAATAATACCGTCAAAAGTACTTATGTTTTTCAAAACATTATTACATTTGTTATGCCATTAGAGATGTATGTACGTTTTCATTAAATACACTGGCGAATTATCATACCCGTGTCTGGGGTACAGAAACCAAAGTTCAGAGAGAAAAGAGTGATTTTCCTAAGGTCTGTGGAGAGCTGGCGGCAGAGTGTCCCTTGGCCCTGGCTCTCCTGACTCTCAAAGCTATCTGTGCGTTATGACCTCAATGGTCACTTTACTTTGGCTTTAAAAGAATGGGAAATATAGATCGATTAAGATAATTTTGTGATGTATCAATATTAAGAATTTCACCAAAAGTGTATCAAAGGACCCAGTATGTAGACCAGTCCCATACCTCTAGAAATATGTTTATAAAAGTGACTAGATGTATAAGACCCTTGTTCCCTTCATTTCCTCCTCCACAAAACAAAACTATAATATCATGTGTATGAACATAAGGTTTTAGAGTTGAACACATATGGAACAAGTTCTTGTAAGCCACTTACTAGGTGTATGATTTTATCTCTTCCCATATAAAATAGGGTTAAGATCTACTTAGTAGGGTTGTTGTGAGGATGAAACAATCTCATATATGCTTGCCTCTGACTAGCCATTTGGGTCTCAACTCTAAGTTTCTCTCTTAAAGAGAGGTCTTTAGCTAAATAGTCTCTCCCTCAGAATCCATTGCTATTAATGCCATAATCCTATTTTTTGAGGGGGAAGGACTTTTAAGTATTTGAACTTAAATTATTTACTTTTTATTAATGAGATTTTATTTGCCTTTATTTTTAAAAACTGCATTTGCAAGAAATTGGACTCTTGGCTTGACTTCTTCTCGAGGATACGCACTGCAACAAATGGTAGCCCTACGGTTTTGCAATAAATGCTTAGCTGTTCTCTTTGTGCATGAAGCAAGCATTACAACAAGAGTCTTAAACACATATTTCTTGAAAGGCCCCATGATGAGGGCTGGAGATGCACAGAATACATAAAACAGTCTCTGCCCTCCCTAGTCTCATACTCTGGCATTGACATGTTTTATTATGCTAACGTAGTTCTAAAGTTCAAATATAGCAAGATGGCTAATTTCAAATAACTTTGTATATATAGAAGCCATTTAAAAACATTTTGCTATTTTGTATCATTTATCTTCATCGTGATCATTGTTATCATGATCATCTTTATTAAAACTAATGCATGATTTCCTACAAAGTTTCTGCTCCCTGCAAAGTTATGTGCTGGTCATAGTAGGAACACAGAAATGACTAAATATAGTCCTGTATTTACTATACTTAAACCATTTTCTATTTTAAGCTTCATAGAAGACTGGAAATTTGTGACTCTGTGTCATTTATGTACTACCAGAAGGTAGTCTACAGATGTTGGTTGGCTTATGCCTAAGATGCACATGTGCCCAATAATGCAAGCTGAGGTATCTACTTCATCCATAGGCCATCCTAACCTATTTATCTAATATATAAAAGTCAAGGCTTGCCTCTTTCATCACAAGCCCACAGCATGAACATGGGAGGATTCCAGAAAATGGGTAAGGCTGAAGGAAGATTTAGGGTATCAGAGTCATGCATTGGAGTTCAGCAATTCAAATCTTTCTTTGATGAGAATAGGCTGTTACGTATTAACAAGAGGGAATAAATTCATTTCCTTATATCCAGTTGGGCATTTGCTGATATTGTAAAATAAGTACCTTGCCATTAACCAACTAATTATTTATCCAGATATCAAATTCCAATGGCTTTATCGCTGTTGACCAAAACCCATGTCTGTTACAGCTTAATTTCTCTTCAGTCCTCTGTGACATCAGCTCAGTTAATGTATTATGAGCTACATGAATTTTTCACAGGTTTATTCAAAAGGCTTAAGCGACCATAATATCCAATCCTTCAACTTATAGATGAGGATCTGAGAAAAGTCGGTTCCCAGAAATGGCAGAGTCTCCTGGAAGACAGGCTTTCCCCAACCAGAAGCCTCTCCTTTGTGAAAAGATAAATGGAGCAGGAAAGGGAGGATCTTGAGGAAGAATCTGGAGGCTCCATAAATGTCCAACATATAACAGCTCATAGATTTACTTATGAGTCATGTAAATTTATGTAGTCCTGAGTGAGCATGCTAAGTTAATGAACAAGTCCACATGAACTCTTAAGTTGAAGGCAGAGTTTAAAAAGGACAAAACTTCTATTTCATTGCATCCCCTCTCCACCCCTTTCTATTGCTTTCCTCTACCCCCTCACCATCACCATCCTCATCGTCATCATCATCACCACCATCATTTTACATACAGGATCAGAAGAGAAGTTAAGATACTGGTACAGACAAATTGGAAATGTAATTATGTAAACTGAAACAGCTAAGAGGGAACATTCAGGGATGATGTCAGATTAGGGAAACAGAAAGATAGTAGAATTGTCAGAGGGAATCAAAGATGTTTCTAGAAACAAGCCCTGGTGAGCCAAAGGGAAATTAAATGAATATGCTAATGTTTACTTTCCCAGCTTTTCATAGGAAATTGAAGATGGTTTTGTGAAAGGCAAGCAGGGAAAAGGCAAGTCTATAAACTATTATCCACTCAATGCCTTGATTTAAAACATTTGCTTTTAAGCACACTGAGGATTCAATATCTAGTTGTTAAAATTTGCAAAGCGAATTTCTCCCCCCGCAATTTATTTGAAGAAAATACCTTGAGAAATTGGAAACCTGCCAAACAGGAAAAGAGATATGCAGCATAAGTGCATACTGCTGGGATTTTAGGGGCTCCAAGCCAGGGACTTCCTCATGAAAGAACTCGCCCCCACCTCAGCCTGAGGTGGCAGAGAACTTGGCTTTCAGGGACCACAGAACACAGATGCCCAGACACTTGGCTCTACAATATCTTGGTTGTATTTTCAACTATAGGTCACCTTTTTAATGGTGGAAAAGTGAGGATAGGAAAGTTGTAGATAAAGCTTTGTTCTCATTAGAATGTCATTGAAGAGCAATGCTGGGTAACATTCCTGAGTGCGTGGTGTATCTGATTAACTGGGGGTATTAGCGTGTTCTGAAAATTTAGATCCAGACTGAGAAAGAGAAATGGTGTGATTGAGGGTGAGCTTTTCTCGGTAGAGATTTGTCCCTTCGGGCTTCCCCTCAACTTTGATGACTGTTGATATCAGTTTCTTTTGATGGTCCATGGGTCAGAGAGGCCACCATTCAGAACAGGTTTTGAAATCCACTCTGTCCTGAATCCATGATGGGATAAAGCACAGGGGCCCATAGGGCACCACTGGGTGGTGCATTGATTTCTCAGTCACACTGGGCACAGGTCAGGAGATTCCTCTGTGAGCCACCAAAGGAAGGGAAGAAAAATAAAAACTGTAGAATTGTCTAGGAAAAATATAGAGCTATCATATTACTGCAACCAGAATTGTGAGGTCAGTAGTTCAGTCCACTGCTTCTGGTTGGCTTCCATCCCTGACACTAGCCCTTGCGGACACTGCAGTGTGTAGGGGGAGCTCTCTGGATCTCACTGGCCACCGTGGCAGGGCCAGCTTGTAGAAGAGAAGAGTGGGTACCCAGTGCTGAGTATGCAGGGACCAACCCTCAAAGCACACCTGGAGGATGGTTAGAAATGGAAAAGAACAGACAAGTAAGAAGCAGCATAAAGGGGGAGAAGGGAGAGGAGATGATAAAGGGAGAGAAGTGCTGTCTGGAGGGTGAGTGGGAGGTAAAGGCTTCTGTGAACCCTGGACCTCTCTGCCTCTTCTCTCCTATACCTGCAAATAATGAAAACACCTTCTCTATCTTCTCATCAGGATGTGCAATTTCTAAAGCCTTTCAATCTACATTCTCCACATTACATGCCTCACAGTCAGCCCTCTCTACCAGCAGCCTTTGCAATCCCACTTCATGAATTAGTACATAGAGGCTCAGAAATGTTAGGAGCCCCTGGAGTCACATAGCTGTTAAGGGAAAAAGAAGGGTCTTGCACTTCAGCTGTCACAACGAAAGGAGGGCAGGGACAGTCAGTCCTCTAGAGATCCACCAGAGACTTTTCACAGCCCCAGACTCTCAGGGAGTGGCCAGGAAAGAGAGACACATGAGAGACACATGCTGAGAGGTCTATGGCAGGAAACTTGGAGGAAAAGGCCAAAGATACCAAAGGTCAAGGGGAGAGAGGTGTGAAGGAAAGAAAACACTCCATCTGCAGTGGCAGCCTCTCCGCCATCATGTTTCATTTAACAGACTGTGTCCTGGATTGGGAGATAGATGTGAAGATAAACAACGCCTACACAGGCTGACTAAGGCTCCAGGGGACGTGCAGGAGGGAGGATCCAGGCCTTCTAGAGTTAGCAGGGAAGGAGGGTGCTTATGAGACTGTCTGTCCTGGCCAGGGAGGGCAGGATGCGGGCAGGGGTGGGCCAGCCCTGGGCAGAGTGGTGAGAAGAAGAGAGAAGAAATAGAAGCTGTGTCAGGTGTCTGTCCCTCATCAATCGCTAATCCTCAGTCTCTGATGGGCCTCCCGAAAGCCTCACATTCCAGAATGAGTCAGTGTCCTCATCCATCTCTTGCTGTCTATTCTCAGGGCCAGAGAGGAGGATTTGGCTTGAACATCGAAGGCCCCGTAAAGCATGAATTCGGCCCAAAATTTACCCAAAATGCTCTGTTCTTTGCAGCTGTCCGTGTCTGCAGGATTCTATCAACTAGAACACCTCTCATTCTATTGCGCTTCTGTTCTCATAACAAAAACTTCTTTAACTCAGTTATTCACTCATTCATTCATTTGTTCAACGAACATCATTGTATTGCAGGCATTTTGTTAGACATGAGAGCTGTTTAACCTCAACAGGCCCTGACTCTGGGACAGCATAGCTTAGTGGGGCAGCCAGGCAAAACAACAGAAATTATAAGATGTGAGGCAAGCACTGGGTGGAGATGTATAGAACCGAGTTGAAGGGTGGGTGGCGGGCGGTGGGTGGGGAGAATCTGAGGCAGCCCAGGGCTAGATGGACTCTGCCACAATCCTTTTGGAACTGAATTCCATCCCAAACATCATTCTAAAGTGCCCAGCGTGTGGCCTTTGTCCTTATGGCCCAAGATGTCTAACAGCTCCAGCCATCACCTCTTCATATCATAACATAAGCACAAACAACACAACCAGTAGGCCTTGTGCTACTTGGTAGTCCTAGGAATTAATAAGTATTTTTTCTCATACTTGCTTTTATCATCCTTAAGTCATTCATACCCCCAATTTTAGTGTTCCTTCAATGCCCTCTTCTTATTGAAGAGTTTCACACTGTACAAAATATATTCAGTTGGACCTATGGATTGACTCTGTCTGGCCCATTGCCACATTTCTGCGCACGCGCACACACACACACACACACACACACACACACACACACAGACACACACACACACACACGTTGAACTATATACATAAAGACCATGAGATTTAGAGCTCAAAGACCCCATGAAGGCATCAACCATCTTTCACAGCTTCTAGTCTGCTGAAACTCAAGCCTTACCATGGGGGTGGCACTTAAGATGCTAAAATTACTGCCGAGGAGTCCAGGGGCAGGGGTAAAGCCCCAGATTGCCTACTGGGTCCTAGAACTTCCCACATCTGATGAGTTGATACCAGACTTGATTATGGTCATGGGCGTTGATGATCTGGTCTAACCTGAGGCTTTATCTGCAACTTTACGTCTTCCTTTTCTTGTGTCTCTTTGCTTGGAAACTGTGAACCCACACGGCCTGACAGGTTGCCTTATGCCAGTGGGGAACACGGATCCAGGCATGCAGCCACCCTCAGCCAGGCCCTTAAAACACATCACTTCAGCCTTCAGACGGCTCCTCGGACAAACAGAGGTGGTACTAACCCCCGCCTCAAGGTTTTTAAGAACATCAGATGCAAATCATTCTGGCGGAGCCATACAATAAAAACAATAGCTTCCTTTTCTTTTAAAGGGGTTTTCTCTTCCAAAATATTTGCATCCTAGGAAATGGAGGGTCTCTGATAAAAAGGGAAGCAACTCAACCACAGACACTGGGGCCGGCCAGCGTTTGAGGAAGCCTCTAACTAGCAGCTCCAATTTCCTTCTTTCTTGGCTGACAGAATTAGAGGCGAGAGCCTGATAGTATCTCCTTCCATCTGTTTCTCTGTGCAGACTTATTCTAACAGGATGTTTCTATTCCAAAACAGTGGCCCCTTCTGTATGAGTGCGCACAAATATTTCTCCCAATTTCCCAGTTTTGCTCTCAGGCTTCCAACAACAGAACCAAGAAGTGTTAAAAAGAAGGCTTCCTCCTGACTCCTCTGCTCAGAGTCAGTGTTGGGGAGCACAGGGTCTCGAGGCAAGCTCTGGAGTAGGACTATTATCTCTAGAGACCATCTTCCCTCCGTGAGTGCCCTGTGTCCCCTCAATTCTGGAGCTCACCCTTTGATTGAGCCTGCTTAGCTGTTCCCATGGGCCCCCAAACAGTCCCTTTTCCCATCTATCATCTCTGCTCCTTCAACCTAATTCAACCCTGACCCAGAGCCCCGATTTCCATGAGTAGCTCTCCCCTCTCTTCTTGCCACACCCCAAACTTAGGGTGTGCTGTGCTCCAAGGATTGGGGACAGAAGCAGATTAGGCCACCAGGGTAGGCTGAATGAACTACTCAGTGAGAAACAGAGTCTTTTCATAGGCGAGCCAGGTACTGAGGAAACGTTTCTGATAACTCCCGAAAGACATGGAATGTCCAGGACCATAATTGCCCAGCTTCAGAATTACCTAAATATATTTCTGCTTATTTCTCTTTATTCAAATAGAAACCGCTTTTTCTTTTCACTTTGCCCTCCAGCATACATTATTATGGCATCTATAACACTTGAGTGCATTTTGTACGTTACATAGCATGCAGAGTTAGAACACTCCACACTATAGGAGATCCCCTTGAGACCAGGGGTCATGACTTAGTCACCAATGTCAATACCATTTTAGATCTATGCAAGGTGGCACCTTCCCCCATCCTACATGTCAGACAAACTGATCCTTTAGAATGGCTCCCTGACATTTTCCAAGTCCCCCTCCAATGCCAAAACCAGTTGGAGCCAGTAGTTTCATTTGGGTAGATGAAGTTGCCCTGTGGCTACCTGGTTCTTGATTTCCGGGGGGGAATCTGGGTAGAGGAAAGCTCACACTGGCCAGCACAGTATTTCATTCATGGAACAACATGAGACCGTGATACCAGGTGCCCCTGATATGCTGATATTGATGATGTGAATGGTTTGTATAGATAAGCATTTGCTCAGAGCCCTACATCCAAAAAAAGCAGTCCTGGTCAATGGGTCTATAGCCCCCACAAAGTATCTGCACAGTAAATATTTGTGAAATCAACAAAGGAATGAATAAATGGTCTGTGGTACTAAAAGTATATTGAATTAGGAACATTTAAATGTTTCTCCTTGTGGAGTTGTCATTATTTAGCAGTCATTTTCCAATGGCAAACAGTATAAAACTCACTCCAGTACCCAAGTCCAGTGAATTTCTCCCAGGTAAGTTGAGTAATGACATCTATATCAATTGGTCCAGCTTTCAGAGTGCCCATGCACTCCCCCAGATTTAGCTCAATTCTGCCGGCTTGGGCCATCCATGTGCTTAGATCCTAGCTGTGTTCAATGTGTCTGTATGTCTTCCTTATGGGAAACATAGCCCCCTTTAGCACCTGCCCTCCCCCATCATGTCCGCTGTCATAGGGTCACCATGGCCAGAAAGTCTAAAAGAAGAAGAGAATGGGGGAGGGGGAAAGCCTGATTTATCTCAATCTTGTTCAGGGCTAAAGTGAAATTCTTTAAATATTCCTACACTGATGTTGAAAATGAAATATTTAAGACAAATGGCTCTGGACAGTGGAAATTCTGGCCCCAAGAGAGAGGAAGAAAATGAGCTTTCTATTATGAGGGCTAAAGCCACCAAGACTGTGGTATCTGATTGGCTAATGTGTTATATTTTGAGTGAGGACTGACAAGAGCCTTATGTGAAATCGTTATGTCATTCTGTGGAAGATACCTCCCTTACTTCTAACGTGATTTCCAAAGGAATTGGGCCTGTTGTCAAAAATAACATGCTTCATGTGAAATACAGATCTATTGGACCTGGGTAAGTTATTTATGATCTTGGGTTTATAGTTTTAATAACCTATTCTCCAAGAGGGTGTCTGAAGGATAAAGGCCCCATGGCTAAGGGCCAGAGAATTACACACCACGATAGAGGGGGAGGTCACAGCATACATTTCTCTCCCATAGATGGCTTGTCCTTACAGCTGGACTGAGCAGCTAGTATGTATGCAGTGCTATATGAAGCACCAAAGGTATACATATAAGTCACAGGTCCTAACCTCTGGGCCTTACAACAAAATTGCTATAACCTGAGAACATCACGAACCATTTAAAAGGATATTTAAGGTACACTGTAAGAATTTAAGTAGACTGAGATTCCCAGAAATTTCTTAACTTAAACAGGGTATTTTGGGCAGGGCCCTGAATGGTAGATTTTTTTATGAGAAGTTTAGAACTAAGGAAGACATTTGAGTAAATAATATGAATGAAAGAATAAAGGTGGGAGGCCCTAGCCAGTTTTGCTCAGTGGATAAGAGTGTCCGCATATGGACCAAAGGGTCCCGGGTCCAATTCCAGTCAAGGGCACGTACCTTGGTTGCAGGCTCAGCTACTGGTCAGAGCACATGCAGGAGGCAACCAATCGATGTGTTTCTCTCACATGGATATTTCTGTCTTTCCCTCTCTTTTCCATTCTTCCTAAAAAAATAAATGGGAAAATATAATTTGTCAAGGATTAAAAACAACCAAAAAATAAAGGTGGGAGAATTCAAATTAATTAATTTCAAGCCCACTAAAAGGGACAAGATAGGTTGGAGGATGAAGGTTTGGAGTAGACCAGAAGGGATTAAGAATGACAAAGCAGATCTACTGATTGTACTCTATTGTAATATTTCTATTTATATAATGCGTTAACTATAGCAGTCACATCTTTCTTGAAAATTATTGGGAATGTGTCTCAAAAATATCACAATTTATTCTATTCCCTCTTTCCCCCTCACTATGCATATACAACATACATCGTGTGTGAATATCTGTGTGTGAATGGCAAGGATTTGGTTTAATGATATATACATGAGGGCATGGCAGGCCACAATGATGTTATATGTGTTATATTTATATGTGCATAGGTCCAATGCACAAAGACTCATGCAAGAGAATAGGCCTTCCTTCCCCTAGCTGCCAGCACAGGCTTCCCTCCGGCATCCCGACATCTAGGACCCGGGCCTTTGCTCTGGCCACTGCCTTTCACCTTTGCTCTGATCAGAGCCACCTTCCACTTTAGCTCCGGCCCTGCCACCCTTCTTTAGCTCTCTCCACCCCCTGCCTTCCCCTTACAGTAGGCATCTTGCCCCACCCTGGCTGCTCTGTGCCTGCACACATGCTGCCCTGCCCCAACTGCTGCTCTCTTTGTTGCATTAATTTGCATATTCCCTCCTTATTGGCTGTGGGTGCTTCCAACTGTGTTGTGGAATGATGGTCAATTTGCATATTCTGTCTTTATTAGATTAGATATATATGCTTTATGTGGAGGGCATTTAGCTGATCTGGGCCAAAAGAAGGATTTTAGTATGTTAATAGTGGCAGTATTTGGCAGAAGTTTGTGAGAAAGACATGAACTCAAGAAAGAATTGGCCAGTTGAAATTCAGATATAATGGAAGAACTCTGAAAGAGCCTCTCAGCTCACCAAGAGGGTCTGCCATCCAACGCCCATATCCGAAGTGGCCAAGAAAAATAAATATGGAAAAGAAAGACCCCCTTGGAGGACAAAGGAAAAAGTACTAGAAGGCTCCCTGTGCAGAGGGCAAAAGCAGGGTTTGGTTAATGAATGTAGTCTTTCCTTAGGTTAGGGGGGGCCTCAGAATATTTCCCTCATTGGATTTTGGAATTGTCAGCTCCTTCATTCCCCTTTCCATGTGGTGGTATTTATTATGGTATTCTGCTTCTATTGCATGATTGCATTTTGCCTTTTTAGTACATGTGCCTTTTAATCAAGAGGGGAAAAATGACCAAACCTAATATAGAAACTGCCATTGATGCCCCTGACACCCCGGGTGTTGACATATTTGCGATGAACCAACACAACTTTGGGTTTTCTGCTGTGGGAAGGAGGATAAGTGCTCTCTGTGTGGGAACTATAGAGAGGCAATCATTTGATGACCAGAGGGTGGATGTTATCAACATTGCTAATGTGTTGACTGATACTTCCATTCTTCCAAATGCACAGGGAATTGCATTTCTTCTCCTTCCAACTGCGGAGCACCATATGACTGCTTCTGACCAAGGAAATGGGAGCAGCAGTAGCAATGGTCCTTCCCTCACTGGAGAAGTGCAAAGCCCATGTGAAATGATCTAGTTTCTCTTCTTCTTCGCTTCCTCAAAGACCTGGGAAGGGGGGCTGTGGACACCTGGATCACTGTCCTGACAGAGTCTCCCTGGGACCTGTGTCAGACATGCCAGGTGAGCAGAGAAACATACCTTTGTTGTAGCAAATCCTGGGATTTTGGGGATTAATTTGTTACCATTGAAGAATTCAAGACTACTTTGACAAGCACAGTGACCTTTCCACCGAATTTTACAGAGCATAATCCCTCCCCCAACTCAGGATAAACTGCCCAATTCCAGATGGATTCAACACTTTCTTTCTATATCTCTCTCCCTTTCCTTTCTGGTTTGCCAGTGGCAGCACAGACAAGAGGTTGTCACCAGCTGGGAAGGATTGGGTTTTCTTTCCCAGGACTCTGTGATTTAACTAACTCTAACTGCTGGGCTAAGTTTAAACCTGGAGGTGCTGCAATATGAGTCATTAGTTTGTAATTGAGAAATATCAAACAGGATTTGCCAAAACCAAGAAAACCAGCTGACTGAAACATAACTTTCTGGGAAGAACAAAGCAAATGTCACTCCAATCAGAGTGGACAACAAAGAATACAGCATCTCCTACTCCTTGGCCATGGAGGGGACACGGATGACAGACAGTGGGACCTCAGAGTACCCTGAAGTAACGCTGCTATCAGTACAGGCATCAGGGCCGTTGGAATGAAGGAGTGGTTGTGAAAATAAAGAAAAGCAACAACTTTATTGTCCATCAGTTAAGCAATCACTTAGTCAACATGTATTTATTACTTATTACATATCAGTAATAATATCAACTGACTGAAATACATGATGTCAAGTTGTAAGGATTTTTTTCTCACTGAGTCAGAGAACATTTTCAATCAGAGGACAGAACTGCCTGCAAAAAGAAAACAAAACAAAACAAAACAAAAAACCCAAAACCCTTGATTATTTATTCAAAGAAGTGCAAACTTTTCCAGAGAAAAGAAATGAGACAGCTTCTTTCCAAGCTCAAAGCTCACACAGCCTGGAAGTTCTGAAAGCGATTTCAAGAAGCCATTGGAGATGGTGCCAGGTGGTCTCTAGACTTATCAAAGGTATTGCTTCGTAAATATATGGATGTCTAACCACTATGCTGTATACTTGAAACTAACACAATACTGAAGGTCACTGTAATTAAAAAATAACAATTAACAGAAGAATCTATTAGGAAAAAAAAGCAAACTAATCAGGCTCCACTCATGGTACATGCATAAACAAAGGTCTGGACTTGCTTGAGTCAAGAATCATTCAAACTGGCAATCATCCATGAGAAAATGTGACCCCACCAACCACACCCTGGTTCCATGTCCACAGCCTAAAAGTGAACTGAAAGGCTCACTCCATCAAAGTCAGTTGGCCAGGAGACCCAGGGCAGCTGTGAGGCTGTTCCCCCAAGTTTTGTACCACAGCGTGGCCCATCCCTTCTGAGGCCGGGACCACATCCTAGGAAAACATTGCCCGGAGTAGTCACATGCTTGCTGCATGAAGCCACTGATGCTTTTCCTTCTGCAGACTGAACACCCACTCATACACCGGGCCTTCCCTGGGCACCTGCTAGGGCCTGTCTCCACTCCAGATAGCAAAAAAGGGTGCCAGGTTTCTACTCTAAAGAGTACGTGGGGAGACAGTTATAGAGAGACATACAATCTCCAGGAAGCATCATAAATCATGGTGTAGTAAGGGAGAGGTGTGCTAGTACAATTCTTATTTCTGTAGCTACAGCTGTCAGTTGTAGATCCCCTGCTTCTTAATCACGCCTCCTCTGCTTCTGCTCATGCTGGTCCCTCAGCATCCACTGCAGTCCCTACCCTCCTCTGTATGAAACCTCACTGGTCAGTCATTGTCAAACCCCATGCCACCTCTTCATGACTTTTCCTTCCTCTCCTAGTCAGGATTCTCTAACCCTCCTCCTGCATTCTCTCCACCTACTATTGGTTCTCTGTATCTCTGTCTAATCCCACTAGAATGGGAGCTCCTTTGGAGAAGGGCCAGCTGGCTCTGTTTATAACATGTTTGTGTCCCAAATGCTGTTAATTGGAACTCGGTTAATGACTGCTGATTGCACTGATTAGGAAACAAGGAAGTGTTACTTTTCTTTGGAAAGAAGAAGAAAGACAAAAGGTTGGAGGTTACCTAAGTTTCTTGAGTCTGTTAGATTGCCAGTAAGGCAAAGTGGTTTTGAGGGCATGACAGTCTCCTAGGGGGAGCACAAATACTGTCACCAAAATGAAGCTGGGACTGAGAAGCATGTATCGGGCAGGAGAGGCAGCATCTCAGACCTGAGCCTGGTGACTCCGCACAAGGCAAAAGCAACAGAGACAAGGTGTCTGTCAAGAGTTGACTCTGGAACACAGTGTTCCCAAAAGGTCCCTCCGGTTTGACTGCCTTCTGATAACTCTGACAAAACATTGTCACTCCCTGAGCAAATGGACAAGTCTCTATGAAAACTGTTACACAAGTATACTTTTGGGGTACATGTGCCTGTGGGTTCTGAGATGGGCACCTGGAAGACTCAGTGTGCTCAGTTCAGGGGTGGCTGTCATACACTTACTTCTCACCTCCCGACACTTCCACTGCCTCTGAAAAGCTGCTGCCCCACCCTACCTGGCACCCATGATGAAATCTCCGGCATCTGTGTCACCGCGTGAGCTGCCAGGTCACGCGTGCCTGACTTTATCTCCCCAGTCCCACGCCTACCCTGCTCTCCTTCTTATGTGACTATTATTTACTACAGTAAGATGACCACCCAAATATTTTAATAGCTAGTCTCTATACACATTAAAAAAAAATACTTAACCAAGACAGGTTTAGCTCAGTGGATAGAGCGTCAGACTGCGGACTGAAGGGTCCCGGGTTCGATTCCGGTCAAGGGCATGTACCTTGGCTGTGGGCACATCCCCAGTGGGGGGCGTGCAAGAGGCAGCTGATCGATGTTTCTCTGTCATAGATGTTTCTGACTTTCTATTCCTCTCCCTTCTGCACTGTAAAAAAATCAATAAAATATATTTTAGAAAAACATACTTAGAGTACTTGTGGGTTCAGGACTGTTTTATGTGGTATCTGTTTACTCCTTGATTAGAAATAAAGGCACTTCTCTGTGGATATTTCCATGCAAACTGGATAAGAAGCTGAATGATATGTGACAGAGGGAGAAACACAGATAGGTCTACCCTATATACCAAGGGACACGTCCTCCTGACCATGCGCTCCCCAGACCACTCCTTCCTCTGTACTAGGCTATCTTCTGACAGTCAACCTGAGAAGAGTTTCCTCCAGGCCTCCTTGTAATTATTACTGCTTGGTATGAGCAGAGCTAGGTCAACGCATTGCTTAGCATCACATGTCCTACCTCTAGAAGATATACTAATGCCAAGGAAGTTATGAATGCGGTGCCAGTTTACCCTGCCCACGGGACCCCTGACACACTGATCGTGTGTAAATAAGTTCAGTTGGTCAAACCAGGCATTGGCCTGGCCTGGAAGTGATCAATAGCAACCAAAATCCTTGTTGACACCAACTCACCCACAATAAATAAATGTTGAATAAAGATTGTTAAAATATTGGTTTGAGGGGGAGCCAAATTATTGGTCTTCCTGGAGAATATGTGGGTCTCATCTGGCCCTGGATGGAGGCCTCTTTCATTGAAATAATAGAAAGGTCACCGACAGCTCCAGGATGTCCTGATCTTTACTCTCATATGACTACTCCTCTTTGCCTCTTGCTACCCACCTCTGAACAGCCCCAGGCCCCTTTCCTCACTAGTTCTTCTCCCTGTAGTTCCTCTCCAATTGGTGAAATCCAACTTGGATGCAGGAAATGGAAAACAGTCTCAGAAGGGATGTCTTTCTCAGGTGTGCCTAATGCTGACTTGTCATTAGGAAGCACCAATTACCTGGTGAAATAGACTTGTAGGAAAGCCAGGTATTTTTATATTCATAATTTAGTTCAACACAATAGTTACTGAGTGCTTACAATGTGCTAGGCACAGTTATGCCTTTTTGAGAAACATACCCTAATTCCTGGACCTGGATTTTCTCGTTTTCTCATGTTTCTACAGTTTCATTCAAGAAATCTTGATTGATTGCCTGTTCTGTGTCAGGCAATTTGCTGATATTTCCAGCCATGCACATTTCATTCCATTTCCAAGGCAGGGTCAACCTCAGTTTATAGGACAGGTTTATAGCATCACTTTGTTAGAAATGGATTTGATTATTGAAAATGATTTTGTGTGTAAGTGGCAGGACGTGATCCAGCCAATCTAAGTTAAAAATATTAAAAGACAGGGACAGAATGGAAGAATTCTGGCCAAGATTTCAGACCCAAATAAAAAGCCCAAGGAAAGAGGGCAGCTCTGAGAGTCTCCAGATGGGCACTTTGCACCCTGATACAGAGTTCTGTTCTTCCCTGACTGTAGGCTTCCTTGTCTGAGTCTCCTCTCTCTGGGAAGGTGTGTGATTATCAAAGTTCAGTTCATGCCCTTTGCTCATCTCTACTGGGAGGGAGAGACCTTCTGCAAGTGTCAATGAACCACATCTCAGGGAAGGGCCCTGATTGGACTGTTTTGGTCATGTGTTTGCACGAACCACTCTGAGCACATCCATCTGGCCTGGCTCCTGTAGTCATGTCAGTTTCCCCAGAACAAGATGACAGAATACTTGCTAGACAGTCTACCATCGCCCCACATTTGGAGTTGGAGGAGAGTTGGGGGTTGGTTTTATGTGGGGATTGCATTTCTATAAGAAAGCGGGAAATGTACAGTTGTCTACATACTGACTCTGTTAGTTCAGGACCTCTGAGACGCAGGTTCCTAAATGGAAATAGATGTGCAAAAGATTTATGGGGGAGAAAAAGGAGGGGTGAAACCTTCTGTGAAGAAAAAGGGGAGAAGGAGCAAGGGTTTCTGCAGGGTGGGATGTGGGTCTGACATATGAGCAAAAGGACAGAAGATGAAGGAGGCTGAGATAGGAAAAGCTTCAGGCTCCAGTGTGGCCCTGAGCATCTGACCAGGCAATAGGGAGTCCTACTGTGACTGTTGCCTAACAGAGGAGCCCTGAAGGCTCTGCTGTCAAACATTTTTCTTTATCTCAGGGAGGAAGGGAGAGGGAGAGTTAGATAAAAACATCAATGATGAGAGAGAATCATTGATGGGTTGCCTTCTACACACTCTACACCAGGGATTGAGCCCACAACCCAGGCATGTGCCTGGCTGGGAATCAAACCGTGACCTCCTGGTTCAAAGGTCGACGCTCAACTACTAAGCTACACCAGCCAGTCAAGGCTCTGCTCTGTACCCCTGCTGTGCTCAAGTTATTATCTGAGCACCCCAGGAACAGTGTGGTCTTGACAAGAAAATCATGAGGGATCGCGCCTGTGCTGCAGCTGAAGGTGTCAGCTACTTGACAAACGCTCACAGGAAGTTGTCTCTTGAAGGGAGAGTCGAGTTGCACTCGCCTATGGTGCCCACATGAGTGCCCAGAGAGGTCCCGGCACTTTCTCAAGGTGAATCTCCTGGCTAGCTCAGTGATGGAGCTGAGTCCTGAAATCAGTATTTTTTTCCCTCCTAGTCCCTTGAACTGCCCAGTGCACCACACTCCCCCAAAGCAAATGCTTCTGTGGCCATGATACCTGCCGCTTGTTTGGCCATCGTGTTGACGCGCCGTAAGGCCAAGCCTTATGCTTGGAAGGCTCTCCTTCCCAAGACACAGACCTGTTCAAGGAGCCAGAAGGGAAATGAGTCCAGCCAAAGCAGTAGGAACCCTGATAACTCTCCTTCAGCTGACAGGTGTCATGCGAGCATCTTAAAAATACTCCATTCTTTAGCCGGATGTTACCATAAATCTTGACAATGTTTCCGACTTGAACAGACTATCCAGAACTATAAAACTGTGACACAAACAACTCAATGCCGTTCTGTTTAAAAGCCCCAGAGGTATACTCTTCCTAAGCACAAAATCTCCCATCTCACATGTCTCCACCCCAGGATCAGATTTATAAACTTGACATTACCAACTGGTCAGACAGCAAGAAATAGATCATGAATGACACCACCACCGGCGGAGCTAAACATTCCCGTGCTTGCTCCTCCTCTGAAACAGGAGCTGTACGCTCACCACTGCTACCGATAGGCCCGGCAAGCACACCCAGCACACCCATGTGCCGACAAGAAGGAATATGGTCCTTTGTTTTCGTCGCTGGAATCTAAGGCATGAGAGGAAAGGCCTTTGCGGTGCTTGGGCAATCCCATTCATCTCTAAATATGCCCGAGACCTGGAACTGGTCACCTACATCAACCAGCCTATTGAAGAGGCTGCTGACTCTGAAATTCACCCAGTTTACTGCTTTCCGACCATTATCTTGGGGCTCTTTGAGAGAATGTGTTGTCTTGTAGATAGGAAAGGGCATTATGGGAAAGGGAATAAAAGGAAGGTGATGCAAATATACTGCCATACGTTATTTATTGGGTGGGCACATCCATTTATCCGGGCAACAAATCTTTCCTGATATCCATGTGTACGTATCATAGAAGTCAATTGGGAAAACAGATGCATTTATAACCTATACAGACCCATCTGTTTAATACTATTGCGTACACCATCCAAGTAGTCTTATATGATCTTGACTTCAAGTTCATAGTAAGTTACAATGTGCAATCTAGAGGTAACCTTTAGGGTGATGGCTACCTGGCTGGCAATCAAGGTAGAGAGGACAATGCAAACTGAAAAACAGACACGGGAGCTTAAGAAGCAATAAGATCTAGGATGTAGAGCAAAACATTAGATTCTCTTGCATTTCAGTATTCCCTGGTGTTTCTCATAGTGATGAAATTACCCCTAAGAATACCACTAGTTCTAGTAAGAATTATAAAGCTGAAATTTGTAGTCTGCCTACTATGTGCCAAGCATTATTCCCCAAACACTTTTCATACTAACTCATGTAATCCTCATAATTTGAAGGAGTCAGTATCAGTATTCTTGTTTTACCAATGAGGTAAGTGAGCTGGAGAACATTTAAGTGACTTTCTCAGGGTTACAGGGTTACTGAAAGGCTATATTCCATTCAACCAACCCTACTTCAGTTGAAAACAAACTGTGCCCTAAGATATTTTAAAATCCTCCCTACAGTCTCAGGTTTTTGTTCACTGCAACAAACATTTACTAGTCCATACTCTGTGCCATTCATTACGCCAGGTCCCAGAGATGCACCAGTGTCTAGGACTCACTTCCATTCCTCCTGAAGCTCATAATCTGGTGCGGCAATTTTCAACCAATGTGCCTCAAGAAATTCTAAACATGCAGTACCTGACTATCTAGTCAGGGGCACTGACCTCTTTTTCCTTAGAGTGTCAAAAATATATAACAACAGAGAACACAATAGTCATCTGGTGTGAATGAATTAAAACTATACCTAATTTTTGTCAGATTGGCAAAATAATATGTTTTTTTTGTTGTTGTTGCACCACAAAATTGTAGTAATTATTTTCTGAGTGTCATAAGATTTAAAAGGTGGAAATTTGTTGCTGTAATGGATATCTGCCATGAGCAATCTGATCTGTTGATAATTCTGAAGTGCTGTGTGTTTGTGTGTGTGTGTGTGTGTGTACTAAACTTAATGCTTAGCATAATATCCTAATCAAGGAAGGGTAAATATGATGGGCAAGGTGTTTATTTGTATTTTTATGTCTATAAAGTTTAATTCTACCTCCCTTTTGTATAGTACCCTATATTTTTATGATACTCATATAAAATTATGAGAAAATAAGACTGCCTTCAGGGAAGGAAAGGGGTGGAAAGAAACTTAAAGGAGATTCCCCAACATCACCATTGAACAGACTATGTGAAAAGGGAAAGGCTCACACTTGCTCTAAGTCTGGCAAGACTAGAGTGTGTGTGGCCTGACCTAGGACCTCTGTCTTAGCCAGTTATCCCATGAGTGGGGGTCCCTGCCACAGGATAAAGGGCACAGAAAAGAAAAAGAGAAAGAGGACATTTGAGTTTGCAAGGGGGAGGAGTGAATTACTTTCTCACTTAGAACATAAGCGTGGCCACATAAAGGCCATATCCACATACACAGCCTGTACCTTTGGCAAGAAGGGAGCTTGCTCTCCCTGAGGAACTGCATCTTCACAGGGGTTTCTGCCTGGGCTCCATCCTTTTTCCCAAGGGATTCATGGGCAAAATTCAATGGGTTCTTGAACTTGGTTGAGGTGATAAAACCTTTATTTTCAATAACTTTAACTGAAAGTTAGCACTTATTTTAATTATAAATATAGGCAGTAAGCCACAGGAATAAGAGCAGTACTTGTAAATTTTCACCAATAGAAATTAGATATTGCCTATTGCCTTACAGTTGTTGCAGATATTTCAAAATTCTCTTAAATTCTGGCTCTTATTAGATCTAATAGTAGATCACACATAATCACTGTCTTTTTGTACAATGTTGCCAGATGATTTTCAGGCAACCCAGGGCCAGGTATCATTCAGAAACCCAGTACTGGTGACCTCGACATCTGCAAAACATTCTCGATCTACAACTGTTTATGGATCAATACGTGGAAGGGGATGAGTCATTTTCATTATGTGTGACTGAACAGTTTCTGATATAAAAACTTTATCAACAATGTTGATCTAGCCAAGCATGAGCTCACTGATCACAGAACTAAAACCTTAATGCATGAGTATCTAACTCAGAAAGTCCTTGGAGGATTTTGGCATTTCTTGAGAGAAGACTATCCTGCACGTGTAATACTATCTATGGAAGCTTTCATTCCAACTTCCTCAATATACCTTTGTGAATTGGTATTTCTACGTTTCCAGCCATCAAAACAAAAAATCAGCATTGATTAAATGTCCAACATGATATGCGAGAGGTCTTAACAAAGGCTACCCCATAGTTCAATATTTTTATTCAAGGCAGACAGCACTAGCCAGGCTTAATATTGATATGTCTATATAAAGTAAAAAAAAAATGACTTCAAATGTACTTACATTTTTAACGTGTTGTTTTGCTCTTTCACATGTTAATAACTATCATAAATGTTATATTATTTAATATTATGGTAACTTTCAAAAATGTGTAATATGTTTCTTCTGTATGTGGTTTAGTGTAAGCATTTAAAAGTATTTTCTTCTGAAACGTATCCATAGGCTGCCAAATGTATCCATAGCACAAGAAAACTTAACACTCTCTTGTGCCAAGAGAATTCAGAGTGACTAGGAAGCCACAAGGCATGGGAGATCAAGGAAGGCAGATGTTCTTGAGATACATGGTGGAATTGGCTAATGCACTGTTACTTTTTGCCTAGTAATAATTAGTAAAATGTCAGCTGCTATAACAAATAGCCCCCAAATTTATATGACTTGGAACAGAAGTTTATTTATTGGTTATGTAATTGCAATGGAAGGAGTGAACAGGTCAGCAGGGAAACCATCCTCCATGCTGTTCATTAAGAATTCAGGATCAACAGAGGTGGGACACAGACCCTCACTCCCCTAACTTTGCAGGGGCCTGAACTCTCACTCCTTCTGAGGGAGGTCTCCTGCCCCCATGGCTGCTTTGCCTCCCATGCACAGCTCAGATCAGGACCCAGGTCACAGACAGAGACTTGGCCAGCAACAGCAGCCTTATATCTAAATCCAGTCTAGCACCAGGAATGCCAGGGCCTACTCAAGAAAGCAAATAATCCTTTCCACTAATAGGTATAGGGAAAAATAAGATTAGTGTTTGAGTATTAAATTTGACAGTAAAATAGTAATCAAGTTTTTAGATTAATTTAAATTGGCTAATTGAAATAAGTGAATACTCAAGAAAATTTAAGTGTACTGGACAAAAAGCTGTTCCTAAAATATTAACTAAAATTTATATTAGTAGTTCATCTCTTCATAAATTTGCCTAACATGCAAAGAACCTAAAGCAGCCATATTTTCGTGCAAAAATTAAAGTTACCAAGACAACAACATAAAATTTCCAAAAGTACCCATTAATCAAAAACGGGAGGTGGGTAGTGGGGTAATATCATGTAAGGAAAAATATCCTATAAGCAAATTACACTTAGAAAACTCTTACTTCAGAAAATTAATTTCCATTTGTAATGCTAATAGCAGGACACCCATGAAAAACACATAAGGTGTCAAAATAAGCCAAAGGAAAATAATTTGGGCAAAAATAAAAAGAATCCCAAGTCTAATTTAGAGAAAAGATGCCTTTATTAACCTTTGGTTGAGAATATGTTTGTATATTTTCAGTAAACAACTCCAAGACCATATGGATTCCTGCAACAAAGAGGAACTGACAGGTCTGTTCCAACTGTAAAGACAGGCTAGAGATGGAAGATGCTGACGACACCTTGCCATGCTAGCAGTCAGCAGCTGTGTATCACTGCAGGCGGCCCTGGACCAAACCAGAGAGGGTGGAACTTGCATTGCCACCATTTGTCCACCACCCAGATACCTTTGCTGACATGTACACATAAGGAACTATTTGACATTGAAACTGGTACTCAGAATTGTTGGACACTGAAACTGAGACTCAAACATTTTTTGTTCTTATATGTTTATTTCTAGTATGCAGATGCAACATTTTTTTAAAGAAAAGAAATGGGGGGGAATGATAGATACAGAGGCAAAGAAGCATTGAATAGACTGTCAAACCACAGTGAGAAGGCAGGGGAGGGTGGGGGGCCAGGGCTGTGGGAGATCACCCGAAGGGCTTATATGCATGCATATAAGCATAACCAATGGATACAAGACACTCGGGGGGGGCGGGGGGAGCAGGTGAGGGCATGTGCTGGGGGCTAGGGGAGGTCGGGGTGAGGTTAATGGGGGGGGGAAAGGAAACATATGTTCTACTATTTGTAATACTTTAATATATATATATATATATATATATATATATATATATATATACACACACACACACACACACACACACACACACACACATACATATATATAGTTTCTAACAAAGAATTCAGGATGACAGAATCTCTGCCATTTTTGACACATGCCTTCCAAGTTGTCCATGGGTATTGACTCAGCCAACTGAAGGAGAAAAGGAGCTAGGAGAAGCAAAAATGGATGGCTCTCATAGGCACATTACTTCCACTCACAGGCTCGAACTCAAACACAGGCCCCCAGTAAACTACAAGAAAGTTGAATGGTTTGGAAGTAGAGGAAGTAGGTGAACAACAGCTGGTGTCTGCTCCTTGGTCCTGGTAGGAGAAATAGAGGTTCCAGATATTCCAGAATACATCCTATCTGTAAAGATAGTCCTGCCTTGCATTTGTGTACCTTACAAATGATATAAAAATGTTCTTACATAGAATCCTTAGACTGGAGAGCAGAAAAGATATTTATTAAAAAATATAAATCCCAGATCTACTGAATAAGAAACTCTCAGATGTTTCTTAGGAACTCTAGTAGAAAATGATGAGGGAGATTATATTTATTACGGAAAAACATCACTAAAGGGAAGAAGGATAGTGAGCCAAAGCGAGACACTTTAAAAAAAATGAATAAAGAAATAGGAGGTTACAGGAATGAAAGAAGGCGTTCCAAGAAGGAGGCAATGGCCAAAGGCTTAGAATGCCTCAGAGAATACAAATAAGATAAAGAATCTACATAGTTCTGTGACTTTTGTAAGCTGATCATTCCAAGCTGGGATGTGTACTTTTTAAATTTTTCTTCAAACAAGCCTTACACAGTCCATAGGACAATACCTCCGCTAGTGACGCAGATATGTTTTGAGTTTTATAAAAGTGGGTATGGTGACCACTGACTAAGATACCAGGAAGAGGCAGACACTGGCTTTGGGAGAACAGGATAGCTTTGGTTTTTGGAAACTGTGCTTAAGGTATCTCCGAGATCATCAGATACAGCTCTGCAGAAGCGATTAGAGCTCTAAGAGGAAATTCCATCTACAGGTTACAGGTTTGGCTTCGTCATCCCACGTGTGGTGTTGGGCTATGAGAACAAACAAGATTGTCCAGAAAGAATGTGTGGTTGGAGGGGAAAAGAGGAAATGAGCCGGGTGACTCAAACAAGAGATGTTTTTCATATAATCAAGCTGGTATTGAGACATGATGAAAAATAAGACAATTAATGAACTGGGTGGAAAATGTCAAAATCTCTGTTTTAGATATAGCCAGATATTGTCCAACACCTTCTTGCTTTTTCTGCCCTTTTTATTTCAAACAATCAACCAGAGATGCTTTGGGAAATGTTGGCTTGGGTATAAATCCCTTCCCATTAATGGGCAATTCTTTTTTCTTTTGACTTCTCTTAGTCAAAAGCATCCCTTACACTGAAGGCAGTCCCTGAAGTGTGATTGTGTCTTTTCTTGGCAGTCTCACCTCCAGATAAGAGTCAGCATGTCCCGTAGACAGCTCGCCCTGCCTTCACTCTCCCTGCGGACGTCTTCCCCTTGCCAGTGAGATGGCAGTGGAGGAGGGGAGAGATTGCGCAATCATGACTTATCTTTAAACTAATAAACAATCTTTCTGACTCCCTGAGGAGACAGAGTCTAGCATTGGCAGAAGAAAGTGGAGTCAACGCCGTGGGCTCGCTCGCTGGGATACACTGCAAATAGCCTCTAAATCAAGAGTCAAGAACGCATCTCAGATAGAAGAAGACGAAGCCTTAAGAGAGGACCACGCTGGCTTGCTGTTTTCCCGACTAGGTTCAGATTGGCACTGCTCAGCCTGAGGTCAGCAGAACACATTTATCACCTCCCACAGCCAGCCCCTGTCATGTGGAATCAGTGGACATCTGGGGGCTGTTTCATGTTCCTCCCCTTCATCTGCCCTCACTCAAGCATTTGGGAGACATCAGTTACTAACCCAAGCATGAAGCAAGAAAACACTGATAACTAGGACCATCGTCTATATCGCATTGCCCATGGTGAAGCTCTCTGAAATAATGAAACCATTCATTCATTCATTCATTCACAAATATATTTCCTATCTTTGTGAGTCTCATGTGGGGGCTGGTCATAAGGCTTTTCTTTTAAAAAATATATTTATTGATTTCAAAGAGGAAGGGAGAGGGAGAGAGAGACGGAAACATCAATGATGATAGAGAATCATTGATCAGCTGCCTCCTGCACGCCCCCTATTGGGGATTGAGCCTGCAACCCGGGCATGTGTCCTGGACTAGACTCAAACCCGGGACTCTTTGGTCCACAGACATATGCTCTAACCAGCTAGGATATAAGGTTGTTCTTAATTTCACTAGGGAGAAGGAATCAGACAGATCTGTGAAAATATTCAGGATATCAAACCTTGGGAAAGTGATAGTCCAACGGGCTTTGTTTTTTTTATCTCTTTCTCATGCCTTGCCATGGATTGGGAGGGGTTTGTCATTCACCTTTCCTAATGAATATGCAGGGAGGAGTCAGCGCATAGAAGTGTGGGTCTTCCAGCTAACAACGAAAGAGAGAAGGAAGGTCCCAGAATGCCTCTCGCAGGATTCAAGAGCCAGCTATGGTGGAGGACAGTGGTCTATATAACAGCCATAGGTTCTTGTATCATCTTGGCTAGATTTCCAAGGAGGCAAATTCCTGGTGCTGAAATATTGTTCAAGGATTTGAAGGGTTTTGTTGTTGTTGTTGTTGTTGTTGTTGTTGTTGTTTTTTAAAGAATAAATCTGAAAAAGTCTGAGAGTCTATTCTACCTCTAGCAAATATCCAAGTGTAACCCCGAGTCAAACTTACTCTTTTTTCTGTGTCTGATCATCACCCCAGCTGAACCCTTATGGCTCTTCTTTTACTCACACCTAGAAAATCACACGCTGCATTTTTTTTTTTACAAAAGTTGTTTATAAACTCAATTCTTTTTTTATTCTTTTCAAAACTCAATTGTTTTTTATTCTTCCCCAAACTCTACCCTAGTTATTTTCAAAGAATAACTTATACTCCTCTTTTGCTAAGATTGAAGCCATCTGAGTGTGAGTTCCTGCTGCCTCTCCCTTTACAGAGCAATGTTTGTGTAGTTTCTCACACCTTCTCTTCATGCTTGGAAGAAGCACAGCCCACCTTCAGACCATAGCAAGTCCTCCACTTATCCTCAGAATCCATCACTTCCATCTCCCAGGGCCTTGATCCAATGACTACCTCCCCCATTCACTCCCTTCTGTATTAACCATGTTTTTAATTTTATGATATTTTTACATCTTGAGGTACATAGCTGGTCTAAGAGAATCTGCTTTTCCCAGGCCTAGCCAATTCCTAGAGATAATAAACAATTTGCCTAACAGGCCTTGTACATACAAACCAACCAATCCTGAGTCTGTACCCCCAGCCATCTCATTTATCTAAACCACACACAAAATCAATAGTTTCCATGCCCTAAATGAACCCATGGCCAGGTAACAACAGCCAGAGGTCATTCATTTATCTCAGAGCCCACCATCACTATTCCAGTTAGTCAGTCACCCACTGCTCCCCTGCCTTGCACTGCTCTGCCCACAGAAAACCCAACTGGCTTCTCTTGGTCGTGCTCTTTCCTCACTGTGGCTCCTGCTCAACAACCAATCCTGGCACTTTCCTCATGTGCCCCCTTATCTCAAAAATTGTAAGCAATAAGCTTTCTTTCAATGGCATTGACTTTTCTGTGTCATCACTCAGTCACCACTGTAAATTAAAATGCCATGGTTGTATTTTAATACACCTCCTTTCTCTTAGTCCCTCTTCTCTCCCCTTTCTCCCTCTTTAGTTCCTTCTATTTTGTACATATAACTTCATAATGTCTTGTTTTGGCCCACCAAAAATCCCTTCAAAAGTATAAAATTAAAACGATGTAGAAAAATGCATCAGAAATCTTATGATTCAGAGAAAGATGCTGGTATCATTTTGATGAACATGTCTCTAGACCAGTGGTTGGCAAACAGTGGCTCGCAAGCTGCGGTTTGCCCTTTTGTTGACTAATGAGTTTGCCAACCACTGCTCTAGACCTATCTTGTATAGAAGTACATATATATGATAACTAGAAGCCCAGAGCACGAAATTTGTGCACTGGGGGTGGCTGGTCCCTCAGCCCAAACTGCCCCCTCACATACTGGGAGCCCTCAAGGGATGCCTTACTGAGGGCTCACCCCTGACCTGTCCAAGGCCAAAAGCCTCTGGCTCAGACTTTCCATGCTTGGGTAGGGGACATTGGCCAGAGAACCCCAGCCAGCCATTGCCCTGTGATTGGGGCCATTGCTGCATGGTCCTGCCCCCAGCCCACCTGGCCCAGCCTGCCATGGGCAGCAGCCATCTTGGTTGTGCATTAATTTGCATATAGCTCCTGATTGGCTTGCGGGCATGGCTTGTGGGCATGGCTTATTTGGTGTAACGAAGGTACAATCAATTTGCATATCACTCTTTTATTAGATAGGATACTTGATATCTTCAATAATATGCTGCTAATAGCTTTTTTCATTGTATTGAGATATCGTTGGCATATAACTCTGTATAAGTTTAAGATGTATGGCATAATGACTTGACTAACAATATACTATGAAATAATCACAGTTTCATTAACATCCATTCCACTCATCTCAGATAGATTCAAAATAAGGGAAAAATATTAACAGCTTTTTAGCTCAATAAATAAAGGTCTATGTCATCAATTTTAGTAGCTAGAGAAAATTAGAATTATAGCCCAATTTATCATTTCTTCCCAATTTAAATAAACATCTTTATCCATTTATAGTTTTACTTTTCATATACATCTTCTTAGGGAAAATTTCCAGAAGTGGATTTGATAGGTCAAAGAATATATAATTTTAATATACTGATGTATATTACTATATTAAACACCAGAACAACCATCATATTTTATATTTTATCCCCACCCTGCAGCATATAAGAGTAATCACTTCCTAATTCTTCATTTGAACAGTTTTTGATTTTCAGTCTAATTGAATCACCAATCTTGTAGGTGAAAAAGAAAAAACAATGCCTTATTTTACTTGAATATATTTTATAAAGATTTAATTGGTTTTCTTTTATAATTGATAATTTTTATTTTTTCTCTTATAAATTACTTATTCACATTCTTTGCCTATTTTTCTATTTGGCTGCTCACTTGTATTTTTAACTGTTCTGTAAGACTGCTTATGTCTCCAAAAATCAACTCATGTCAGTCATATGATTGGTCAACTGGTTTCTCTCTCCCTGTTGACTATTTTTCTTCCAATATCATTTATTATTTTGTTTTATACAGAAGTTGTGACTTCAAATGCAGCCAAATTTATTAAGACTTTCCCTCTTGGTTTCTATCTTCCCTGGAATTCCTAAATAGAATCTCTCAACTGCAGCATTATAAAATCCACTGGTGGTTTTAAACTTCCAGTTAAATATTTGATCCATCTGGAGTTTATTTTGAGGCACTGGTTGAGTGGTGACCTTCTTTCCCTCCCTCCTCCTTTCATTTTCCAGCATGTGATTCTCCACCTTCTGAGTCATCCAGGTTCAAAAACCTGAGGTTCGTTTGAGATTCTTCCCTTCTGTTGGTCCCACACATCCAGGTAGTAATTGAAATAACCACAATGAGGTGTCCTCAGACTCTATGACGTATTTCCACACATATTATCCCCTCTGAGTCATGCCACAACCTAGGAGGGTTTAGGTGACCCTCTCCTCCCATTGTGTCTTCCACACACACGCATGGCTATACTGCTGAGGGGGGAAGCAGGGCTGGGGAGGCCATGCCCTAACCCTGGAAGTTCTCAACATGAGGAACCATGTGAAAAGCATGAAGTTTGTCCCAGAGCCTGCTTATTCCAACACCCATACTCCTCCTATAACAACACAACTTCTGAAACTTATCAACTCCTGTTGTAAACTTCTGCCTACCTGCTCTCCTCCATTCCAACCACACTAGCTGAGGTTTTTGTTATCTCCCACCTGCATTTTTTCAGGTGTCCCCACTATTGATTTACTCCTGGTCCTAGCTCCATCTGCCCAGATTACAGTTCTGTTCACATGCTCATAGTCCTTCAGCCAACAGAATGCCTTTGTCAGGTACTTAACATCTTCAAGGTATGGTCATAGCCTGCCACCCAACTTTGTCTCTGTTGTTCCTCTGCATGGACTATGTTTCAGGGACACTGAGGGTTTGTAAATATTCTAACACACCTTGTGCTGCTCCATATCCTTGCCTTGTTTCAGGCCACTGCTTTCTTCTGCAATAACCAGTCCTCTCCTCGCTGTCAACATCCTGTTTTTCTTGAAGGCTGAGCCTGAATTCCATATCTATCCTTCATGAAGTCTTTTCCGAAAACTCCCAGTGGGCATTTTCTTTCTTTCCTCTTTAACTTTCCATAGCCCTTTATCTATGACTCTTCTGACTCATCACTTTCCACTTTAGAGTTCTTGCCAGGGTGTCAATGTTCTCATCTGACTGTCGACTTTCCCAGTTGATGGATCACCTCCTTTTTAAATTTTTATCACCTGTCTCCCAGTGCTCAGAACAGTGATGAGTACAGGTAAATATTTGAAAAACAAAGTGATTAGTGAATGAATGTGTCAATGAAGGAATTATGGAGTGAAGGATTGAAGTGAGTGGATGACTTCTGATTACTCTGGAAGGCCTCCATATTCCCAAAGATTTCCCATTTATCACTTTTGCTAGTCCCACTTCCCACCAACCCACACTCACCAGGTGACTAAAGTTGAGACCCTCACCATTGGAATGCCAGGATGTCCATTTTTTTGCATCGATCTAGGTGAAATGTTTATGTCCCAGGGATCAGGGGTGCACATTTCTCAGAAATGCTCCACCACCTATGATAAAGGAAGGATTTGGGAGCAGGAATCTCCTCGCAGAGCCTGAGGATATTGGCACGTGGAATAATAGAACAATGATCCATAAGGCTGCAGAAGTGGTAGCTGAGGGGGAAATGAGCCAATTAGAAGGAGCTGATCACTGATTGAAAGACCTGCTTTTAAATCTGTGGGTTACTTGTATAGTCCTCAGCCTTCTACATTGGACCCGTTCCTTCTTTAAGTCACCCTGCCCACCTGTGACAACATGGCCGCCTTCCTGGTTGTGGCTCTGAGCCTATATAACTGCCCCTTGAGATAACTTAGCATGGTGCATATTCCTGCCACCTCCATGCCCAGATAAGTTGTCCTGATAGGGACGTCCTCTCGCAGAGCTTAGAAGAGCAGCCATGTAACATGTGGAAAGGATGGTGTGTTCTGAAAGAAAACTAGCAGGTAACACCTTCTTGCCTCAAATCAAGGCATTACATGCAAGAGGGCTGAACGCCAGTTTACTAGAATAGAATAAATCAGATTTCTAATGTTTAATAACAGATGTTCTGGCTACAACTCATGAAATCATTTAATATTGTTTTATGCTCCGGGAATACAAAAAGTCATCTGGCTTCACTTGGCCCAGGTCGCATATCTTCCTCAAAGGGTCATGATGATTTGATGCAGTTCTTGGATCAAAAGGGCTGTTGCTCTGTACGTTACAGGCTGTGGACAGGGTCTGCTCAGAGAAGGAGACAGATGCTGGCGTAACACATGCGTTATGTCCGATGCCCCGAGATGTGCCTCTGGCCCCCAAACCTGCTCTAACTCTGGGCCTGGGAGGACCTGATCATTCTCCGGGAGGCTCGCTCTTTCAGCCTTTCCCATATCTCTCGTCGGGCTAGTGAATGCCCGAGGAAGGCTCACATAGGTTGACTGGTCACACGGGATGTGATGGACAGGGACCAGAGCTTTATCTCCGATGTGGCCCACTCAGAACGAGCTTTGCTGATGAGTTTGGATCTCTCTACTGAGGTGGGGCCAAAGGAAATGGGCCTCATGAAGGCTGGTAATAAATCAAAAGAACTTTCCACGTGATAAATGGTGAAATTGCCAAGATGACTCAACTATGGAAATAACCAAATTAATCAAGAAAGCTCTTCTAAAGGAGACACGGTCATCCCTTTCTCTGGGGTTTCTCTTTCCACAGTTTTAGTTACCTGTGGTCATCCACCATCTGAGAATAAAGTTCCCCAGGCATCAGCAGTGTCTGCTCCTGATGGATGTCCAACCATTGACATCATCATGGATCTGTGATCCAGCTTACCTGAAGCAGAGGACCCTCCTTCTGACCTACCATCAGAAGGACAATAGTAGCCTATCGCTACGTCACCATGCCTATGTCATTCCCCTCACTTCATCTCATCATGTAGGCATTTTATCTCCCATTACCACAAGAAGAGGAATGAACACAGTACAATGGGATATTTTGAGAGAGCCACTTTTACATAATTTTTATTATAGTGTATTGTTAAAAATGGTTCTGTTTTATTTTTAATTAGCTATTATTTTTAATCTCTCACTGGGTCTACTTTATAAATTAAACTTCACCCTATGTATGTATAGGTAAGAAAAGATAAATATAGTATATACAGGGTTTGGTGCTATCCAAGGTTTTCGACAGCCATTGGAAGTCTTAGAACGTGTCCCCTGTGGATGTGGGGGAACTACTGGAATAATAAAAAGAGGAGGTTCCTCATCCTCAGAGAAAATCTAAGGAAGAAAACTGAACAAGGCAAGCTCAGAGGTCAGAAAGAGAGACGGTGGAAGAGTTGGAGCATCGACCCAGAAGTAAAAGGAAGAGAGGCTGAGTAGGATCTACCGGCTGTGAAATAAGAAACTTTGGCTGCAACTTCTCAAAGTGAGTGATACTTCCGTGCAGGACAGTTTGAGTTCAATACTTGGTAAATACTGAGCTGTAACTTCAACCCCATGTAGGATAATGAACTCTAGAGCAATAACCCTCATGGACTCATAGAACCTTGAAGGCAAGGCTGCCAGGTAAACCACACACATGCACACATGCACACTCAGGAACTGATGAGAGGCAGGAGAAAGTTAAACAATAGGGTAAAAGCCCCCTCTTTCCTCCCCACAGCAGTGGTCCTTTGATGCCCGTCCTGAGGAAGCCCTTCCCCTCCTTGCCCACAAAGAAAATCTCGCACTATGTCCTCCCTGATCTCCTGCATCACAGCGCCAGGCACGGTGTCCAGGTCTATGGATACAGATGCATCAGGCACATTCTAGGCCTGCAAGCAGCCAGCAGCCTATCTGGGGAAACCTCTGTGTAAAGTGAAGGACCACCACATGTACTGAGGTGGTGCGAGGCATTGGGGGCGGGATCCCAGAGGAACAATAAACATTGGCACCGGGTCTTCATTGCATGAAGCACCTGGAAAGATGCCCCATTGCCCCCCGAGGTCCAGCGGGTCTACAGAACCACGATGGGGAACCAACCTGCAGTCTCATTTGGAAGCTGCTGGATCAGAACACTTGGCCAAGGCGACGGTAAGAATGGAAGGCAGCTCCCTGGTCATCTGGAGGAAGCACAGAGACCAGGCTTCCTGGAGCAAGTACTAGTGCACATCGCCTGAGGAAAGACTTCAGGCTATTTCAAACCAGCCACACCGTGCAAGGTGTAAGAGTACTGTGGCTCCCAGGCCGTTTTGGTTTATGACGACAGAGAAAAAAATACAATCCTATATAATAAAGAGGTAATATGCAAATTGACCCTCACAGCCTCGCACAAGATAGCCACCCCCATGTGGTCAAATATAGTCATCACAAGATGGCGGGCAGGGGAGGGTAGTTGTGAGCAATCAGACCAGCAGGGGAGGGCAGTTGGGGGTGATCAGGCTGGCAGGCAGGCAAGTGGTTGGGAGCCAGCAGTCCCAGATTGTGAGAGGGATGTTCCCCAAGGGGTCCCAGATTGGAGAGGGTGCAGGCTGGGCTGAGGGACACTCCTCACTCCCCCCTCCACCCCACCCCTGCCCTGATGCATGAATTTCATGCACTGGGCCTCTAGTAAATAATGATGGTGTTCAAACTAATAAGAAGAGAGAGAGATGTCTGAGCAGCAGAATGTCAGGGCCGAGAAGGATTGGCAAGAGTATCTGGTTAAACTCCCTGAGCTATAGATGGGGAAACTGAGGCTCAGCCAGGAGGAGACCCAACCTGCTAAGGTGATGGTGCTGGCCAGTGGGCAGCACAGGAAGTCAGATGTAACCTAGTCATATTTCCTTTGAGAGGAAGTATCATTTCATACACACTTTTCAATTTTAGTAAAATGCATAAGACTTTGAGAAAATGCAAGTGTACAACTGACTTCGCTTCGGTCATGAGCACACTTTGCAGTAATAAAGCTTTCCGTGTCTCTGACCTGAGACAACTTACTTTGGAACCAGCAGTAATGGTGCCATCTTACTTTGGCACCATTTTTAAGAAGCCAAGCAGAAACTGGTTTGGCTCAGTGGATAGAGCGTCAGCCTGTGGACTGAAGGGTCCCAGGTTTGATTCCTGTCAAGGGCATGTACCTTGGTTGCAAACACATTCCCAGTGGGGGGTGGGGGGGAGGGTGCAGGAGGCAGCTGATCCATGTTTCTCTCATCAATGTAACTGACTCTCTAACCCTCTCCCTTCCGCTCTGTACAAAATCAATTATACACACACACACACACACACACACACACACACACATATATATTTTTTTTTTAAGAAGTCAAGAGAGAGCTAAAGCCACCGATTCCGTAGAAGAACAAAAGTCAAAGAAGAAAACCTCAAGCTGAGCCAACTGTTAGGACTCAACTCGAATTTGAGCGCATTCATAGCTCCAGATACTCAAGGAGAAAGACCGGCTTGTGTCCGCCAGCAGATAAGGGAGCCAATAGCACCGAAAACCAGCTCAATCACATCCTCATCTAATTGCAGGCCGCAAGCTGATAACAGTCTTGCGATAACGGAAGCATTTGCTGGAGACTCACTATCCTTCATGGAGGCCAGTCAGCACCAATTAAGCACTCAGCAGCTTCCTTCCCGCCTTCTCCTCGTCTCTCAAAGGGCCAGCCAGGGTCGCTCATGAGTCAGGCATGAGGCTGTCTGGCTTTCCGGGTTCAAGAAGCTCAGAGAGGTGTGGGGCGAGCTGTACTGCAAGGTGGCAGACTGGCAAGGCCACCCCAGAGCAGCGAGCAGGGCTGCCTGAGGGCAGACTGCAGAAAGCCTGGTGCTGGGTTTGAGAGTGGCTGACACCAGCAAATCTGCACTGACTTGGAGACAAACTTGAGCATCATCAGAGGTCCCTGCACTAAAATTCTGGCCCTGCCACTATGTGTGAGGTCATGCAATTGCCCTATCATGTTTCAGAGGTTTTAAAGGCACATTGACCCGTAGTTTAAAGTATCTGAAATGCTGGCATTAGTAGAGTCTTATAGTTGCAATCATCAGAGATTTTTATAGCCTTTGGTGATGGTATGTGAGAGAGTGGCAGGTCTTACCACCAATGGCATTTTAGGTTTGATAACAGTTGGTAGTATTTCTGATATTCTGCTCATCTGTAAGATAGAAATATGAAAATCTCCTTTGATATTTACTGCAAGGGTTGAATTGGACAATGCCAAGAAAACATTTAGGGAAGCATGCAATATTTAACTACTAACTCCAATGGCAAATGGAGATGTTTAATGATAACTTCCTCCCTGGCTACCTGAACCAGTCCTTGATTCGCAAAAAAAAAGAGAGAGAGAGATTATATGACCAAATTAAACAATAAATATAGCTACTATTTTGGATTATTTCATTGACGCCAGCACGGTGCAATAGGATCTTCCTGCTTGTAAACATGACACAGTTAACAGCAAAACTAGGTGCTACTGATGGAGCCCCAGGAGCGGGACCCCTCACTGTCTTCTAGTTCAAGCTCAGCCTCAGCTCCTCTCTCTGCCTGAACAGAACTTTCTGCTCTTTCTCCCCCAGATTCTGACTCAAGCACCAAGAGATGTAATGCCCCCCTGAAACCGGAGACCTGGGCACGGACTCTCTGTGACCCATCTGGGTGTACTATGCCCCTCATATGAACTCCTTTAGCTTTTTTTTTTTTAAATATTTTATTGATTTTTCACAGAGAGGAAGGGAGAGGGATAGAAAGTCAGAAACATCGATGAGAGAGAAACATCGATCAGCTGCCTCTTGCACAACCCCTACTGGAGATGTGCCCGCAGCCAAGGTACATGCCCTTGACTGGAATCGAACCCGGGACCTTTCAGTCCGCAGGCTGACGCTCTATCCACTGAGCCAAATCAGTCTCGGCTCCTTTAGCTTTTTCTTATCTGCAAAGCACTTTGAATGTTTTTCTAAGGCTCTATTCATTTGTGTGCGGCCTTCTCCAGAAACCCAAACGCTGAACCGGGGACCCTGAATCAGGCAGGACGTGAAAGGGGTCCCCGCACCCCTGAATTCCCCTGCAGTCTGCGCACCCGGCCTCTTCCTCTGGGCTCTCGTGAACGAGGATCATAGACTTCTCCATCCAACCTAAGATGCTGGGTTCATGTGTTGGCACAAGGCGTCAGGAGCTGGGTGAGGACTAGCCCAGGTACCACAGAAAAGAATCCTGCAACCATGCCTGCCCCTGTCCATTTAGACCCTCCCGGTTCCTCCCAGGGCAGAACTCTGACCATGATAACAACGCTGAAGCAGAGTGGGTGGGGAGACACCCTCGGAGTCTTGTTACAAAGGTTTGAGCTCCAACAACCTCCTGATGGCTCCTCTGGGCCAAGGCCAAGGGCAGTGCTGTGTTCCTCACAAGTAGTCTTCCCCCCGTCCCGGGGACTCCCCGAGGTGCGTTCAATAATGCACTCCTCATCCTGCGGCAGATGGGAAAGTGTTTAAAAAGGTGCCAGGTTTATTTATGGAAGCCCGAGATTGAATTTAAGAGATGCGCTTGGCCAATATGAAATGGGAACTCTCACAACAGGAAGTATGTTTTACTGCCTATTTATTTTATTGCCGTATCAACTGCCCGGAGCTGAAGAATCCTTCCTCGGAGGAATTATTTATTTTCTAACTCCTGAACCAGAACATCTTGACCATCAGCACTCCAGCTCCTTTGCTGCCAGATCCCCAACTGCAAACATGTGCCTCGCTGCCTCTCAGAGGGAGCCTGGGAGGCTGCCGTGGAAAACACTTGGACTCTCCCCCTTCTCACTGAATCGTTTTGTTTGTTTCCTATAAGTGGAGATGTTTCCAAGACATTGAATCCATTGACAAAAAAAATAATTATAATAATAAAACAATTTTTAAACACCTCTCAGAATAATAGAGATCTTTTTGAATGTTCTCCTATATCTCCAGATGCATGCTCATCGGTATTCTACCATGACCATTTAACTGCAGAGAGAATGGAAGGGAAGAAAATGAGGACCCAATCGTGGGCAGTTATCACTGGTGATAATGAAGAAATCGGCCGTGATTCAGTGAATCGCACTGACATTTTTACAGCTGCAGATTTGAAAGTGACTCCTCTAAGTCTTCCTCAAAGAGTCATCTGTCAGAAGCAGCACGGTGTGTTGGAAGAAATAGCCTACTGTACATGAGACCTCTGGACTGGAGCGCAGGAAACACAGGTCTTATTCCAGGCTCTGTCGACCTTGGCCCTGGCTGCCCGTCCTGAGGAAAGAATTTGCATCCAAGTGCCAGATCCTCCAGTGGACAGGCGTGAACGGGAAAAGATGCAGGTGAATAAGAACAACAAAAAGGCTGGGGGGGGGGTGGACTAATAACATGAAGAAGGACAGAGCTACTGTGTGAAAGTTCTTTCAGCTTTTAGGAAAATCATCCCCGTCGGGTCCACTAGAATGATCTACACCATTCTGATCTGAATGTTTCAGAAAAGATACCTTTTCCCACTTGGACTTGACCAACTGCAAAGCTCATGCTACTGGGACAAACTCCCAGGCTGAAGACATGTTACGTTGGCGCCACCTCCTGGATACTTTCTGAAGAACATCTTTTCTCATTTTTCTCCCATTCAAGACTCCTCAATGGCTCCCCATTGCTGACCGAAAAACATCTAAAATGTCTGGTATTCAAGGCCTTATATAATCTAACACAAGTTCATTTTCAGGTATCATCTCCTGACACTTTCTTCATAGGTACTTGGTGCCACTCCACAGTAGAAGTTCAGAATTTCCTTCCTCCTCGAACTCAAACCCAGCAGTAACTCAGTGAAATAAGTAAGAGGAGAATCACAGAGCAGTTGAGAGGGTTCAGGGCCAGAATCTGAGGGGTCTTTTTATAGGTATTGGGGTGTCCTGATACCCACATTAATTTGGATACCAAGTGCTCACAATAGCATGGCAAAGGACATGAGTACATATATAAAACATACAAATTATATTAAAATAAATACAAGAAAAAGGATGTTGAAATTCATTAATGACCAAAAGTGCAAATTAAAATCAAGGTATATCATGTATTTCCATCAAGATTTAAATGATGTTTATGAAATGATGCTGTGTCTTGTTGGTAAGCATCTAGAAAATGGATAATCCATTCACTCTCACATGGCAGTGTTTCTGGAAGGCAGTTTCTAAATACTCATCACAAGCCTTAGAAATGTGCTTCCACTTTAATCCAGAAGTCCTTTCTTCAAAATTATCTTTAGGATATTATCACAGTTTTGTCCTAAAATATATCTACTGGAATGTTGAGTCCCACTGTAACATTACTTGTGATAAATAAAGAATCGAGTTCCATGACTAACCATAGGATATTTGATATAGTCATATGATAAATTTAAATAGACATTGGCATCAATATTGTGAAAAAGATGTTTATTACATGCATGCTGTGTCTAGTATAGTATTTAGTGAAAAACAGAAGATTGAAATCCAGCATGTTTTGTTTGATTCGAATTTTGTTCCTAAAATATGTGCCCAGAACAGTTATCAGAAAGAATTACACCAAAATATTAGTCATCTTATCATTTTATAATGTACTAGAGACCCGTTGCAGGAAGATTCCTGCAAGAATAGAGCTTCCTGCAGCCTGAGCAAAGCTCCCTCTCTTCTCTGCTGCCTCTCTCCCTTCTCCACTACCTCGCTCTCTCCAGTCTCCGCTGCCTTGCTTGCTCCCGTCTCCGCTGCCTCACTCCCTTCTCCCCTGCCTCACTCCTGTCTCTGCTGCCTTGCTTCCTTCTCTGCTGCCTCCCTTCCTCTAGTCTCCTCTGCCTTGCTCCCTCCCTTCTCCCCCACCCCGCTTGCTTACTTCTCTGCTGCTTTGCTCCCTTCTGCAGGGCTTGGCTTCCTTCTACAGGGTCTTCTGCATGTGGATATGCAAATTAACTGCCATTTTGGTTGGGTTAATTTGCACACTTTCTCTGATTGGCTTGTGGGCTTGGCTTGTGGGTATAGCAAAGGTATGGTCAATTTGCATATTACTATTTTATTAAGAAAGAAAATGATGATAAAAAAGCAATGAAAGATCCATATGAGGCTGTACCTACACATACTTTTCAATTTGGCTGAATTAAATGTGTCATAATTTGGGGTTGTGGTCTGTGCTGATACAGTTTAATGTTTCTGGGATGCCTAATATTTTCCTCTCTACCAATGTAGGTGTGGGTGCAGTGTGATGGTGCCTAAACAATACCAGGCAAATACTATAACTGAACAAAATATTCTGCAAGGCAACATACACATCACTAGTAAAAGCCCTAAAAAGAGTCATATGTTCTTAGCCTGATAATCCCATTATAATGGTTCTCTCCTAATGCCATACTTCCCTTTGAAAGAAGTATTCATGCTACAAATGTTGATCTCTGAGTTAGCATTCATAGGGAAAAGTTTGGAAACAATGTAAATATCCAGTTATAAATGGATCATCAAGATAATTCAAGGATATACATTCAATGGAACCTTAACTAGTCATTAAAATAACTCATGAAAATTACATAGCAGGATTTAAATGCCTGTGGCATCATGTTAAGTGAAAAATAACTGGAATAAGATGTCGTTGGTTTCTTGGATTAGAGGCTTATAAAAAGTCCATATGCAATGGAAGAGAAGAAAATGTGTAAAGAGAGATACGTTTAGGAGCCTTGAATTTCATTGCATTTTATTTTAAATACAGGTAAGCTATGCTCTGGTTAGGTTGAAAATCTCTGCCAGGATGTGTGACTAGAAGGCAAAATCCCCAGCTGTGCAGTGTGGTCGAACCTGTGAGTATCTGAAGGTGTGAGCCTAGCAGAAGCATTTCATCTCCATGCCCAGCTTCATGGCAAACTCGGTCATGGAAAACTCCATCCTCTGGTGGCTTTCTGAAAGGATGTACTTTGTCCACACCCCCTCCACACACACACACACACACACACACACACACACACACACAACAGCAGCCTTTGAGCTCTCATGTCTCAGAACTACGTAGAGAGCTCTACCTCCTGCTCCTCACTCTATTTCACTCAGTGACTCCAGATTTTATCATGGGAACTTGGATATTCAGTTTATTCGAGTCATTCGAGGAATAAATAACTTATTCAGTTTATGTAACTTAATCTGTTTGTGATTTTCTCTGCGATAGAGGCATCCTGTTTGGTAGAGTAATAGAACACCCTTCTCTAAGTGGCCTGGAACACCTAGATCCAAACAAGGCCAGAGAGATTTCAAGAAAGAGACAAATTGGCCTTTAATGGAGGGAAGGAGGGAGCCAGCTCAGGGCAGCATTCTCTGGAAAGAGCAGATCCTCTAAAGACATGCTTACCCTCTCAAAGAGGTTGGCCTGGCGACTTGCTTACACACTCCACCTGGGGAGATTTCTTTTCAGCACCAGCCAAAATGCCGATCCAGGTTCTTTCGCCTAGCAGCCTTGAAAGCTTGCACACATTTAGAGAAAATACTTTCAAATGACTCTGGAGTTCTGCTTTATGTTTCATGTTCCTTTGAACTTATTACCCCTTTACAATGTCTTGGACTATTAGTTTGGGAACATTTAAAGTTAATGACTATATGGAAAGTAAAACAACACTTTGATGTCGCCCAAGTCATTCATTTTTCTCTTTCATACAACAGGAGGTTATAGAAGGCCGGGTGATGCCAGATCAAGTCATTTGAGGAATAAATAACTTATTTGGGGGTCTATGTGGATTGTTGCTTAGGGGAAAGGGGGGATGGATCGGCTCTGGAATGTCTAAGGGAATTGTAGCCATGATGAATGAACATCAGATTTAAAACCTGAGCACAAACAGATAGGATTACTTCATCCAGAAAGCAGAATTTGTCTGACCCAGGCTACCCCAACACAGTCTCCTGAGCTACATGGCTCACAAATCTTGGTGGTTCCAGGGTGCGCAGTGACAGCAAAAAGAGAGATGAGAGGACTTCCTTCTGGTTATTAGTACCAGGAAATGCACTGATGATGGCCATTAAAGAAACTTGGCAATGTTTTCCAGGGTCAAGATTGAAGTGTTCTGGTCTGGTGTCTCTCAGTAAAGCACAGTATGCTCTTCCAGATAATTGTCATTGCTATTACATTTTTTGCTTGTTTCTTATTTCTGTAGATAAGAGCTTAGAAGCTACTTGTGAGATAGACTTCTTTTCAATGAGAAAGAAGTAGAGGCAGAACCAGGGACCAGAGAGACAGAACGAAGATGGAGTTTTGTTCTCACTCATTTCTTAGAGGTTAGCCCAATCTGAGTTCACTGAAGGAGAAAGAGCAACTATCCACAAGAAACTGCCTTATCTCATTGAGTAAACAGCAAGGAACAGTAGACCAGGAACAGAGTCTCTAAAACTTGAGAGAGACCCAAAGGGCATTCAGCAGAAGTCCTAGAACACCATTCCTCGTTCCCTTTTCCAAAAACGCTGAATGTGCATTTATTTGTGCTGTGTGTAGAGAAAAATAAAAGACTGCCTTCTCTCATCAAGCTTACGTTATTAAAAGACAATTAATGTAGTTAAGCAATTGAGAATAATGACGACATTGCATTCATCCTCCAGGCACTGAGCAAACATTTGTTGAGCATCTTCTATCTGTTTGGGAATACTAATCTATACATCGAGCTATAATGGTGAAATCACAGGTAAGGTCCCAGTTCTCATGAAATTTATAAACAAGAAATGAAGGCACAATAAGTGAAAATTATTGTAGTCGTTCAGAGCAATGAGAAAAACAGATCAGAGTGGTATCATGGAGGGTAAATGACAGGATGAATGAAGATGAAGAAATTTGAATGGAGTGGTCAGGGAAAGTCTCGCTATGGAAGAGATGCTGGAGCTGAGACTGTTCAGATATACCTGCAAAGATAAATGGGAGAGTGCTCTAGGCAGGAAAAACACGTGCAAAAGTCCAACAGAGAAACTGGAAGAAAGTCACTCGCTTGGGCTTAGATTGCAGGGTGCAGAGGGGTGAATGATTATTTCAGAGAGGTATTTAGGGCAAAGTCATATTAGAGCCATTTAATACAGGATAGGGAGCTGCCATTTTATGTTACACAAAATAGTCATTGGAGGGAGTTGAGCATGGGAATGACAAAGTTGATATTTCAAAAGATCATAATTACTTCTCTGAAGAGAGTGATTGTAGAGGGAAGAGGGGGAGAGGAGGAGACCAATTACAATGCTTTGTGCAAGAAATCATGCTATTCTAGACTAGATGCTAAGAGTGAAGTGGACACACTCAGGATATGTTTATGGATCACGAGAATTCTCGCTTCCAATGACAGTGTTTTACAAAGTATCATACTTTAAAATGATATTAGCTTGTAACAAGATGTAATAACTTCAAAATGCAATGGGTATTTAATTTTAAAGCATGCGTTTAACATTTATGTAGAACATTTTTCTGTACTCATTCAATAGAAACTTATCTGACCACTGGGTATAGCTAGCAATAAAACTACTGTCCACAATGTGTTAAGGCAGAAGGCCTGCAGAACTTGAACTTGCTGTAGAATTGGTCAGCAGTGCCACTTCCTGAGACAGACAGGAGAGACAAGAAGAAAGTGGTTTAGAAATGCCAACATACTCTTGGGAGGCTAGGCGACCTTAGGATTCAGGAGGTTTGGAAGAGTTTTCTAGAAGAGGGGAACCTGAACTGGGTTTCTAAGAATGGGAAGAGTTAAAATATGTATTTGAGTAGTTGAGATTGATTTTAATTTTAAAGTCTTTATTATTGAAAGTATTACATATATTCCCCTTTCCCCACATGGCCTCTTCTAGCCCATCTCCACCATACACAGGAATAAACTCAAAATGGATAAAAGATTTAAATATAAGTTGTGAAACCATAAAAAATATTAGAAGAAACCATAGGCAGCAAAATCTCAGACATCTCTCATAGAAATAAGTTTACAGATACATCGCCTAAGGCAGTGGTCGGCAAACTGCGGCTGGTGAGCCACATGTGTGTCTGTTGACTAATGAGTTTGCTGACCACTGCCTTAGGGAAAAACACTTAAAAAACACTTTAATAATGTACTAATGTCTTTAACCTGAAGTCAAAACTTCTGGGTAAGGGTAATGCCTTACAGCAGTGGTTGGCAAACTCATTAGTCAACAGAGCAGCAAACCGCCACATGTGGCTCTTGAGCCACAGTTTGCCGACCCCTATCCTAGGGCAAAGGAAACTAAGAAGAAAATAAATAAAGGGGAAAACATCAAATAAAAAGTTTCTTCACTGCAAAAGGAACCATCAACAAAATGAAAAGGATGCCCACTGTATGGGAGAACATATTTGGCAATGATATATCTGATAAAGGTTTAAGATCCAAAATATATATATACGACTTAACAAAAAGAAGACAATCTAATTTTAAAATGGTTGAAGGACCTAAATAGACACTTTTTCAAAATAGACATACAGATGGCCAAGAGGCATATGACACAAAGGTCAGTGGCTGATCATTAGAGAGATGCAAAGTAAAACAACAGTGAGGTATCACCTCACACCTGTGAGAATGGCTACCATCAACAAAGCAAGAAATGACAAATGCTAGCAAGGACGTGGAGAAAAGGGAACCCTAGTACATTGCTGATGGGAATGCATACTGGTGCAACCATTATGGAAAACAAATGACATTTCCTCAAAAAATTAAATATGGAACTGCCAGTGAGATTGATTTTAGATTGAGTTGAAACATTTTTTGTTACTTCATCACTTCACCAACTTCAGCCATTTGGAATATGTTTTACTACATAAAATGTACTTTTATTTCTTTCTAATATATTTTATTGATCTTTTACAGAGAGGAAGAGAGAGGGTCAGAAAGCTAGAAACATCAATGAGAGAGAAACATCAATCAGCTGCCTCCTGCACACTCTCTACTGGGGATGTGCCCACAAGGAAGGTACATGCCCTTGACCAGAATCAAACCTGGGATACTTCAGTCCACAGGCTGATGCTCTATCCACTGAGCCAAACCAGTTTCAGCATGTACTTTTATGTAATAAATTCCCCTTCAGTTGAATCTTCCTCTTTTTTCTTAAGTAACAACATTTAAATATATATATATATATATATATATATATATATATATGTGTGTGTGTGTGTGTGTGTGTATTATATATATATATATATATATATATATATATATATATATATATATATATATCCAGCCAATGTTGCTCAGTGGTTGAGCATCGACCCATAAACCAGGAGGTCACTGGTTGGATTCCTAGTCGGGGTACATGCCTGAGTTGTGGGCTTGATCTCCAGTAGGGAGCTTGTGGGAAGCAGCCAATCAATGGTTCTCTCTCACCAGTGTTCCCATCTCTCTATCCTTTTCCCTTCTTCTCTCTCTAAAATCAATAAAAACATTTTAAAAAGTAAAATAAGCATCGTACCAAAGGATTGATGGGCTGGCACTCCTGGATTGAGTTATTTGAACTCCATCAGCCACCCTATTCTTAAAATTGGTGCTGTGTGCCTTTATTAGCATTCACTGCCCTGATCCAAACATTCTGCTTTATCACCTTAGTCTTTCCAAATTGACTGGAAGTTCCTTGATAGAGAGGTGGACATGTTTTTGTTAGTTTTGCTCTTTTTTTAGGGGGATTTCATCTCCGCCATCTTCATTCTTGTGTAACGTTTTTCAAGCCAATGTTTAGATTTCTAGATTTCAACTTTTTTTCTAATTTTTATTTTTTTACTTGAGAGAGGGAAAGAGATTTATTATTCCCATTTATTTATTCACTCATTGGTTAATTATTGTATGTGCCCTGACTGGGGATCAAACTCACAACATATTGGCATACTGGGATGATGCTCTAATCAACTGAGCTACCTGGCTAGGCCTGGATTTCCACCTCTTGATTCCAATCTGTAGTTGAATGGTGACTTCCCCCAAAATATGTTCACCCCTAACTTACAAACATAATCTTACTCATAAAAAAGGTCTAACAGATGTGATTAAATTAAGAACCCCACGTTGATATTGTTCTGAGTCATCTGGGTGGACACTAAATCCAAAAACAAGTTTACTTATAATAAGAAGAGAACACAGAGACAGAGAAGGTCATTGTGAAGACAGAGGCAGAGTTTGGACTTACATTGTCATAAACCAAGGAACACCTGGGGCCACCAGAACCACCTAGAAGCTAGAAGAAAACAGAAAGGATTATTTCCGAGAACCTTTGAAGGAAGCCTGGCCCTGTTAATTCTTGGTTTTGAATTTAGAGCCTCCAGCACATTTATTTTGTTGTAGCCACCAATGTGATGACTTGTTATGACAACCCAAGGAACTAGTAAGGAGCTTCCTGTCCTTCTGGAGGGCTAGGACGAGGGTGAGGTGAGTGAGAAATATAGGGCACAAAATTAAGGGGCACTCCCTCAAACGTGTGCATATCTTCTACCCCTTCAGCCCCAAGGATTATCCACACTAGTTCCCAGAGGGAGTCAGCTTTTAGAATTCAAGGCAAGGTTATGCCTACATGTATATTTGTAACTGAAGAGAGTTAAGGTATTCTGATTGGAGTCAGAACACCTCCAGAAATGCTTATAGTGGCCTCATTAGAAACAATAAACCCCTAGGAGAGTCCATTCAGAGGATTGGCTACATTTTCTGAACATTCAGACACCTCATTTTGAGAGAAGAAGAAGGAAGGAATCTCAGACTAAATGGTTTTTTTTTTTTTAATATTCCCTTTGATTTCCCTGGGTGTGCCAGACGGCAAGGAAGAGGGCTGAGGAAAGCAGGAATTTCTGAGTGTGAGAAAGAGAAGCTCAGAAAAGAGCTGGATAGGGAGAAATTCATAGATGAGAGCCCAGAGCATCCTCAGCCAGCCTGGTTATCAGTCCAAGTGGTGACTTAATCCTAATTTGTTCTTTTCTTCTATCTGCTCCACAATAGTAACTATAGTAACTATTCGTATTTAGGCAAATTAATCAGACAAGTAAATTTGTATTTCTTGATTTGAGAAAAAGTTAGAAATTCTCTGTAACTTTCATGGAGCTAGGGTTGTTGTCGTTAAACAAATTTGTGTTTTATTAATGATGACTCAAAAAAAGAGCCCCATATTTTTTTTCCTGAAGGTACAACCAGCTACAAAGACAGTAATAAGGAAATGATACATAAAATCTAATCTCTGATTAATTCATATAACATTTTAAGTGGCTAATACTTTTATACTGAATGTGTCCTTTGCCCTTAAGTATGATTAAGCAAAAGGGAGTCCCTTATCTTTTGCCATCAGTTTATTTTTACAAGTTCTTATTTTACGAAGAGCATGTGTACAAGTAACATCATCACTGTCCAGTATGCGGGTTTTCTAGTTGACAGTGACCTACAGAACATCCTCTGGAGCTCAATTACTCACTAAAAGAGGAGGCCACTCAGCCCCAGCATTTCTGAGGGCAAGTTCAAAAGATCACAAATAGAAACAAGGAAGACTTGTTGGACACCTTCTCCCAGCATTTCATTAAGTATTTTATCTATATTTTCCATGGTAAATTGCCTGACAATCCTATGAGTACCATTATTGCCATTTTATAAGAGATAAGAATAAGACTCAGAGCAAAGTATATGTTGATTCCCTGCCAACCTCCTTCTCTGTGGCCCTTTCCTCCTTATTTATTCATCTACTCATCCTATTGGAAACCAGCTCCTGTGGAGAACAGAAGCTTCCATGATTCTTGCCTCTTGCTATCTACAACCTTATGTATTGTTCTCCTCTCGAGCGTGGGTGGAACTTGTTACTTGCTTCTAACCAGCAGACTATGGTAAAGGTGCCAATGACATGATTATGTCATATAATATGAGTTCTTCTTGTTAAAAGGCTGACCCTTATTGCAATTAGAGAAGTAAACTGACATACAGTTTCCTGAAAGGATCTACGGAGGAGGCCACATGCCAAGGAACTGCAGATGGCCTCTCAGAGTTACGAGTGACTCCTGGCTCACACACCAGTCCTCCAACCATTGATGAATTTCACCAACAATAACACGAGTGAGTTTGGAGGCAGATTCTTCTCCCATTGATCCTTCTGGTGAGAATGCAGCCTGGTAAGACCCCAGAGACTCCAATTAAGCCCTATTTTGACTTAACCCACAGAAATTGAGAAATAACAATGGGCATTGTTCTAAGTCACTAAGTTTGTTATCATTTGTTACTCAGCATAGAATATTAATATAGGAGCTATTATAGCTCCAGTCCCATGGTTGATGCTGAAGAGTCAAAATATAGTAGGACAGTCTCCATCCTCAAGTTGGAACAATATTGAGGGGGGTTGGTGAGTAAATATATAGAACATATTACCCTATAGTTACAATGCATGATAACATGTTATGTATGTGACAGTGAACAGAAAAGGAAACATGAGGATGTCCTCTACCAGCATTTCCTTCTCTCTCCCTAGGTCCAGAGGCTCTTTCCTTCCAAACCCTTTAGTCTTACTGATAAAAACCCAAAGTAATACTTTTATTTTTGTGAGATGCAGCAGAGAATACGCTCACCAATATCTATGAGTCCTCTCTCCTTCCTGGACAGGCAAGTTTTACAAGCTGTTCAGAAGTTGGTGGGTCATGTGATGGAGTTCTGGTCAATGGTGTGTTGGCATGGTAAGGCACACACTACCCTTCCACACCTGGCTCCTCCAGTCCCCTACACAGTCCCTCAGGCAGGTTGGTTTCCAGACAGAATGAAGAGGATCTAATAGAAGACTCCAAGGCCCTGGAAGATGAAAGGATCCTAGGCCCCTAAACCGTGTTGTGAAAGGGTGCCTATAACACAACCATCTCACCATGTGTGAGCAAGAAATAAACATGTATAGTGTGAATCCACAGGGATGTGGGCTGTTTATTACAGCAGTTAGTCTGTAGGGGAATTACATTGAACTGAGATCAAAGATAATTAAAGGGACAGGATCAGTGGATGAAGACCTTTTTCGTTGTTGCATTTAGCTCTTTGCCATCTCCAGGATCCTGAAGTTTAACTTTGGTTAACATATGTACCCTGTGGGGCTCTCAGAGTGGGGATGAGGGCATGGGTAAATCTTGTATACATGAACAGCTCTTCATAATCTTTGTCATCTTTGCTCAGGCCATAACAGGACCTTCCTATCAGCATGGTCTCTCCCTCTAAAGCAAATCTGTAGTTTGCACTTCCCAGTTCATTTCTAGATGATTTCTAGGACTACACTTGGGGTGGGGTGGGAGGCAAGTCTCTTCCAAAGGCTATTCTAAACCCTGGGAAAAGGGCCAGAATGTTTCATATTGTAATGGAAAGTAATCCTTCCACCTTCAATCTGCACATTTTATTTAAGGTGTGAAAAATGTTTTTCCAGCTTCAGCCAGGAGCATTCAGGTCTCCATGGGGACCTGGGCTAAGAGGGGTGGGGGGCAATGATTAGGTGAGGGAGAGAACCCTCCCTGCTGCCGTTTCCAAGGGAGCAGCAAGTATGCAGTCAGAGGAAAATAAGACTTGACCTCCAGTCTGGTTCGTATTACATGTTTCTGCCTCACCCTGGTGCCCAGAAGCTCCAGCTCACACTTGGCCTAGGACCAAGGGGAATTAAATGGAGGGAGACCCCCGCTGTGGACTTGGCATTTTGAAGCCACAGTGCTGCCTTTAGAGGCTGGTCCTCTCTCCAAGTGAGGAAGAGGGGACCAGGCACAGGTTAGCGTTGGGTAACAGTAGACTAAGGCTCACAGGTCCTTTTGAGAATTATGAGAGAAGCTAATATCAAATCATTTGCTGAAGGGACAAAGAAACAAAGTAACTGGCTGGTTGATGTGTGTGGTATGTAAAGTTTCATTCTTCCAGAGTTGTGGATCCTTATTCGATTACTTCCTTGTCATATTTTCTAAGCTATTTGTGATGAATATGATGTGATTCTAAATAATGGTTTCCAGGTGACTAGATAATTATAAATAGTTAAAATTACAGATAGATTACATCAGACATAATGATGTGATATTTTGGGGGCATTAATAGGTGATTTTCCTCTCGGCTGTTTTAATATCTTTCAAAAATGCAAATAAATCATTAGCAATGCTCTAAGAAATGAATAAATTTTCAAGTATGATTTACTTTATAAACACTTATTACTGTTTTAATCTTTTGAAGTAACCTTAAAATTTACAAACTTAATGACTGCAATTGTTTTTAATTGACTACCTGTCTCCAGTTACAGACTAACTACTATAATCTTCACTTTATTCATAAGCCAACTGCAGTGTAGCGAGCTTATTTCCCAAGATCAAGGTCTGTAAGAAAATAGCAGAGCTGGAATTATCTAATGTAGGGCAAATTAGTTCTTCCTGACTTCAAGCAAACCAGTTAAAAATTTAGGGCTTCTTATTTCTTAGTGAACTGGGGTCTTGCTTAAGTTTTCCACATTCACCCTACCACGGGAGGTCTTTTCATGATAGGCATCATTGTCTACATGGATTTTCCTTTTTTCTAACAGGAGGAGAGCACCTCTCATCCATTTCTGTCATTTGGCCATCTTTAAAAAATATGTCTTTATTGAGTTCAGAGTGAGGAAGAAAGAGGGAGAAAAAGAGGGAAACATCAACAATGAGAGAGAAATATCGATAGGCAACTTCTTGCATGCCCCCAACTGGGAATCAAACCTATAACCTGGCTTGTGCCTTGATAGGGAATGGAACTGGCAACCTCCTGATGCTCCACTCAGCAGGCAGCACTGGCTGGACAAGTCATTTAGTCTTTGAATCAGATACTGCCCAGCTGCTCCCTAAGCATCTTGGTAGACCCAACATCTGACAATAACATTCGCTGACTATTTACGGTGTGCCAAGCACTCTGGAAGGCATTTGGCAGGCCTTGTGCAATTTGATCCTTACACTAATTTATGAAGAAAATATTAGCTCTTGCATTTGAGAAAAGAGAGACCCAGAGAGATTAAGTTACTTCCTGTAGGTCATATAGCCAGAAAAAAAGACCAGGCGGGATCCATCACCTCCACACAGTGGCTTGGCCATTTGTGTTCTTCTTCCGTCCTTTTTCCTCCTCATTTCCACATCTAATCCATCAGCTACTTCTGCTTGTTGTCCCTCAAAAGAGATCCTGAATCTGAACGTTTCTTGCCATCTTCTCTGTTATTATCCTAATCCCGTGGTCGGCAAACTGCGGCTTGTGAGCCACATGTGGCTCTTTGGCCCCTTGATTGTGGCTCTTCCATAAAATACCAGGGCCTGGGTGGGTCTATTTTGAGGAAGTGGTGTTAGAAGAAGTTTAAGTTTAAAAAACTTGGCTCTCATAAGAAATTTCAATCAATGCCGAGACCGGTTTGGCTCAGTGGATAGAGCGTCGGACTGCGGACTGAAGGGTCCCGGGTTCGATTCCGACAAGGGCATGTACCTTGGCTGTGGGCGCATCCCAGTAGGGGGCGTACAAGAGGGGGCTGATCAATGTCTCTCTTCTCATCGATGTTCCTGACTTTCTATCCCTCTCCCTTCTGCTCTGTAAAAAATCAATAAAATATATTTTTTCTTTAAAAAAGAAAAGAAATTTCAATCATGGTACTGTTGATATTTTGCTTTGTTGACTAGTGAGTTTGCCGGCCACTGTCCTAATCCAAGTCACCTAAATTTCTTGATGTAGTCGGATAATTCATTCACTACACAGCAACCAGAACCATTCATTTTGAAAAATTATACCATGACAAACTTTCAATGGTTTCTCGTTTCTCTTACAACCTGTACTTGTCCCATAGCCTATGATGCCTGAAGACAAAGCCCTTGTCTAAATGCTATACATTATAATAGAAAATGATCCTACTGCTCTCAATATGCACATTTTATTTAAAGTGTGTGCCCGAGTTCTTAGGTTGAGGTCCTAACAGTCAGTACCTCAAAATAAGACTATATTTAGAGATAGAGCTTTAACTGGGTAATTAAAGTAAAATGAGGCCATAATGGTGTTCTGCAATTCGGTATGGTTGGTGTCCTTATAAGAGGAAATTAGGACACACAAAACACAACCAGTGGAATGACCATGTGAGGACATTGGAAGAGGGTGGCCCTCTGCAAGGAGAGAAGCCTCAGAAAAACATAAAATTTACTGACACCTTGGTCTCAGACTTCTAGCCTCCTCAAGAACTGTGAGAAAATAAATTTCGGTTGTTTAAGCCACCCAATCTTTGTTATGAGTTAGAGTTCTCCAGAGAAACAGAAGCAATAGTAGACAGATAGATGCATGGATAGATATATAAATAGATGGATGGATGGACAGATAAGAGATTTATGATATAAATTAGCACATTTGGCTTTGAAGGCTAAGTTCCATGATGTGTTGTCTGTAATCAGGAAAACCAGAAAAGCCAATGGTGTAAGTATTTACGTGCAAGTCTGAAGGCCTGAGAATAGAGGAATAGGGGGAGAGGCCAATGGTATGAGCCCCTGCCTGAGTCTGAAAGCCTGAGAACCAGGAGCAGTGATGTCCGAGGATGGGGAAGATTGATGTCATAGCTCAAGTAGGGGAGTAATTTAACTTTTCTTTCACTTTCAGTTGTGCTCTGGCCTTCAGCAGGTTGAATGATACCCACTAGCATTGGGGAGAGCTGTCTTCCTGACTCAGTCTACTGATTCAAATGCTAATCTCTTCCTGAAATATTGTTACAGATGTCCAAAACTAATTTGTCCGACCAACTACCTGGGCATCCCATATGTAGCCCAGGCAAGTTGATGCATAAAATTCATCGTCACACAGACCTAGCAATTTAGCAGTGTCTTTAAAATGTTTACCCAGCTTTAGCCATGAGCATTCAGGTGCCCATGGGGAAGTGGCCTGAGAGGATGGGGAGCATGATTGGCCGGGGGAGAATTCCTGCCCCTGAAACATCCGTCTTGCCCAGCTTCACTCAACCATGATTATTCAGCCTCCCTGGCCTCTCTTCTATTCTTGAACTTGCCCAGACCATTCAGAAATTGTCTTTTTGTAGAAGGGTCCCTCTGTCTATAGAACATAGCATGGGTCTCTTCCTCTTTTAATTCAAGTAACAATGCAATCCTTCCTCTAATCCCATTAGCTTTGCATCACTTTTTGCATTTTTTTTCTTTATAGCACTTTTCATTCTCCAATGTGATTGATGTATCTATTTGCTTAACTATCTCCTCTGCCCAGTTTCACAAGAGCAATGTCTAATTCATAAGTAGAAGCTCATTAAATCTTTATTAAATGAATGACTAGATGGGTTAGACTCTAATTTCTTCAAAGGCATATTGACAGCTAAGTTATCTGTACCCCCATTTCTGAATATAGAGCTGTCACAAAGTAGATTCTCAATAAAAAGCCCATAAATTCAACAGAATCACTGGAAAAAAAACTTGTGTGAATGTTGAATGAATGAAATTAAGAACATGTTTATATCTATATAACGCTTACAAGTCTCTTTCTTTATGGCTTTGAAGTTGGAAAGAAATATGTACAGAAAGGAAAAAATCTGTTCTTAATAAACTAGAATATTGAATTTTTGCCCAGGGTGTCAGTAAATATGTGAGAAAGTGATCTGGAAGGTCACAGAGCCAAACTGAGGTCCTGTCTCAGTCCTTTCTCAGTCACCAACATCATCCTGGAACATTCCTAGAACAATTTGCTGATCTCTCTTTAAAATTGGAAATTGATTAATTCCTTATTTCCAGGATAAAAAAGGAATCTGAACTCCAGAGAAAGCCATCGATATGTTCAAATTTCTTAGTGCTCCATATTGAAGAGAAGGAAATAGGTCGACTTTTTGGCTGTATCTATATCTGCAGGCCACTTTAACTTCTGTGAGAACCAATTCTTCACTACTGACTTCAATCTTTTGTTTTAATTCTCCATTAGAGTTAAAAACACATTTGATATCCTCAGGTTTTAGAATGAAAAGGTGGACTTAAAGATTGTGATGGATACTGGGTAGATGGTCACCAATCATTTTTCTCCTGGGTACACACACAAATCATATTTCCTGGCTCTAATGTAGACAAGATTAGGCCAAATCCTAGTTTCAGACTAGTGAATGTGAACAGAAGTGTCACTTCTAGATACTTAAGAGCTTTGCAAAATCGTCTGTCTCACTTCTTTGTTCCGTGAGGATTTAGAGGCCAAGTGTGGATGAAGGAAGTTACATAGGATGGAAGATATCTGGGTCCCAAAATGATTTCATGAAATAGAAACTATAGTCAATGAGCATTAGACTACTACACATAAGCAAACAAAATACTTCTATTATTTGAAGCCACTGAGATTTTGGGATTGTTTGTTATAGCAGTTTTGTCATACTTCTTAATAAAGTGACTTGAACTGAATTTCTTGGTTGTTTGCTACTTATAGACGAAAACAAATTATATGGTCTAGGCCTATTGTCAGTTTGATACTACTACCAAAAGGCATGAATATTGAAAAAAAATGAGCACAAGTTTGGGTTATAACTACAATAAGCCAACCATAAGAGGAGTAACCACAGAGTTCTTCACTTAAGTTGTTGCATTAATATCTTCAATTTCTTATTCCACTTTAAAGAAACAAAAAACTGAATATCATAAATAATATAGAAATAGTTTATACTATGCATATGCGTGTATGTATGTATATAACATATTATGTATAGTAATGTGATATGTAGTGAGTAACATGATATAAGTAATTTAAAATAATAACACCATCTTACAAAAGGCATAATTCAAACTGAGAAAAATGGATTCACTGCATATGAAAGACAGTGCTTTATAACTTTTCCTATACAATGTGGTCTTAAATTGTTTCACATCTTATTTAGTTTTTAAAATTATTATAGTAATTTGTGGTTGTTGAAACAAGTGACACTATATACAAATGCAACATAAATCATTTCTCTACCACCCTCATGTTTACAGGTATATTAAAGTATTCCTGGTTGCCTTTTATTAAAATATAATTATACTATACATATTAGTTAGCAAATTACTTTTTTCACTTGACAATATATCATAGCTTTTCCTACAAGTCAGTAATATGGAACTGCTATTTTTTTTCTAAAATGTTATACATGTACATGCATTTTATATAAATGGTACCATATACATGCAGAGTTTTATATTCCTTCTATTTTATCTGTTGGGATAAAATTATGTAACATAAAACTTACTATCCCACCATCTTTACGTATACAATTTAGTGGAAGGGAGCCGAGGTTAGGATAGGGGCAGGGCTGCTTTTGGTTAAAGCTGCACCTGATATCAGTGTTTGGGGGTGTGTGTCGGATGGTCTTTAGTTCCGGAATAGACCATGTTACAAAGATTTTGAAAAACAACAGGATCTTCTCATCATTCTTTATTCTACTAATGCTCGCAGCTAATCGCTTGTTTTGACAGAGACAGAAACACAAGTCACCTGGATTAAGACGCACAGAGGGACTTTCTGGGGACACCCGCCACTTTGCCGTGTCAGACTCAGAAGACATCAGGAAGAAACTGTGCCTCTTTTCCTAAACTGGAGGCAGCTCTCAGGACCCGTGACTCACCTCAGACAGGGAGAGCTTTCTGGCAAACGCGTTTGCATCAGGACATGGGAGTGAGCGGTGTTGGGACCCTTGGCTTCGCTCCCCTCGGTGACAAGTGATCCTCTTGAGACGATTTCCCTTAAAGATGTCCTCTCTTCCCATTTATAGAAAACTTTACAACAGCCAAGGAGAAAATGTCCTAGGCTCCACATTCATCAATAGCTTGCTTACATAGAAAACGATATTTTATAAAAGGTGACTCATGTGTTTATGTCAAGTTATCTAAGATTTTACACTGTCCAAGGTGGCAGCTCATGATAAATCCTTTGAACAAACGTGTTTATGCATTTATACACATGTAACACATCGAGTTGCAACTGAACTAATAATTTACATTGTCAGATGTTTCTTCTTTCCACGCTGGTCGACTTCCTGAGCTGGGACGGTGCTGAGACCGGCTGAGCCAAATTCTCCTGGTGCCAGAGCTACTCCCCAGCCGGGTGAAACCCATTTGGAAGTTGCATTAACATTTCTTCAGGCTTCCAGGCAGTGACTGTTTCAAGAAGGGCTCAAAGCTACACTCGAAAAGTCAATACATCTTGAAATATGAATATTTTTTGACGGGAAATAAAAACATGTGTTAGGTTTTCTTAAATGATGAACTAGGAATGCTCCTTTAAAAAAAGAGAGAGAGAAAGAAAAAATATTGCTAATTTTTCTAGTATAGACTAGACAATTGTGTGCTAACCAAAGGGGACAAGGTATCTGTAAAAGAAGCTAAAAATCACGGGCTGAGAAGGTGAAGATTTATTTTTTTAAGCACTCAACTTTATATATATATAAATAATTTCAGCCTGGTAGGAGTGGTTCAGTTGCTTGTGCATGATCTTGTGCACCAAAATGTTGCTGGTTTGATCCCCAGTCAGTGCATGTATGGAAGGCAATCAATAAATGTCTGTCTCTCCTCTCTCTCTCTCCCTTCCTCTCTCTAAGCATGTCTTAGTGGTGAGGGTTTAAAAAAAGAGAGAGAAATAATTCTTTAAAATGTCTTACACATCTTTGTTCCCTCATAAGCAAAAAACAAAAAAACCTCAATATAATCTAACATTTTTTAATAACTTAATAATGTGTTGGATGCTATTTTCTAGATCTTTATGAGGTTTTTAGTGTCATGTCGCTGCACTAAAAAAAAAAAAATCCTTTCCCTGAAATTTAGGCTGTGATGACTTTATATTGTTTAAAAGTATTCTTATTAGTGGTTATGTGGCTTGAAAGTATCCTTTTTTTTTTATTTCCAAAGCAGACAAACTTGCATTGAGAGAACATGATAGGTACAGGGAAAAGCCTACAATATTATATGATAAACTTTGGAAATGTACTAATTAAAAATATTTTGGAGAGAAACAAGTCACTTAATGAAAGAGAGCTGGTATTCTAAATTTCCAAAGTTTAAATTATAATCCAATCTTTCAATTTAAAGAGAAAAGATCATCATCAAATGTCAGTTGCCCTGGGCGTACTATGTAGTGTGCAGATGATGTTTTGTTGAGTTTGTACACTTGAAACCTGCATGGTTTTGTGAACCAATGTCACCCCAATAAATTCAATAAAACAGAAAAAATTCTAGTTTCCCTAATTAAGTTACCAACATACACTTCCAACAATGACTCAATATTTTACATTGATATGCATATTTAGAAACAAAAATCTAAGTCCTTGTCCCATCTAAACCTCTCAAGTTTTCATCTGAAAAATCATATATATTTTCAATGTAATCAACCATTCCTTGAGATCACATAGGATGATGTACTTGCAAACCTAAAGAGAGAAAAGCAATTTTTTAATTTTTGTTGTGCTTTTCTAAATATGAAATCCCTTTAGATTTCTTATGATGAGAACCCGACCCAATGAAACTATTTCCAAAAGGAGGAATTTTTCTTACATTTTCCAATGATTTAATCAGAGTACATTGGCATATTCACTTCTGCAAGAGCCAGGAAAACCTATATGGATTATTTCAGTGCCATAGAAATGAAAACTAGGAGGTACTTAGAACATTTTACAATGATTTACTCACTCTGTATGATAAAATTTTCCAACTTCAAGCTTAGCTAAAAGTAATTTAATTTCAACATTTTACTGAAATGCAAAGCCAGATTTTCTCAATGGCCAAAAGACGGAGCCAGCTGGAATTCTTGAGCCCACAGAGGATGCCTTAATACCCTGAGGCCACTAAGTTTTTGTTTAGAAAGTTTCCTGGTCTGTAAGATGAACCTTCTTCCTTCTAACAAGTAGGCAAATCAAGCTAAGTTGGTGTTGAAATATAAATTGGGCAAAGAACATCTTAATCATCCTGAGAAACAGAACTCAATTTACTCCTTCTCTTCAAGAAGATGGAATGTCAGTGGACTAAAGGAGTCATAGAAACTTCTAGTAATGTCTTGCATTAACTTGCTTTGTATCTCTGCTTTGAGCCTAAAGTCTTTGCTACTGGCCTAGGATTTGGTCCCAAAGCCTCTTTTAACACTACCTATGTTAAGGCAATAATAAGACTCTCCATCAGTCAGTGTCCCATTACAAAACAGGAGCTACAGGAGTTTCAACATGGAAAATTTAATACAAAGAATTAGTAGCTATAAGAAGATATTGAAATAATGAAGAATTAGCTAATAGGAAGTAAAGAGAAATCAAAAGAATACAGAAATAACAGGCAGAAGCAGCAACCGCTAGCCTTAGGACTGAAATAGGGGGCCCAAGGACAGCCTCTCACCCACATCCCCAAAGTTGAGATCCAGTCCTTGTTGGAAGTTATGGTGTTGGGTCACAGGGTGGCAGAGAAGTTTCTGTGGTTCATACCACAGAAAGCAGCTGTCAGCTGAGTACTGCTGACTGCTGGTGCACTGGAGGACTCAGGTCCTGGAAAAGCTGTGCATGTTTTCAAAGAATCCATATTCTGCAAATGCCAGGCACTGGGTAAATGTGTGTATTGCAGGAGCGCAAGAATGAGGCATGATGCCATAGTCTGTAGAGAAAACACACTAGAACCAGAAGGGAAATATAAATATATGAGAAAGAGAGAGGGAGAGGGAGAGAGAGATAGAAACATGAATGATGAGAGAGAATCATTGCCCGCTTGCCTCCTACATGCCCCCTACTGGGGATCAAGCCCACAACCCAGTCATATACCCTGACCAGAAATCAAACCCAGACCTCCTGGTTCACAGGTTCATGCTCAACCACTGAGCCATCCTGGCCTGGCAGAAAACCCCTTCTTCCTGCAGCATCGAGCAAGCTCAACATTATGCTAGCTAGCAAGAGAAAATATATTTCTCCATATTTTCACAAGAGAGACAATACAAATGAATTTGGAGCTGAGAGGCAATAATTTGACAACTGGCAAAGGACTCAGAGAGGAAGCTCATTCAGAAGTGGCGCTAGCAGCCAGGTGACCTTCACCATGGGGAGGGGAGGCCTGGGGGTGAAGGAGGCCGTATGTGTAGGAGCAGGAGGCGGCTTCAAGAGCTGATGCTTGGAGGCTCTCTTCCTCTCCCTGCACCATAAAGTTACTGTTCTGATTTTCTTTGGCTTCTTCTCTGCTCCTTTCACAGGACTGCCAGGACCTCTACCAGGAATAGTGTGTTTGATGACTATCACTGCAGAATATCGTTCTGCCTGGATTTCCTCGAAAGGAGAGAGCAGGCGTTGTGCACACACCATGCCTCCATGCATCAGGCACCGTTGCAAGTGCCTTCCATGTCTCCTTTTATTTGAACCTTAAAGAATGTAGGTGTTCCACCCCCGTTCATTAGCCTAGTCAAGGTAATTCTTCTATTAACCATATGTGTACTATTTATATTAATTATTTCTTTCCATTTGTCACTGTGTGACTTTTGGAAAGTCGCATCATCCTTGGATAACTCTATTGCCCCATTAGTGTAAAAGAGTGGTACTGATCTCATAAAATTGTTGTCAGGATTGCATTATATAATACATGATACAAAAATGCTTAAAATAATGCTTAGTACACTGTATGCACTCAATAAACATAACCAAGTAGTAGTGCTAGTGTCGGTGGCACAGGATGAATAATATTCAGACTTAGACCCACAGAGCACACAATCCTCTGAAGCATCGCTGCTAAGCTTTTCCCATTTTCCAAGAATCGGTTTCTGCGGTAGCCCTTGTTGTCTCTTGTGTTTTTGATGATAGTAAGTGTTTAACAACCGGCATTCTGGAAAGCAAGCCTTGGTTTGAAGTATCTGCCAGTTTTCATGGTGTAAATGTTCTCACCATGGTCAATTTCATGTTACTAACGTGACGTTTCATGTTACCAGCTCACAAGAAGTGTATGTAATCACTTCTTGTGAGCTGGTGAGAGTCAACTACAGAACACAATCGCTGACGAACATGGTACAAACTAAATATTAGTGATTATTGTTACAGTTGTTAAATAGAATAAGTATTTGCTAAAACCGGTTTGGCTCAGTGGATAGAGCATTGGCCTGCAGACTGAAAGGTCCCAGGTTTGATTCCAGTCAAGGGCATGTACCTTGGTTGCAGACACATCCCCAGTAGAGACTGTGCAGGAAGCAGCTGATCAATGTTTCGCTCTCATCGATGCTTCTAACTTTCTATCCCTCTCCCTTCCTCTCTGTAAAAAAATGAATATTTTTTAAAAAATAGAATAAATATTTAAGGAAATCGGTAATAACCAATGGAATATAGATTTTTTTTCTGTATTTGTTGACAAAAAGAGAAGACATTGTGTTACCATAAACCTCAGTTCCTATTTTGGTTGGCTGCTGTTGTTTTATGTTTATCTGTCTTTATATAAGTACTAACATTATGAAAGAAAACAGTGATGTAGAGAATTTAAACTTTGTCTAATAGACTCTGATTCCACAGAACACATGGACTGTAGTTTCTTCATGCAGATTTCCCAGATACCTTTCTCCTGGAAATATGCCAATAATTACCTACCAGACAAAGGCAAGTAAAATGGAGAAAGACCCTGAAGACCCCAGACAGCACGGAAACAATCCTCCCTCTGTCAGCCTTCACTTTGCTGCCTTCTGACATTGCCTTCAGAGTTCTTCTTGTGTTTGCTCATCTTTCTGGAATTAAACTTTTGTTGAAGATAAATACACATGCATGAGCCCATTACATTCCAGTCCCTGGTCAGGCAGCATATCGCCTTCAAAATGTACCTTTTCATGGGGTTTAACATAGGAAATTGTCTGTTAGAATCAATTTAGTATTTCTCTTGTAAAATATGGTTTTCATAATGTTCAAAGGCTGATGTTGTTAAATTAAATAGAACACTCTCATCTATTTTCCACTCTTATGTTGGAAATGATCATCATTGGTAGACTTTTTTATTTTTTATTTTTATTTTTTGTCAAAGATAAGCCTAGAGAAAAAGCCGTTTAATCTTTGTTTTACAACTGTCCATAAAAGTTGCTTGGCATCTGCAGGTCTGTGATCTCCCTTGCAATTAAGAAAAATAGTCACACTTGCAAAGGTAGCCTATCAAAGGGTTGTCATGGAGTTCCCCAGAAAGGGTAGTGAATGATGAGTGAGCATTCAGGCCGGCTGTGGGTGAGTTGGACTGAAGATCTTCCTGGAGAATGGCTTGGGCAGGGTCCTCACATGCAGAAGAGAAGACATGACCACATCCGGGGCACTTGCAGAGAGCCAGACATTGGGTGGGATACTATCCATGCATTGCCTCATTTATTCCTGTGCTACTTGTATGATGATGATCTTATAATTGCAATCTTACAAATGAAGACACAGATGGAAAAAAAAGGTGTCACCCAGGGTTACAAAACTTGAAAGTACCAAGCAGGGATTCAATGTGGTTTTGTTAGAATTCAAGTTTCATTCTCTTGGCAGCATAACATTCTTCCCCTGGTAGGCTAAAGAATTTCAATTTTCCTTTGTATCTGATTCCAAGGGAAAGGGTTGCAAAATTCCCCTTTGACCAAACAATTGTGAGAAAAATAAATTATACTTTGTCATGTAGATGGAAGTATATTTGAATATGCAAAGGTTCTTTCCTGGTAGATTCTTTAGAGAAAAAAGAACATCTCAATTTTTAAAAACTAAAACATCTCAAAATTCTGATCAGGTAACTTATTTAATTTTTTTAATTCTTTACTTGATAGAGTGTTCAGCATAGTTTTGCTTTAAATAACCAAATCTTCTAGCACATTAAAAATACAATCATTGACATAATGTTGATTAGAACAGTTTTCCATGAATAATTTTAACTGATGAGAACACTACTATATATAGGTACCCATGCACATGAAATCACCTTATCAGTCTAAGTAATTCATAAATGCCCTTTACACTCCATTGTAAAATCATAATAGATTTGACGTGGATCTTGACTTACCTATTGATTCAATGATAGAGTTGAGCCACATCAGTGGTTTTCAAACTTTCATGAGCTGCAGAAGCCTGTGTGTACCCAATGTATGCAGCAACAATAAACAAAGCATCCCGGCTGAAAGGAAAAGAAGGAGATACTGGGGGCTGGATTTGGTCAGCTCTCACATTCTAGGATTCTAGGATTTGAGGAAAATCAAACCTGAGGATGTTATCTCCACTTAAAATCTACTAGGAGAGCTGTCAGAACCATCCTATCTAATAAAAGAGCAATATGCAAATTGACCATACCTTTACTACACCCACAAGCCAATCAGAGTGGGCATGCAAATTGATCCAACCAAGATGGTGGTTAATTTGCATATTCACGCACAAAAGATGGCATAGAAGGAAGCCAGGCACTGCATAAAGCAGCAAAGCTGTGGAGAAGTAAGCAAGTGGGGCAGGGGAGAAGGGAGGGAGCAAGGCAGAGGAGACTGGAGGAAGGGAGGCAGCAGAGAAGGGAACGAGACAGCAGAGATGGGAGCAAGTGAGGTAGTGGAGAAGGGAGTGAGGCAACAGAGAAGGGAGGCTGCAGGAAGCTCTATTCTTGCAGGAATCTTCCTGCAACGGGTCTCTAGTATTACAATGAGAGTTGATCTTCAAATAACATCTGCCGAAGGCCTGGTGGCCTACATCATTCATGTCCCTCAGGGACACTGGGCCAGGGCTTTAATGGCACCCAGAGGACTTGTCAGATGACAAGTATCTATCTGACTCAGGTAGATCCTCATATTTAATCCCCAGAGATATTATTTCCCTCCTTTTCTAGATAAGAAAACAAAAGCTCAGAGAGTTCAGGGAGGTCTTCAGTCACCAGTTAATAAGCACTGGGCTTGGATTTGAAGCCAAATCTGTCCAATATCACAGCTCTTTTATTTTACTATAGTGCCTCTCCCCAAAACATCATTAGTTGCATAATCTCAACCTATGTTGTCACTGCCCTGTTTTTCTAAAAGTTCCAGCAAAAAGTCCTATTCATCTTCATGTTCTTGTTCAAGCTAAGCTCCTATAAATCCCCATCCCAGTCCTGCTAACACTCTTCTAAAAATCCCATCTTTTCTTTCTTTAAGTTCTGCCCCTGGCATAGAGCCAGACTTGGCTACTTTTAACCTCAAGAATATCTCAACTCTGAATTGGTTTGGTCCTATTAGTACCAAAAGTATAGGTTTTGATTCAAATTATTGGTCTTATTAGTCATTATTTTGATTTTTCATTTTAAAAATCTTAATATGAATTATATATTTAACATAAAATAGTTTTATATATTTTGCATCCCCTACATTGAAGTATATAACACACAGAGGGCCAAGAGGAAATATATTTACTCAGGTGCTCAATAAACAAATGTTGAATGAATATGATCTAATTATCAGTAAATATTCTTGATTGTGAAGTCATCAAAAACACTTGCTCAATGCAGACATCAGTCATTGGCTCAAACAATGATTGAATGCTATTCAGTATAGTGTGTCAATGTATAAAGTATACGTAGATTGGGGAACTTCAGGCAATTAGACTAGGTAAGGCATAATGCAGGCCTGAACTGAGGCAAGGAGGGCATGGGCATGAGGAGTTTCCTAGGCTTGATGACTGACAGGTATTGAAAATACATGGCAGGAAACAGTGAAGATAACCCTTAAGTATATAGTCTGGATCTTTAGTCTGGGGCCATTTACTGGTGAACTAGATGAACCACAGGATTAATGGATTGTCCATTAGTTTATTTTAGGAAATGTTAAGGATAGGACCCAGGGAATATCCAGATAAAGCATAATATCTGGGAGATAGGTCAGTACACAGAGTTTTAAGTCTGGAGATCATCATTGAATGTGTGTGTGTGTGTGTGTGTGTGTGTGTGTGTGTGTGTATACATTATATATATATATAATATTTAAAGCTGTGCATGGGGGTGAGATTATGTAAAAAGAGTATGCAAGACAAGAGAGAAAGCTACTTAGGGATCCAAGAGAACACTATTATTTAAGAAACAAGTAAAGAAACAAGTACTAATTACCTATATATATAAAAGCCTAATGTGCAAAGTGTCCCTTCCGTAGTTGGGCTGACCAGGAGTTTGATTGCTTACTATGACATGTGCTAACCACCAGGGGTGGTGCAGAATGAAGAAAGGCCCCAGTTGGCAGCAAGCAGCCATTAGGGACGCTACCGATGCACAAATTTCATGCACTGGGTCTCTAGGAACTCAATAAAGCTTGAGGCGAAAAGGGGATAGTCAAAGAACTGTCAAAGAAAGAGACTAAGAAGGAATTTTAAAATGACATAATCTCATAGGTAAAATAAAGAAGTGTTCCTAGACATATCTTTCTTATTCCACATGACAGATGTTTACAATTTTGTCATTCCCAACAGTGACACTATATTTGTACAGCTTTAGGGCTACTATTTATGTAACATACAATGTGAAGAGACCTTTCAGTTGTGCAGCTCTGGGGTGGCTTCCCAAGTCCCTTTCCCCTGATATCTCAGGCTCAACACATAAACATGTTTCCTAAGCCACAGGAAATATCCAGAACAAGCTCCTTGCTTCTACCTCCCTTCCCATTCACCTCAAAGTCTTCATCCACCTTAACCTTAAGGTTCCTTTGGGTCATTTGAACATCATGGAAATTAGTTCCCCTATTAATGCTGATCCCATGATACTCCACATTCAGTTTGAACAGAAATTTTCTATTTATAGAAAAGAGTTAAACACACACACACACACACACACACACACACACACACACACACACACGAAATGTCAATATACCTGGAACAGTTGTTTCTGTCTACAAAAGTGTTTCACTTAGGGTTTGCCATGACTCGGGGATATTTCATCTCCTGTAATAATAAAAATGTTCAAAAGTAGCATCGCATGGAGAACTGGGTATGTGCTCTATATGAAAAGATGTTCCCTTAAAGATGCAGTTCTTAATGCACAGTGTAAAATGCTTGTAGCTTTTATTATGTCTTAGATTAAAAACATGTTTTACTGCATACCAGAGTAACAGACGTCAACTCACTTTTCAAATTGAGAACAGCTTTTCATTTTGTTCTATTCAATCATTTCTGGGTCCTAATTCAACCCTTCCCTCCCTCTCTCCTACCTCCCACTACCATGCATGTATCTTTGCTCTAGCAAGACAATCTTGCCAATGCCCTTTGCACATGGCAAGGACAACGTGGGCAAGGTGAGAAGGAGGATTTTCAAGATAGGAATCTACCATGCTCTTTCTCCTTCTATTAAATAAGAATAAAAGAGGGGGACTGGATGGTAAAATATTTACTACCTCAACACTGATGACTGAACACAATTCATGGGAAACCCAGATGTCCAGAGCAGTAGATCAGAGGGGAAATCATGTGGTGGTGGAGCCAGATTTTGATTTCTAGCCTCCTGTGTATGGAAAAAAATGACCATCTGTTACGCTATTAAAACCTAACATGCAAGCATCTATCACAACCCTCTTCCGAGGGACACTTCTTCATTTACTGATGAATAGTAAAACAGCTTCTTCTTGATAACATTGAACTGTAACTGAACGTATAGATGTGATTTCTGATAAGTCATTGATGAACATTTTTTTCATATCAAATAAATTATTAAGTTTTACACCTTCAAGGGAAAAATTCCAATCTTAGTTTGCTTTATAATAGTACATACCTTGACCCAATAACATGCATATGTGTTAGATATGATGTTCAGAGAGCCTATACAGGTTATGGCACGGACTTTCTCATCATCTGGGGAGCAGGATATTTTTTGTTTTGTTTCAAAAGCCAGTGGAGCCCAGGGTCTATAAATATAAGTCTTTGAAATCAGGAGACCTGAGTTCTAATCCTGATCTCCCATCTGGATGAGTCTGCCAACTTTCTGTATGAAATTCAGAATGGGAAAGATATTCAACTTGCTTCCTTTTGCTCAAAAGAGCTATTACAAGCAGAAGTGAGGTAATCGGTGTAAACACACATTAACCTTTTCAAACAAAGAATGGTGAAGAAAAGCAAGACAACAAAATTTTTATGAAGCAATGTATGATTTTTCCCCTTTCAGCTTTTTTTTTTAGATAGCTAAGTTTAAAGTTGGCAGTGCCTGTTTAAAAAGCAAAAATCACAGAGACATGCAGAAAAATTTGGAATCAATTTATTTAAAGACATGTTCTTTGCAGCTGTTGTTCATTAGGGTACTTTTATTGACGTGTCCAGAAATCTTTCCTAGTAGTTTAGGCACGCGGGGGCTTTGAGCCCTATGAAGTATAGCAAATTGCAGATGAATTGGTCCAGAAGTGTAGGTTTGTTTTTTTTTTTAAAAAAATGCTTCATAGAATAGACTATTCTCAAGGGAGTGATTGGTGGGGGAAGGGAAGTATGTACTGACACTTAAAAGATCCTTGACCTTCTGGAATGCACAACAGTAGCTCAAAAGGCCTGAAACTCAGTGTTCAAAACCTACTTAATAAAGCCTGCTTTCTCCAAGGACCCCGAACCCAATGAGCCAGCGATAATTAGTTTATGGTAAGGTGGTGTTGGCTTTAAGCGACCCGCTTTCCTGAAAAGCCTTCATATCAGTGCATCACAAAGACTCCAGGTCTTGAGAAGAAGGAGTGTGCCAAGTGGACTTGGCAAAAAAAGGGATAAGAAAAAAGATTGGGTGGAATAGAATCATCGTAGAAATGGAGGCTGAGAACACAAAAAACACAAAGCAAATGTGGAAGAACTATGTGCATTAAATTGTTCATTTATTCTTTGTTTTGTAAACATATATGAAGTTCCCACCATAGGCTAGGTATCCTTCTGAGTATTATAAAACACAGCTCTGGCAACAAGCAGTTGCAATACAGCTAGGGAAATGGACTTGCAAACAATTTCAGTATGGTGTGCTAAGGTTTAGGTGGAGATTGAGTCCTGTGGGAGCTCAGTAATGCAGAGGAGAAGAGAGGATGTGGGGGTGGGGAAGAGGTAGTGGGAGGTGGTTATCAGCAAGGAAAGACTTGCCAGAAAAATGTAGCACCTGAACTGAGTTATTTACCCAGAATCACTTAAGTTAGCAGTAAGAAATATCTTCTACATTGGTCCCCTAGGATCCTCTTTGTTTGAAATAACACCAGAGACCTGCATGTAAAAAAAATTTTATAGATGCAACCCTACTCTATTTTCTGGGGGAGCACATCACAGGACAGATCAGTTCTGCAGGCTGGTCTCAGGAATGACCTCTGATAGCACACATGTCTCCCAATAGATAGTCTTTAAAATCTCAAGAAGTCCTACAGAATAAAAAGCCGTGCTGCTGGAACCCCTGGGCCTCAGACAGGTAGTTCCCACATTTGTTTGAAGAGAGGACAAATGCTGAATTTCCTTTGAGTGATAGAAAACACATATGTTTTCTCACTGCATATCCCAGAGAAGTTAGCCATCAAAGACTTAGTCATTAGCTCCGATTTCTTCCACTCTTAAAACAAACAAATATGGGCCAACATGGCTGCACCCCAGACATTTGAGAATTGGGTAGGGCCAAAAAGAAAGGTCTTGGCTGTCATCAGAAGGCTTTTTAAATTTCTTCTCTCTGATGTCAAGATTTCGCCATTAAAAATTTTAAGCAGAAGAGTGATGTGGCTATATAAACAGGATCCATCTGGCCATATACACAGAAGTTGGGCCAGAAAGGAACAAGATTGAGAATATGGGCTAATTAGAAGGCTCTCACTCTAAACTAAGGAAGAGATGACGGGGTGGAGAAAAATGCAGTGGCAGTAAGATGGAGATGAGTGAATAGATCTTAGGTATAATCCATTGGTATTATCATAATAGGGACATTTGGTTAACGGGACTTGATAACTATTTTTCCTATATGTCCTGTGGCCATAGACTGATTTCCAAAAGAAGTGATATGTGCAACTTTCAGATCATCTCCTAGGACTTTCTCTGAGCTCTCTCCCCCTTTCTGCAACCCTAATTTTGGCATCTGCCTATAACTAGGGAAATTTGGAAGCCACATGTACAGGAAGGTAGGCTTCCCTTATTATTTTAAGACTTTTACATGAGAAGGAAATGTTCCTCTATCTTATTTAAATCCCTGAAATTTTAGATTTCGAGTAGCACAGTAGCATTAATTTAACCTCAGAGAATGGAGGACAGAACTTCTGTACAAATCCTAAAGAAACAGTGGTAAGAAGAACTATTGGGAAGAACTATAGTTCATGCAGCAGCTTCAAAGGGCCAATGCACACGGAAGCCATTGAATAATTCTAGGGCAAACCCATTTGCTAATTCCATCCAAGGAGTTTATAGCTGATGCTATCAAAACCATGTTTCTCAATTTTGAAGGCTTAAAAATATTCACATCTTTTGCTTCATTTGTATTATTCTGGCCAAAAGAAAGAATCAAAGGTATACAGAAAGATTAGTGTAAAAAGAGTATACTAATAGTTACCAAGTGTAAAAGAGTAGTTATTCCACTTTCGTTTGTATTAGCAAAAAAGGGAAATTAACATCAAATGCCTAATGAGGATAGACAACTAAATGATTAAATAAGGGGTGGTATGTTTTTTAAAAACACCGCGATACTTGGTGTTCATGAAAATCATAATCCAAAAGACTATATAAGGTCATGGGAAATACCTTAATTTATACTATTAAACAATATAGATGTCATTTTGATTCCTGTGTATAGATCATGCCAGAAGGAAAAACATTAAGTACATGCTTGAATTGCCAAAAAGCAATGAGTTTAAATAACCAGCACTTCCCACTTTTGTCTAATCTCTTAGTTTTCACTCAATTACTCCAAATTAATGAGGTTTTTACCTTATAGACAATGGAATTTTTAAAACTATACTTTATTGATTTTTTTTATAGAGAAGAAGGGAGAGGGATAGAGAGTCAGACACATCGATGAGAGAGAAACATCATTCAGCTGCCTCCTGCACACCCCCTCTGGGGATGTGCCGCCAACCAAGGTACATTCCCTTGACTAGAATTGAACTTGGGACCCTTGATACCAGAGGCTGACGCTTTATCCACTGAACCAAGCCAGCCCAGGCGACAATGGACTTTTTTTTACAATTATTCCTTCAGTAAATATATTGACAATCTAGCACACATTCCCTCTTGCCTTTCAGTCCAGTAGCCTTTCGTCCCAGGTAGCTATTCATGCTTAAAACTAATTAAAAATGAATTAAATTAAAAATTCATTCGCGAGTTGCACTAGTCACATTTCAAATGCTAATTAGCCACATGTGGCCAGTGGCTACCATGCCCGTCACCACCAATATTAGCATTTCCATCCTGTCAGAGCTTCTCACAGGCTTCCCTAGACTACAGTTCTCCAGGCTCTGGGCAAAGTGCTGGGGGTCTGGCCAGGAAAACAGCAAAGGTTCTGTCTTCAATGTTTTCTTAGCTAAGAAGCAGAGACAGACATGCAAGCAACATGAAAGTGCTATGTCCTACTTGGGCTTGTCTGCGCCACTGTGCCGAGGCTGGGCAGACCCAGGTCCTCGGGCCACCCCGAATACTTGTGGCCGCACAGCTCGTGGTCAGAGCCTCCTGCGTCTCTAGGAGCCAATGTCCTGGAATAATCATTACATCATGTAAAAAAATAAACCATAACTGACCAAGATTCTCAGGGAATGATTTGCCATCCTAGAAAATTAATTTTATTTCTTCATTCATTCAGCAAATGTGCCCGGCCGTGTTATAAATAAGAGACCTAGAACTGATATAAATGGCTAAAACCTCCATCCTGTGGAGATGACCTTCTTGGGAGCTGGGGCCTATGAAGGAAATACAAACACATAAAGTATCTGGTATTTCAGAGAGTGGTAAGTGCTACAGAGAAAACTGAGGGAGAACTATTGGGGGAGGGAGAGAGGGAATGGCAGGTGGTCAGGTGAATCGGGAGTATAGAGGGAGAGGAATGCTATTCTCAATAGGACGGTAGTAGAAGTCCTCACTGATAAGGTGAGGATTACACAGAAATATGAAAGAGACAATTTCTATTGGATCTTCCTTTTGAAAAAGTCCTTTAGAAGTCCATGTATTAGAGGAGACAAGGTAGTGTTTGTATAATACTAATTTCCAATCTCTACTAACCTATTAGAGACTTTATGCGGGCCATTATTCCTCTCTGGCCCTCAGTTTCCCCATTTTCACATCAAGTGTTGGAACCAGACGGTGTCTAAAGACACTTCTGGTTCTGATTTAAGCCCTGTCATGTGTCAACTGTTAGACTCATTTGTTGAACAAGCATTAGCTGAGAGCCAAGTGTATACCTGGCTTGAGGTTGCCACTAAAGATAAGGAGGTGAGGGAGCTGGTTCTACCTACAGGGAACTCCCAGTGCAGTAGAGACAGGCAAGAACCTTCACTGTGGCTCCGAGGCTCTGCCCACACTTCTCTGCTGCTGGCTGGGCAGTGAAGGCTCCCTGCCCTCCACACCTCCCAGCCACACTGCTCGGTCATGCTGGAGAGGCACAGAGCCCAGGGCCATCCATCACCAGAGGCTGTCCACAGAGGGCTAGTGATCACCGCATCCCCAGGAGAACAGTGCCCTGGGTAGGGGAGCCGTCTCTATGGATGTGATGATGATGGATGGCCCAGGAAAAGCATTTTTCATCTCCAAGTGGCACACGTGTGCATTCTCACTTTGGGGCCAGGCTCTGACTGGGATGTCTGCTGTTCTATGTTTTCTTAGCTGTTGTCACCTTTTCCCTTTCACTGACAAATGGACCCATTTCACAGCCTGAGTGACTCATGGCTGCTTTGGGAAGTCTAGATGAACTCCGTGTGGCCTAGAATGAAAAGACAATTATTTTTAATTCAACATCTTAAACCTCCATTTTCATCTTAGCACACCCCTGCTGAAAAACCTAGAAAAGGGTTTTGTCTTGTCCAAGGTCCGTTTCCATCTGGCTCAAACAACAATTTAAACATTCTCTCCCACTACTAAACTATGCAGGCAGAGGTCTTGTGCAGCGTGCCATATCCACACCCATATTCCATGAATTAGTCCTCCCACCCAGCTCAACTCCGTGGCCTCGTAGCAGAGCTGTCCCCGATTGCCCCGGCCACGCACAGTCTCTTGTCCCTTCAATGGGCATTCAGCAGCAGCTGCACAAAGACGGATGGGGAGTGCTTTTGTTCCCAGATGGAACTCTGAATTCTCTCTGGCTTCTGGGTCACAGGCACCTTTCCCTAGCCGCCCCCTCCTGTCCTCCAGCACCAGGCCGAGTGCCCAGCACATGGAAGTCATTGTACAAAATCGAGCAAGCTGATTGATTCTTTCAGTGGCCTCTCTAATGGGCTCTAATTCCGTCAGCAAGTGGGCAGGGGACCAGGTTTCAGAGCTGATGCCTTCCTTGATCGGCCTAAGATGAAGCTCTGCCTCACCAGTCTGAGAACACAGACACATGCACTGCGGCGCCCGGATACCTAAGCCAACACTGACCAGTGACTGTGAGTCAGGCTTTACTGATTCAGAGAGAGCAAGTTTCTAACCAAAAGCATTCCAATGACAAGCCGAGTCACTAATTCTGTCTTGCCTGTATAGATCTTCCCTCAGTAAGAGTTGGGTCTCTCTCATCTCTGGAACCCTGAAAGCTTTATAAAATAATCCTATATAATAAAAGGCTAATATGCAAATTGACCGAAGGCAGATGATGGGTTGCTATGATGCACACTGACCACCAGAGTGCAGGCTCAATGCAGGAGCTGCCCCGTGGTGATCAGTGTGCTCCCATAGGAGGAGTGCCACTCAGGTTCAAGGCTTGGGAGTGCAGTGGCGGTGGCAGGAGCCTTTCCTGCCTCCACAGCAGCACTAAGGATGTCCAACTGATGGCTTAGCCCCTCCCCCATGGGGAGCAGGGGCTAAGCCAACAGTCAGACATCCCCCAAGGGCTCCTGGTCTGTGAGAAGGCACAGACTAGGCTGAGGGACTTCGCCCCCACCCCCTGTACAAGTATTTCATGCACTGGGCCTCTAGTTGTATTTATAATGTACCATTTATTGATTTTTAAGTAGAAGAACCTTCAGTGTCTCCTAATACCAGTGGTTCTCGAACCAGAGTTTCTGACTTGGGAAATCAGAGGTGGGGCCTGAGGATCTGTATTTAACGGACCTCCAAGTGCTGCTAGGCACACATTGAGACCACAGCCCTCTTCTAGCACCGTCCTCTTGTTGTTCATGCTACCCAAGCCTTTGTCTACATAATGTAAGCATTTATGTAGAAATCCAACTAGTGTAGATTAAATGTGTGCGTTTTAACTTTTTTTCTGAATTATAAAGTGCCTAGTCCCCTGCCTGTGATGTAAACTTATATGTGAGTTTAACTCTCAATAAAAATAAATAAATAAATAAATAGAAAATTCACCAAATAAAAGCATCTGGGTGAGAAGGTACCCTAAGAATTATTTAAGGTACCTTAAGAATTATTTAACTCTTATACAAAAATGGGGGGTTCATAAGGAGACCTTCAGCCCAAAGTGAACCAATCAGGAAATTAAGTGGATCTGGGGTTCTACTTCTTGTCAGTTTAGTTCCTTTTTATATCCTCAGCGCCTGTAGCAGTGGCTGGCACTAGAAAGCATGCATTAAATATTCGTGGAATGAATGAATGAATTTAAGGAATCGACATTTCCCTCATATGCTTGGTATTCAGATGTCTCTAGAATGGGTGTAAGTGCAGGCACTTTAGGGAAGTTCCTGTGGCCCTTGTTGACTACTTTCCTCAAAATGAGCCACTTATCAAAGGAGATTCATGAACCAGCTGCAGCTGGTTTTCAGGTCCTCCAAGCAATTTCTCCCGGCATGGGCAAGCACTGATACACACCAGAGGTACCAGCCCAGCTGTCTGTGGAGAAAGAACCCGGCATCCCCTGGCACGCTCTGTGTGGTGCCTGGGTCCACCTGGACGCTGGCACACAGGGGTCCTACTTTCAGTTGGAAAAACTTCTGTGCCTAGATCCCTTCAGAATCAGAAGGGAAAGGCAACAGGGGACACACTGTGAGGGAGCCTGCTCCCTACTGTGCGTTACAGGAAAATCCCATAGCCTTTTCTTCAGTGTCATTTCCATTTAAGCCAATAAGCTAAGCAATATCGTTGACTAGCCCAGTGCCTTTTTTTTTACCAAAACGAAATAGAGTTCTCTGGGTACGTGGTTTTCAACATTTAATCAATAAACCGAGATGCTTTTGAGGGCCTGGCTGTCTCAATGGGGGATTGTGAAAACGCAGGGCAGTAAATTAGATTTAAGAAATTGTCTAAAATGAGGGGAAATTACATTATAAAGGTGACGTTAGCATTCCGAAGCACTAAAACCTTGGAACTGCAGAGTCCCTGAGCCACATGGGCATCTATGCGGGCACTGCACACACTCAGACCCCTCCTGTGTTGCGGGAGGGGAAATCCACAGGAAGAGTGGCTTCGGCCCCAAACTGAGGAAGACCCCTCTCTTCTCCATGGGCAGCTGCTTGGACTAAGGCCTCTGACAGATTCCGACAGCATCTCACCCCCTGCCATCCTCTGGCCCACAGCAGCTGAGAACTAACGGAGGGTTTTCTCGAAATGTTCTTGGTAACGACCCAACTGCTCCCTGCTCGCTGGGCCTTCTCTTGGATGGCCATTATACTCTTCCGTCCTTCTTGCTTAACTTCAGGCGGCACTTCCTCCGCACAGAAATATATCAAGCAGCATCCAAACCAGAGCGTTCATCTGCAGAGAGGGCACTGCAGCATTTGAGTCCCCTGTTGTGCAGGACAAGAAAAACTGCTGTTTCCCCCCTTTGATCTGGAGACGTGATTTACACAGGTTTACCCTGCAGGCTTCTGTTTCAGTTGTGCTCACTCTCAGGTTTGGGTGCGTTTGCTTGGATTTACTGACCCGGGTTGAGTCCTTGATTTATAATCTGTAGGCTTCAGAGGAAAAATAAATTTTGAGTCAGGGAAACATAGTCTCTATGGCTTGTATTTTCCACTCAGAGTCAACTGTTAGTTGGTTTTAGTACAATTGAATTATGACTCTTCCTAAAAGGCCCCTTTTGACGAAATTAAGATGAATTGAAAAACAAATATTTCCCGTATAACTAGCTGAAATAAAGTTTCCTCTCCACCCAGGCTTCTCCCCAGGTCAGCTGATGGGTGGTTGGGCACTGGAGTCGACTGGTCCTTCCCTCATGATCATCAGTTTGCTTCCTCATTCATTCACTTCCAAAAATATTCCCGAGCATGTGTCACCGAGCGTCCCATTACAGGATAAGCACACTCTTATCCTAAAGTTTCTCTGGCAATGCCTGAATGGATATCCAATTTATTTTTAATTTTTTTATTTTTTAAAGTATTACAAATAGTAGTACATATGTTTTCCTTTTCTTCCCCTTTATCCTCCCCCCAGGCTCCCATACCCCCAGCACATGTCCTCACCTGCCCCCCTGCCCCAGTGTCTTGTATCCATTGGTTATGCATATATGCATGCGTACAAGTCCTTCGGTTGATCTCTTACAGCCCCCGCCCCCTACCCTCTCTAATCTTCCTCCTGTAGTTTGACAGTCTGTTCAATGCTTCTTTGCCTCTATATCAATCCTTTTCCCCATTTTTTTTAAAGAAAAAAAATGTTTCTTTTCTTTAAAAAAGATCTTGCATCTGCATACTGGAAATAAATGTATAAGAACAAAAAATGTTTGCATCTCAGTTTCAATATCCAACTGTCTGAGTCCCAAGATCATATGGATTCCTGCAACAAAGAAGAACTGACAGGTCTGTTCCATCCACGAAGACAGTCCAGAGATGGAAGACACTGAGGACACCTTGCCATGCTAGCAGTCAGCAGCTGTACGTCGCTGCAGGTGGCCCAGGACCAGACCAGAGAGGGTGGAATCTGCATTGCCACCATATGTTCACCATCCAGATACCATTGCTGACATGTACACCTAAGGGACTATTTGACATTGAAACTGGGTTATCCAAATTTTTTAATCATCCAAGACAAACAAGCACACAAGAGAGGGATCACAGACTAGTCTCAATGTATATGTGATTCAGTGTATTCTTCTATTTGGGTCTTTGGGATCTAAGAGTAGCGACATCCAGCAATCTGTTCTCCAGTCATGCTCGGGTGACACAGAATGGCTCTCAAAATATTTAAAAAATACACCAGCAGAGTGAGGGCCTCTCTGTACTATTTCATGCAACTGCATGTGAACCCACCATTATTTCAAAATAAAATAGTTTACACTTTTAAAATGTTCTTCTTTCAACTCAACAGACCATTGCGTACAAGGGAACATAAAGCCAAATATGTGACCTGAGGTCAGTGGCTTACTGGCTTCAGTTATGGGATAAACGAGACCGTTCTTGGCCTCCATCCCCTCAGCCTTAAAATCATACAATGGGCAGCTTTGCAGACGCCGCCACCCCGAAGCCACCATGACCGGCCAGGGTGAACCCCGCCGTGGTCTTCGACATCGCCATTGATGGCGAGGCCTTGGGCCACGTCTCTTTTGAGCTGTTTGCAGACAAAGTTCCAATGATAGCAGAAAACGTCCGTGCTCTGAGCACTGGGGAGAGAGGATTTGGGTATAAAGGTTCCTGCTTTCACAGAATTATTCCGGGATGTATGTGCCAGGGTGGTGACTTCACACGCCACAACGGCACAGGTGGCAAGTCCATCTGTGGGGAGAAATTTGAGGACAAGAACTTCGCCCTGAAACATACAGGCCCTGGCATCCTGTCCATAGCCAATGCTGGGTCTGACACAAACGGCTCCCCATTTTTCATTGGCGCTGCCAAGACTGAGTGGTGGGATGGCAAGCATGTGGCCTTCGGCCAGGGGAAAGAAGGCCTGGATATTCTGACAGCCGTGGAGCGCGATGGGTCCAGGAATGGCAAGACCAGCAAGAAGATCACCATGGCTGACTGTGGACAACTCTAATAAATCTGACATGTGTATTATCTTTACCACCAGATCATTCCTTCTGTAGCTCAGGAGAGCACCCCTTCACCCCAATTTTCTCAGAATGTTCCATAATCTTTGTGCTCTTGCCAGTTTATCGGGTTCCATAATTCCCTTATCTCTTCCCCATTCCCAGTCTAGCTGGATTGCAGAGTTAAATTTATGATTATGAAATAAAAACTAAACAGTTGTCAAAAAATACAATGGGCAAACCTCAGAATGACATTAGCCCCTTTTGAATATTCTGCAAGTTAATTAGTAAATTTGGGGAAGTATTAGGTTTGGAAAAACACAGAAGGCATTTTGAATGCCCCGTCTCATCCTCATAAAAGCTACCGGACAGTAAAGATCTGAATGAATCAGTAGTGGCAATGACAGGAAGACAGGAAACATCTGAAAACTGAGAATTTATTTAAGTAACTCAGCAGAGACGGAGTTATCAGAAAAGGCGCCTAACTTTATGGGAATGGGCTAAATTGCCAGGGAGGAGCATGTGAAAGAGATCAAATGATTTATCAAGAAATAATGAAATAACGAAGATAGACTTTCTTTGCATGTGCAGTTACAACTCTAAGTTGGGTGGACAAAAATCGGTTTACCGTTGTGAGTACATGGAACAGAGCCTACTCTTGTATTAATATTCATATTATTTTCTATAGGAACAATTGTAAACCTGCTTTTGCCACACCCTCTATGTGTGGCTTTCTGTAATCATTAAAGTCGCTAACCTCTTTGTAGATATGGATTAAAATGACTGACCAAAGTTATGTAGCGCTCATAAGGCTTACTGCCAACTCTCCGGGTTATTCTGTCATAGTGATGGTTTGTTATTATACTACTTAATGACTTGGTTTACTTGAGTGTTTATTTTTACGCTGCCCCTACACTTTATTGAAAATGATGCTAGGTTTCCATTTACAGAAGAAATATTTTTCTCCTTAAAATAAATTTGTTTTTTTAAAAAATTAGCCGATTTTCAGAATCCTGCACACCAATGGTGGCACTGGAGAGCACATGCGGCAGAAATTCCGAAGCTGGTGTCATACTGTCTGCCGTCTGAGAAGCAGTGTCCCAAAGCCAATGACAGGACCCCTCTCCACCGGGGTGGCAGAGGGATAAACAGACATAGAGCCACCTCTTTGGTCCTGAAAAAACACAGGCTCTAGGCTGGGCACATTGAAAGAAGGTTGATTCGTTTAGAAAATAGCTCAGAGAGTGAAGGAAACTCACTTGTTGGGCCCCTACTGTGTGCTGGGGACCTGGCATGGACTGTTCTGATTGAATCTTCACAGCAGCTCTATTTTAAAGGAGTAACCAAACATCAGAGTTAAAAGTACCCACGTTCATGCAGCTTGGAAATAGAAGAGCTGGAATTTGAACACGAGTCAACCCTGCTTCCTAGAGTTGAGATAGGACTAAACCAAAGAGTCTGATGTTTGTCATAAAAAAAAAAAAAACTGTCCAAAAGTCAGGAGATTCGTTTAAAAGCTGTCCTAATTGTGTCTCCTTCGAGGTTTCTCAAACAGCAACTGGGTGGTTGCCTGATGAGATGAGAAGGAAGAACAGACTCTGAGCCGGTGAGTGAAGGAGACATCACAGAGCCTTAGAGGTCGGAGCCAGGCCAGGCCCCCATGACCAAGTCACCAGGAACTGTCACAGCTCAGTGACAAACCGCAGGTGAGAGGTGATTGTGTGGCCATCCTATGGCTGAACTTGAACCCTAGCATTGACAGATTCACCAACAGTGTCGTTCAAATTATACTTCATTAAAATATTTCCATTACCATTTCTTGGATAATCCAGGGGTATATCCCTGAGTCTGTTAGTGATTTCTCAATTGGTTTCACGAGCAAATACTTCCCTCTAGTGGCAGGTGGTAGTCATTGCATGTACCTCCTTAAAGGACTCCGCACTGCAAAACTCTAAGGAGAATGCAGTTTGGGACCCAAACAATTCTTCCTCACCGTCTCCCCTCCAGTAATTGTCCCACCCGGCCACTGAAGTCAGAGAAAATGCTCACTATGTTTTTACTTCTTTAAAATTGATTTATATTTGAATATGATCTTTCTTGGTTAACGTTTCATGTATTTTTACTTATTTTTAATTTATCTTTATTGTTAAAAAGTATTACAGATGTTCCCCTTGAATCCCATTGACCCCTTTTAGCCTGCACCTACCCATCCATTGGCCCCTGGCCTCTTTCCCACGATTGTCTGTGTCCATGGATTATGCATATCTGCATATAAATTCTTTGGTTAATCTCTTCCCACCCACCCACAACCACCTTCCCTCTGAGATTCCACATTCTGTTCCGTGTTTCTATGTCTCTGAATCTATTTTGTTCATCAGTTTATTTTGTTCTTTAGATTCCACATATGAGTGAGGTCCTGTGATACTTGTCTTTCTCCGACTGGCAGACAGCTAACATCAACAAATCAACAAATGGCAAGTGCTGGTGAGGATGCGGAGAAAGGGGAACCCTGGCACATTCCTGGTGGGAATGCAGACTGGTGCAGTCACTATGGAAAACAGTATGGTGTTTCCTCAAAAATTAAATATGGAACTGCCACTGGACCCAGGGATCTCACTTCTAGGAATATATCCCAAGAGACCAGAAAACACCAATCAGAAAAAAAAATATATATATATATATGCATCCTGATGTTTATAGCAGCACAATTTACAATAATTAAGACCTGGAAACAGCCTAAGTGTCCATCAGCCGATGAGTGTTTCATATACTCTTAAAAAGAACCTATGTCACTACTATTGATCTATTGTCCTATGAATATCATAGAGACAGGACATTTGACAATGTTCTTCAGGCCTTTTAGAACCTTACAGCTTTTTCTGTTTACATGTCCCACCAAGACAGACACCAAAACAGCAAGGGGGAGGAAACGCTTGTATTATTTCAGTCTCTTCCTTCTTATCAGGAAAAGCGTCAGCTTTATTGGAACACTTCTACTGACTGCTCGTTAGCCGAAACTGTGCGCCATGACCCCCCTTGCTGCGAGATAACTGAAAAATGAGCTGGACACACTGCCTTCCGAATAACGGGCTCGTTACTAAAGAAGAATGGGAGGAGGGGCGCTCAGTAGGAGCCTGGGGGTATTTCCACACACTGGAGTCATTAGAATAATAACAATTATGAACACATTCTTTCCTACTCTAGACCCATGGTCGGCAAACTGCAGCTCGCAAGCCACATGTGGCCCCTTGAGTGTGGCTCTTCCACAAAATACCATGGCCTGGGTGAGTCGCTTTTGAAGAAGTGGCGTTAGCAGAAGTTTAAAAATTTGGCTCTCCAAAGAAATTTCAGTCGTTGTCCTGTTGATATCTGGCTCGGTTGACTAATGAGTTTGCCGACCACTGCTCTAGACCATACACTGAAAAACTGGATGTGATAGAAAAATGTATTCGTTTTTCAACCTTAGTACTATTGATATTTGAGGCCAGATAATTTTCTCATAGTGGGGGGAAGGGGACAATTCTATGTGTTGTAGAATATTTAGCATCTCTGGTCTCTACCCACTAGATGTCAACAGCAGTCTCTTCCTCCCCCAAGACTATGACAATCTACTATGTCTCCAGACATTGTCAAAAAATTGTCACACACCTTCTTGGGGCAGGGTGGTGAGGAAGGGCGGTAGAGAAGAGAGTGTACATCACTTTTAACTGAGAGCTACTCATACAGGCGTCAATATATATGCAGATTGATAAAGATATTCTTAAGCAAATGCGCGTATGAATACAAGTACACACCCGAAGAGCGATATATGTGTGTTGTATACATAGTGAGATTTATTTGTTCCTCACCCCTAACCTTTCAGGGTTCCAGTTTTATGTGGGTCTCGTTTAATTTTCACTTAAATGATATGATGAAAGTACTATTATTTTTCTCCTTGCACGTAGGTGAGTAAAATGAAGTTCTTAGAGATGAAGTAAGTCGCCTAATGACACACAGCGAGTCAGCCCCAAAACTGGCACATAGACAGCCTCCAAGACTAATTTTAGTTTCTTCGATTTGGCTTAATCTTACCAACTTTACAGCTTGCTGTCGCCCTTCGCAAGAGCCACCTGTTTGCGCAGAATCTTCCTGTGGCAGAGATTACTCTGCAGTGTTCTGCTGCAGGAAACCAGCCATTGCCTTACCAATAGAGATGTAAATAGAATAAGCAGGAAACCTGGTCAACCTAATGGCTCTGTAAGTCTGAACTATTCACTCACTGCTTAGGTGAGACATTGGTAGTTGAAGCAGCTGCCACTTTTAGTTTTATGTTAAGTCTTGCTGGTTGACTCAGGGTTGGAACTTCCTGACCTAAAGGACATGGATGTATCACATAGTCTTAATAAAAGGGGATAGCAAGGCCAGAGCTGGTGGTGTCCTCCCCCTAGAGGTGGACTCCCGCCTGGACCCCACGATTCCCAAAATGGATGCTTTTCCAGTCTCTCTTCATTTGTGTGCAGCCTTCTCCAGATCCCGAACCCTGACATGGGAACCCTGGACACGCGGGACATGAAAAGGATCCCCACATTCTTCCACGGCCCCTGGAAGTCCCTCTGCTCTGTCTCTCTTCCTCTGTAGTGGCCCCTGTGCAAAGACCCCCAATTCTTCTAAAAGAAACAAACAAACACCAAATTGACACAGAGAACAACCAATCCTCACATTGGAAGGAAGCCTCCTTCAACTAGAATCTAATGCTAAGGCCCTACAACCCCCTAACCAGGCCACCTCAGTGAGCAGGTGTCGGTTACACCGTCCAGATTCCTTCTTCAGGCCCAGGAACCTTGGTCTCAGCATCTGGAAACATCAGCTGCTGATCATTTATAATTGTGACCCGGACAGGGAGTGACCTTTGGCTTTAGAGAACTGCCTTGTCCAAGATTATGCCCTTCACAGGGCTGGCCCATGGCCCATAATTAGCCAACAGGAAGGCCAGGACCCACCACCTTTGTCCTAACTTGAATCATTCTACAAGGCCTCTCAGCCTCAGATCTCCTTCCAGGACTGCCTGAGGCAGCAGTGGTAACGGCATAGTGGTCACTGTCTCTCTCTGCCTGATTCTGCCCACCTCACATCTCTCTAGGTAAATCTCCAGAAAGTAACCAAACACTAAACCTTTCTGCATGCAAGTTTTCGTCTCAGAGTGGTTTCTGGGGAATCATTCAAGAGAGCTGGTGTGAGAAATAGATCTAAAAAGTGGGCCAAGGAGAAATGGGTGAGGCAGTGACTGTGTTTATTATAAAAAAAAAAAACGATTCATGGGCCTATCAGAATGACATTTTAAAAATTGGGTGGCACTTTCTTGTTATGTAAAACTTCTTATCTGGCACCCTGAGACTTTCTGGAAATGCCGCCTCATGCCACGGTGAGAGTGTGCAATCACTGGTGATAGTGTCCTGCGCAAGAGCCACTCTCCTCCTCCTGACCTTGCCAGCCTTGCCCTGGAGCTAAGAGTTGATGGCTCTCTGCCATCTTCTGAGGTAAAGCGCTGCCCTCATCCAACAGCAGGGGGCAGCAGAGGCCCTAGTCTGATCCCAGAGACACACTGCCAGGGATTTCCCACCTTCTCGGGGCACTTAATTTCCGAGAACTTCCCTGCTGGAGACTAAAATCAATTAAATTATTATTCTGAAGAGAAGATTATAAATAACTAGCAAAATCAAAATCTACAAATATTGAAAATAATGACTCCTGGAATTACCAGGGAGAGCAAACCTGAGATACACTTTAGCTCCTCCCACCTCAGTGCCTCAGTTTCTGAAATCTCTGAGGCAATGAGCTGCATGCTTATGTTGGAGGTGAGGATTGCAGTCACCCTCCCAGGCAGTTCACCTTTGCTCCACTTCCATTCATTGTTCAAAGGTCACTAGGAAGCAAATTCAACCAATCACAATCTCACAATCGTGACTCCACATGGCCTTGAGAAAGAAGGAAAGGAAAGGGGGGTGGAGGGGGGACATGTAAGAGATCAACCAAAGGATGGAATTGTATGCATGCATATGAGCATAGTCAATCAGTGAACACACAATAGGGGGGTGGAGGCCTGTGCTGGGCCAATGGAGGGAAAGGGGGACATATATAACACTTTCAACAATAAAGAATATTAAATAAATAAAAAATAAAAGAAAAAAGGAAAGAATAGTCTGCTTCATAATGGCATAGAAACTTTATTTCTGTAATTGAAAGGGCAGAGCAGGACTGACTCCACTTTGTACCATGCCCTCCATCTTGTGTAACTGTGTCCCCTCTTCCGAGAAAAACCACAGGATGTGTCAGTTACTCGGCCCGTCCTTAACTCAGCCAATAGGGATACAAGGGGAACTAACCTGAGGCCAAAGTATGCTGATCACATCCTGTCTTGTGTAACCAGACCCTAGCCGCATCCTGCCTTTGGGTCACTAGCCCCAGCCTTCACCCAACAAATCAGAATCAGCCCACTCAGCGGTTCGTGTATGCCCCCACCCCTGCCCTATAAAATCATTGTGCTTTTGAAATTCGCTCTTTTTTTGCATCCTGCCGCGGCATCAATGGAGGCAGAGAGCCAAGCTAGCTAGCTTGAATAAAGGCTCTTTGCTTTTGAATTCGACTCAGCTCCCTAGTGGTCTCTGGGGATCTTGAAATCTGGGCATAACATAATCTGACCTTCTCTCCTTTCTTTCCTTTTGATTCTATCTAGCCTCATCCTGTATCCTGACTCACCAGCCTCCTTCTCTTTTGCACAACCACTCCCTGAAGCATTAAGGCCCCAGGACAATGAGATTCTGATTGCATCTAATCATAGGAACAAAGCCTCAGGTTTGCTGACCACAGAGACAGAGTTTGGGTGGGTCAAACTAGAGAGAACATCTAGGCCCAGAAAAGCAGCAAAACTAGATAGAGCAACACCATGGCCGACCTCAAGACCTGAGGCACTGATCAACTTTGCCCAGAGCTAGCCCCAACCAATCACTAGAGACCATGACCCTGACCATGACACCAACGCTTTTCGTTAGTGATCTCTCTCCTATAAAGCCCATGCCCTAGAAGCCATCGGGAGTCATATCTCTGAGCATTTGTTCACCTGTGTCTCCAGGTGTGGGCCACTTCCTAAAAATAAACCTTTACTTTCTCTATTGCAAAATTTTATTCACTGGGCTTTAGACCCCTTTAGTCTGATAACAGTTTGTCCTCCCAGCTACAGTTGGTGCCCACAGTCTAAGGAAGGCTCACTAACTCGGGAACCTTTGAATGTGTAGTAATCTTAGAAGAGAAATTAGAAGCATATATCACTGGCCCCTGGTGATCTAGTATTTTGCAAGGAGCCTAGCAGATTAATCACATAAAACAAAAGTATGTTCTCAGAATATGAGCTAGGAGAGTGGACACCATCAAGGAGCAATAACAAGTTCCATAAGAAACACACACACACACAAAGAAAATAAAGAGAATCCTAAATAACAAAGCTAGAAGGCTCCTTGAGATCATCTCAATCAAGTTCTCTAATTTTGCAAATGAGGATACAAATGCCAAAGGCTCGACAGGTAGCGTTCACAAAAAAATAGACTGAGAAAGGAGAGGCAGGGTGTATTCAGATGCTGTAACTATGGTGGATTTATTTGCATTGCTAAAGTGCATTCTCTTGTTCATGTACATCAAGCATGTCAAACTCAAAGGCTAACGCGGGCCAAATTAACGAGGCATGTAGCCCGTGGGCTGCGAGTTTGACATGCTTGACGTAGTTCATAGTTCATTGGTGCATTTGGTTTATTTTCAGTGTTGAATTATTCCAAGCATTTTGTCCTTACGTAAGTTTCCCCTCCATCCCCGGCACTCCTGTGGAACAGTTTCTCTAAGGTTACCTAGAAGAGGAGAGCTGGATGCTATCTTATATCACTTTGCAAGTTTTCTAGATAATCTATACAATGGAAGCAATTTGCATTCCAACAAAGTAGCCAAGTAGCATCATGGGCCAGTGTCCTCATGGTTCCACATCCTTCCTAAGACTGGGGATCATGGGACTTCTCATTTTTGTCAGTGTATCGCCCTGGTGTCCATTTGGATTTCTATGATTATTAAAGAGACTGAGCATAGCGTTGATGTACTAAAGGTGTTTCCTTCTCTGCAAAACACCTATTGTGACCTTTCCCCCATTGTTCTAATTTTTTTCAGTTTTATTAATTTGTGACAGTTTATAATATATTCTGGGTATTTCTCCTATGACTATTACTGAAAGGATTGCAAAATACTTTCTCCCATAATTTGGCTTATATTTTTCATTTAATTATGACACCTTTTGGAAACTGGGGGGGAATCTTAGTTTTAATGTACTGAAATGTATCAATATTTTCCTATAGTATTTGGACATTTGATGTCTAATTTGAGAAATTCTTTCCTATCCCGATGTCATAAAAGTGTCCTTTTTACTGACTTTAAATTTTTAATTTTTTAGATTTTACCCTTTACCTCTGACTACCCAAAATTTACTTTTTTAGCATACTGTAAGATAGTGATCCATTTTATTTTTTCACATATTTATACCCAGTGATTTCAAAACTAATAATTGCGATGCATTTTTTTCCTCGTGACCTCCCAGTGACTTTTGTTGTCTATAAAGTTTCTATTATACACGGATCATTTTCTGAGTTTTCATCCTGTTCCACTGGTCGAGTTGCCAATCCCTTAAACCAATTACATTGATCTATTTCTTTAAACCTAAATCAATCATAATCACTATAGCCTTAGAAGAATTGTGGATATCTGAGAGAGTCAGTTCTTCCACCATATTCATCTTCAGAACTTTTTCTTATTCTTGTCCCTTTTCTCTTTCATATCAATTTTAGAATTAGCTTGTCAAAATCCTGCTGGTATTTTGATTATAATTGAACTGAATCTATAAGTCAGTTTGAGGAGAGTGTATATTTTTATACAATATTGAGTCTTCCTGTTCATAAACATGATATGTCTCTCAGTTTATTTAAGATTTTTAAAACTGTCTTTTAAAAATGTTTTATAATTTTTCCAAGCATGCCTTTTACAGATTTGATTAGGTTCAGTCATGGGTACTTATATTTTCCTATTTCTCTTGCAAATGATGTATTTTAATGCATCACATTTTTCAAGACTATGGGCTGGTATATAAAATCCAATTGGCATCTGTTTATTGATATTGTGTACATAACATTGCTAATTTGAATGATTAATTCTAATCATTTTATAGTGGTTTGGGGGCTTATTACAGAAATAATTACATTACTTAAAAATCATGATAGTTTAATTCCTCCTTTCAAACCACATACCTCTGCTTCTATTTTTATAAATATTAGTTTGTTGGCTGGGATGACTGGTTAATACAAGGGTTGATGGTTAGCATCCTCATCTTTCCCTGTGTCTTGGGGGAGATGCTTTTTAACATCCCACTGAGCAGGATGGTTTCTTTAGGGTTTTTTTTAAAATATATTTTATTGCTTTTGTTTTACAGAGAGGAAGGGAGAGGGATAGAGAGTTAGGAACATCGATCAGCTGCCTCCTGCACACCACCCCCTTACTGGGTAAGTGCCCGCAACCAAGGTACATGCCCTTGGCCAGAATTGAACCTGGGACCCTTGAGTCCACAGGCCAACACTCTATCCATTGAGCCAAACCAGTTAGGGCTGTAGGTTTCTTGGAAAGATGATATTTATTCATTGATCAGGTTTAAAAAAAAAAAGACCTCTTCTATTTTCAATTTGTTAAGAGATGCTACCAAAGATAAGATGTTTAAATTCATCAAATATTCCTTTCACATTTTATTTAAATATTTCCATCATTCTTCTTCTTTTTGGTCTCTTATTATGTTGCAGCAGGCACAGAGCTGTCCCCATCCTGTCCCCATCCTATGTCAGCCTGCATGGCAAAAGATCCTGCAGAAGTGAGTAAGCCTAGCAGCCCTGAGATGAGGAGATGGTCCAGAATTGTATGGGTGGGCCCAGTCGAATCACTTGTCACTTAAAAATGGAAAAGAAGGGGAGAAAGTGTGGCTCAGAGATGTGATATGACAAAGACTTGACCTACTACTACTGATTTTGAGTTTGGAGAAAGGGAACCTGGAGCCAAGGAGGGCAAGGAAGCTGGGAACGGCAAGAAAACAGAGACCTCCGGACCACAACAGGGCGGTGGAATCTGCCAACAACCAGAGTGAGCAAGGAAAGGCATTCTCCCCCGGAGCCCCCGGGGGAAAACGCAGCCTTGCCGCTACCTTTCCGTCACCCAGTGAGATCTGCAGCTGACCTATGACCTCCAGAACTAGAAATGGTGAACATGTCCTATTTTCACCCACTCGATTCATGCTCATTTGTTTCATCAGCAACAAAAAAACTTTATTCTTGCAAGGATGGGGGTGGTGGCCCTAGACCTTGGTTTTCATCGCATAGCCATGGGTCAGGTGCCCACTTGGGTGAGAAGTTGGGGAGCAACAAACCATCTCCTGCTTCTGTTTGGGAGGGAGATAGGTAATTTCTCCTGAATTGGGCCTCGTGATAAAAAGTTGGCCCGTGACCATATAGTATCACTCCTGTTTGGAAGCTGGAGCAGAAAGGACAAAAAAGTCAAGTATGGTCACATGGTTTCTCTTCTTGACCTACCATCTCTGGTAACCTACAGAACGGGAGTGAACTAGAAAACGATTTTCCCTAACCTTTATGCAGCCCATGTGTATTCCAACCTTATTATCTCCAGTCCTTCTCCTCTTCCACACTAATTTCACCTTCGATCTTAAAGAAGGCTATTCTTTGTCAACTTCAGAGCCGTCTCAAATTTGATAGAAATTAAGTTGCCCCGGATGGATACTTTTCAGAGATAACAGCCTGAGGTCAGGGAGGGGACTTTCTTATCCATTTCAGTGCAATGGATAACGGAGCATTTTTGTAAATGTTCAGTGTCTGACTTCACCACATTTGCTGAACAAAGAGCAGAGCCTTCCAAAATTCTTAAGATTAAAAAAAAAAGCAAATTCTTTATTCCCCTTCTCATCACTGCCGCGAGTTAAAACACAAGCCACCTCTTTCCCTCTCAAATCTCTGGTTCTGGGTTCCTCTGGGGTAACTGGTCTTTCTCTGTAATTAAGTCAATGTGATTATTCTCCAGCAGACTTTTCAAGGTTATCGCTCTTGTAACATTGTTTTTTTCCAAAGAGACTATAATGTGGGGAAATGGTCTTTAAACAGACTGGAGACATTTAATTGAGATTCACTATGCATATTAAAATGCAAATGGTTGTGATGTGCGTCCTAAGAAAGCCCCGGGTTGTGGAATGCAGTCTGTAGCAGCGCCCACAGCCACGCCCTCAACACAACGCAATTAAGAGCACATTCTATAAGAATGGGCTTGTCCCTGGGATGGAAAATGTCTCTGATTAGGGAGGGCGGGCAAAAAGAAGTCAGAACACCCTGGTCTAGGGTGGTTAATTACAAATACATTCTTATAATTGGTTCATTATGCAAAGTTCAAGTAAGAGAGGCATCTCTCTGAGTGATCTGCAAAGTCATCCCCTTCCTGCTACACACGCAGCATGCACTGAATGGTAAAATATCCTTCCTGCCCATAATTGCATGGGTTTCAAGGATGAACCCCTAAAAACTGGAAGATGCATTGGGTCCTTCCATTAGTTATTTGAAGTCTACGCGGTAAAAACACATACGAACACACAAAACTCTACTTTAAAAAGAGGCGGGTTTCACTTGCCGTAAGTTAAACAAATGCAGCTGCTTTGGAGCCTCTCAGCTCCTTGCCCACAGTCTGCCTGGCGCTGGAAACGCATCCTGAGGAAGCCAGCCAAGCCTTCCTCATTTCTGAGGCTGGTGTAAGGTGGGCCAAAGGGCTCCGATTGGCTCTGATGATTCCAGAGGAGCTGGCCACTGGAGAGAAGTGTTTATTGATACTGTTCCTATCTTCTGAATGTTCCGGTTCAAATTCATGTTTGACTCTTTTAGGTCCTGATGTTGTGATAATCATTCCAGATATCTTAGCTAAGAACTCCTTTAGGACAGGAATCCTATCTGACAAAGAGAGAATATGCTAATTGACCCTTACACAATGCAGAGATGGTGGCTCCCACAACTGCCATGCTAATTGATTGCCATGCCCTCAAAGATGGTGGCACCCACTGCACAAGATGGTGGTACCCAGTCCTCTTAGCCCTGCCTACCTCTGGAGTCCCCCAGTCACCTCAGCTCCCCAACCACCAGGGCTGCCCAAGGCTCAGGTAATCAAAACTGACCGAGGCTTGTGCTGCCGGCAGTGGCAGCAGCAGAGGTATGATGGGGTGTCACCTTCTCCTAATCACTGGGTCATCTCCCACCTCTGAGGGCTCCCGGACTGTAAGAAGTGGCAGGCAGGGCTGAGGGATCTCCCCACTCCAGTGCATGAATTTTCATGCACCGAGCCTCTAGTATATCTTATATGACTTTGCACCTTGAGTGCCCAGAACTGGATTGGGGCCACTGAAGAGACTGCTCTTTTGGTTTATGTAATTGATCAGTTGATTTCTGGCTACCCTGTCCTTCCAAAATCTCATAGTACAGGTAGACAGTTACTCTCTAAGGACTACAGTGCCCACTTATTTGTGAAAATGTCAAAGTGGAGGAAATGGCCTGGCTGGCGTGGCTCGGTGGTTGAGCATAGACCTATGAACCAGGAGGTCATGGTTCAATTCCTGGTCAGGGCACATGCTGGGTTGTGGGTTCAATCCTCAGTTGGGAGTGTGCAGAAGGGAGCTGATCAATGATTCTCTCTCATAATTGGTGTTTTTCTCTCTCTCTCCCCCTCTTCTTTCTCTCTCTGAAGATGATAGATAGATAGATAGATAGATAGATAGATAGATAGATAGATAGATAGATATCTTATCTAATAAAAGAGTAATATGCAGATTGACCATCACTGATGGTTGCCCCCATGTGGACACAAGATGACCACCACAAGATGGCCAGCAGGGGAGGACAGATAGGAGAGAAAAGGCCTGCAAGGGAGGGCAGTTAGGGGTGACCAGGCCTGCAGGGGAGGGCAGTTAGGGTGACCAGGCCTGCAGGGGAGAGCAGTTAGAAGCAAACAGGCTGGGAGGGGAGTGGTAAGGGGGTGATCAGGCTGGCAGGAAGAAGTGGTTAGGGGCAATCAGTAAAGCAGGCAGGTGACAAGTTGAGAGCCAGCACTCCTAGATTATGAGAGGGATGTCCAACTGCTCCTTTAAGGCCCGTACCTACCGGGATCAGGCCTGGTCCCAGATTGGAGAGGGTGCAGGCTGGACTAAGAGACACCCCCCTCCCATGCACGAATTTTGTGCACCGGCCCTCTAGTAGATATATATAAAATTGAAATGTGCTGATGTAGCTGGTGGGCAACAATGTCAAAGGGGGTTAGGCAAGATAGAGAGTCATAGCTTGGAAGTAGTAATAAAGAGTCTAAAAAATGTCAACCCTATTTCTGGGACTAAATATGACCTAAGTTTTGAGTTGGCAGAGATAAGGAGACCTAATGGATTTTAGATGGGATACAGAATTGGACCTCCATTCTGGGAATAGGAAGCTTCTGACTTTTTAATTAAAGAAGAAATTCGATAATGCTTTTGCATAATAAAGTTTCAGGAAACAATTCTCCAATTGTGGAGCCATTGGGCTCTGAGCCAATGGTGGTATGATCAGGGAGAATAATGCCATCAGAAGGACTTTGTTGGGCTGATAAGGCCTCATACCACAGTGGGATCCCCCATGTCACAGCCTGGGTGGATTTCCCTTCCAAAGAATTGGCTCATGAATGCTTCACAAATGCCCCTCCTGCTCTGGCCTTTACTCTGGGAAAGTCCACAGCTTATCTGTCTCCCCAAGTCCATAGATTCTAAGTGCTGACCTCCCTGCTCTGAATCAGGGGGTTTATCTGTTGGGAGCATGGGCTATAGACTTTCCCCAGAACAGTGGACAGGAGAGTAGTGAGCAGTCTATGCTATCAGCTGGAACCAAAGGCAGTGGCTACCTCCACACTCTGGGAGCAGATATCACATGTGACATTTATGTGATGTTTGTGCTGCAGGACTCAGGCAGTGGGGAAACAGTCTTTCATTCAGATGTTTTAGTACAAAACCCTGTGTGTGAGGAGATGGACTCTCAAAATCTGCAGCTAAATCAAGCCCATATATCATCCTGAACCTGTGTTCCCACATTCTACTGTTTCACCAGGGTGTTGCTTTCTCCTGATCTCTTTGCCTCTCAGTCCTTTGTAATCAAAAGTAGGATGTCATAACTGGATGGGATTTTAGAGTATAACTCCAGCATTTTATAAAGGGAATTGGAGGCACAGAGGATTGAGGGCCTTGCTGAATGTACCTAAGGGAGAATCTGAGACTAGAACCAAAATTCCCCGACCTCTAGGCCAATGCTTTGTCTACTCTGCCTCCCATTTAGAAAACCACACAGTTGAACATGAACTCAGGACTATGAACCTCACCCAAGGAGTCTTCAAAGAGGACCTCTATCCCATACAGACAACTTTACACTTAGTTCTTCTAGCTCAAAGTGCTTCTTGAGATAGTGAGGGTCTCTGTGGTTGTGTGTGGCAGGGTCCCAAAAGTGACTGCACCAGACACAGTTCTCATTTTGGCTGAAGCATACAGACATTTTCCTGTTATTGGTCTCTGTGACCTTTTAGGAATCTAAATTGAGAAAGGTCACTGGCTGTGGGAGGTAACTGACAGCCAGGAAGCTGCCAGAGGGTTGTCATAGGATGGATGACAGCTGAGGGCCTGTAACCTTTTCCCTTCAAAATAGAAAGATGGAGGAGGGGGGAGAGGATTTTCCTGGAGCAATCAGATTATCAGTGATTCAGAGCGGAGGTCAGCACTTAGAGTCTATGGACCTGGAGAGAGAGATGAATCAAGTCAGGTGGATTTACGGGCCACTGGTGTTAGGTTCCCCACAGGGGATGTGAGATGTCAAGTCATACAAAAAATGACTCCCGCATTGGTACAGACCTTGGCCATGGCACTTGTCCATGTAATTTCCTTTAGGATTAGGACTATCATTCATGATTTAAAAAATGATGTAGAACTTGAAGGAATGTGGATAATATAATCCTATAATTAATTTCACAACATCAGTGTCAGGTTTGTGCTAGGTGTTAGGAAGCAACAATGAGACAAACATGCAAATATGCTCTCTCCCATCATAGAGATTACTCTTAGATAAGTGTGTGCATGTGTGTGCCTGTGTGTATACACACATACGTTTACACACATAATGTGTGCTTAGTACACATATAAATGTGAGCCCAATAAGTGCATAGTTTTCATCCCCCTGACATGCTGGGAGATGATTCTAAAGATTTCACTCAAGCCACATTCTACAACCTAATGCAAAGAGCAGAGACTTTACAGGGAGAACCCTGGTACTTCCACTAACCTTTCACATCACTTCTGAAATTAACTTCTCAGACTTCCTGCCCCAATCATCTCCCCATTTACCCTCTTGTTGCAGGATCATATCATGAGGGCACTGGATGTGTCTGGCACAGGGACATTTCAAGTGTTAGTCATAGAAAAGGGTTGAATCTGTGGTCCCTCCGTGTGTTCATGAAACCAAGGCAATGGGAGAGTATGTGTGGCATACACCTTAACCCGGAAATAAGTAAACTATTACTGCCATCTGGAACTTACACTGTAAATCCAACACCAGTGGGTGGGGGCAGAGTTCTGCAGGCCCACCTAAAGGAAGGGCAGGTCTCCCGGGTAAAGAACCTCTCTGACCAATGATGCCCACAGGACCTGGTCAGCCTGCAAAGCACCACACAGTGAAGCCACCCAGGAGCTGCCTATAGGAAAGGGGACTCTGGGTGGCAGAGGATCTCTGACAGGCAGGTACACCCCCAGCGAAGGATAGAGACAGTTCAGGGCTTGATGTTCTTGCATTTACTGGTCAGTTGCCTAAGCTTCCCTCCTTCGAGTTCACTTATCTGATCTCCTATCTATTCTTCCATATAAATAACTCAAGTGTGACCGCTCCACCACCCCTTTACTACCACCATAATGCAGGCCTCCAGTATTTCTCATGAGAGGGCTTCCTCACACCTCCCCGCCTCCAGGCCCCTCCACCCCCTCTCCCTTCCAATACTCATCCAGAAAGATATTTATAAATCATACTTGTTATGTTACTTTCATGTTTAAAACCCTTCAATGGTGTCCTATTATCCTATTTAATAAAAGCTAATGTGCAAATCAACCAAATGGTGGAATGACCAGTTGCTATTACACGCACTGACCACCAGGAGGTAGGGCCTAAGCTGGCAGTGAACATCCCCCAAAGGCTCCCAGACTGCAAGAAGGTGCTGGCTGGGCTGAGGGACTCCCCCGCCCCTAAGTGCACGAATTTTGTGCACAGGGCCTCTAGTGTTTAGTACAAAATCCAAATGCTTCTATATGGCCTGAAACAGCTCTGAAGCCATCTTCTGCCAAGCTCTGCAGTGGGATTTCAGACCTGTTCTCCCTCCTAACACAATCTCCTGCCATTCTGCACCAACACCTGCTTTCCAATGGTGCCATCCTTCCCTCTCTTCTCTGGAATCTATCACCTGTTCCTAAGTTCTCTCTGTGGATATAACATTCCCGGATCCCTATGTCCTGGACCAGGTGCCCCTTCATGGTTCCCAGAGCATGAGCAACTGCCCCTACCTCTGTAGTCTTCACATTAGATTGAATTGAATCTTACTTTAGATTGAATTGAATCTTACTTTACCACAATCAACTACACTGTAATCCATTTACATGTAGAAATTCCACCTCATCCCTGTGCTCTAGGTTCTTCATTTGAAAACTAGAGGTGATTATAGCAATGACATCACATGACTATGATGAGAATCAGAAGACAATATAGAAAGCATGTTGAACAGTTTCTGACCCAGAGTAAGTACTATATGAGCACTTATGTACATACCATATATTATATATGTGATCACACATATAAAATGCAGAATAATCCACACTGTGACTGCTGTTGTTGTTGTTGTTGTTGTTGTTGTTGTTGTTGTTATCATATCACTTTCCTGCTATAATTTTAGAATAGAAGGTAGTCCATGTCAAGTAGGAGTCTCTCAATAGAGATCTGATGAATGAGAGAATGAGTTTCATTCATACCAAGCAACCATTTGATTTTTCTTTGACTTCCTATGTCACTTGATTACTTGGAAATTTTACTTTGGCCAAGACCAAACATTTTTAAAAAATTCTTGTCCAACAGAGAACCCTATTTTTAAGATGTCACTAAATGATCATTTTGGTTTTACATATTAGTTTCTTACGAGGTTTCTAAGGGTGTCAAGCTCCTAAAGCCAGATCAACTCTTGGGTATTGAATTCGAGGACCTACTGGAGTGCTTTGGAAACCACTAATGATGGGAGGCTAAAGAGAATCTCTGCACCCTGGCGTCATCCTTTCCCTGCTATCCCACCATAAGCATTTATTCTGCAGTTACACACTCTGCCATCTTGGAAAGGGATGAATAAGTTGGGTGAATTCATGGGGTCCTCTGTAAAAACGAGGAAAAATGCAGAAACACATAAAGCAGATTAGTGCTTCCTCCACTTTCTAAACTACTTATTAACCAAGATGTGTTGGAAAGTATGGTTCAGTGATTGGGCAGTGGGAGATGGTCTCTATGTTTTTCTCTCTTTAAAATGGGCACATTGCCCATATGCTGTAGGGTTATTGTGACCATTACAGAAAAGCTTGGGAATGATGGTTTGGCAGTGGGTGGGCACAATGGAAGTGGATGGACCATTAGGGAGTTACAAGTGGAGCAGTTGCAACAACTTGACAATTGTGACCCTGAGAAGAAACGTGGTGACTGATGTCAGAGGACTCCATGGTTCTTTCCATCAGGTAGCTTTGCTCACCTTCTCTAAATATTTTCCCCAGATATCTTCAATTTACACTTGGTTTGGTGGCCCCTAGAAGGACACTGGGAGGGGCATTAAAAGTTAGAAGGTGAATTTAAACTGATATACCTATTCCCATAATTCCATTCTTTTCTAAGCTTGCTAAATGGGCAAGAAAGAGCCTCCCCCCTCCACAGAGGCAGAAATAATTTATGACATCCATTTTACTATCTGGAAGGCTTTATATATAGCTTTATATAATAGCTCCTGTTGCCTTTATAGATTTCTTTTCCTAGGGAAAATTTTAATCTAGCTGGAGTAAATAACATCAATCACATTGCTCATATAATCATTATTGGCCTGAGTCTTTCTTTGATTGATTTTTAAATATTGGTTTCTATGCTGAAGGCAGCATAGAGTATTAGGAATAACGTTACCCTAAAAAAACAGACTTTTTTGTTCTCAGTCTAATTTGTTTCATGATATACTCACTGTCCCCGCAAACTACCACCCTTTCCTTCAGGTCCTTGTTTGTATAGGATATCTTTCTCCCTAAAAGGGCAGAAGAGAGATATAGAATACAGTGTGGGTTCTGAGGCAACCACCAGGATTAGAAGCCTCCTTTCTAGCTGTGTGATCTTGGGGACTTTAGGGATCCCAAACTATAAAGTGAAAAGCAAATGAAACATATACCTCCCTGGTATGTTGTAAGGACTCAATGAACAAATACATACATAGTTCTTTGAAGAGTTCCTCCATCATAGTGATGCCCCAAAATGTTAGTGTTTATTATAACTGCATCCCCATTTCCATTCCAAAGTATCCAATGCACACTTAGCAAACTCTTACCCTTCAAATTTCAACTGACAAGTTTCCTCTTCTAAGAAAATCAATGACAAGGAAAAAAAAAGGTGACTGCTGATGTCCAACACTCCCGCCAAATGCCTCAGCACTTTAAAAACAGACTTTTTGTCCAGGTGGTCAACTTTTTACCATATAATGAAACAACAAATTAGAGACCTGAACACTATTTTATCATCATGTTTCATAGTCAATGAAGCCTACCTATTTATTTATTCATTTATTGATTCAATATACTTGTACTGAAATCTTGCTTGTGTCAGGAACTGGGTGAGGGGGGCATGTCAGAGAGCAAGAAAGAACAAGTTCCTGTTCTCTTTGAATCCACATTAGTGAGGGTAAAACACATAAGAAACACATGTTATAAAAATAAAGTAAGTTGAGAGTGGCAGAGTTATGTAGGCTACACAGGGAAGGTCCCTATAAGAAGGAGAAAAGTGACCTTGACTGAAGTGAGAGAGATAGTCAGGCAAATGTTGGGGGAAGAGTATTCCAGGCTGAAGGAACAGCAGGTGCAAAGGGCCTGAGGCAGGAGCATATGTGCTTCCTTGAGGATCAGCAAGGAGATCAGCATGGCTGGAGAAGAGGTGGGGGAGAAGGTAGCACAAGATGAGCTAATGAGATGATGACAGATCATGACTACCGGACCTGGTAGATTAGTGGCATGTGATAGGAAGCCATTGAAGCAAAAAATATCATATGATTTGACAGAGTTAATGATGGTTGCATTCTCAGTAAAGCAGAATGAAAGAGGAAACCCAATTGGAGAATTTGTGGTGGATTAGACTAAGATTGCATGTAGAAATAGTGAGAAAGGGTAGGATTCTGGAGATATGTTGAAGATAGAACTGAAGGAATTGTCTAATAGCATTGAAAGTACTATTAGAGTGGAAGAAAATGAGAGAAAAATTAAGGATAATCCCTCAAGCAACTGGGGGAAATGATGGTGCTATAAGTTAAGGGAAGAATAAAAAAAGAGCATAGCTTTTGAAATTTTAATTTAGCGATGCCTAGAAGATACATAAGTGACAGTGTTGGTAGACAAATGGCATATGAATTTGGGGGCTATGTAGAGACTTTAGAAATATGGATACAAAAATTGAGAGTTGTCAGCAAATATAAGTTCTTGGCACTGAGTATGAACACAGATGAGAAGAGGAGTTCTAAGAACTGAATTGTGTGCTATTTAATAGTAAGAAGTTTGGGGGAAAATCTAACCAAGGAGACCAGCAATAGAACAGGCCACAGAGGAGAGTAAGAATGAGAGCAGGTTTGAAAAATATTAGTGTAAAATCAGCCTTTTCCCTCACCTCTCATAAATCAACAAGAAGAATGAACAGAAAGCTGTAAACCACATCTTTAATGGAACCACTAGAGACAGTCATAACGATAAAATAGGTCAAAGGATGCCTAAAGCAGTGGAGTATTGAACAGAACTGTGGGAGAAAGCAGGAAGGTGAAATGAAGGGCTGGGTAGTTCAGAAAGAACAATCAACGTGTTTGATGTAGGGAGCTATGCTCCAACTAACTGAGCCATACTGGCCAGGCAGTTATATTTTTTACTAGAGGCCTGGTGCATAAATTCATGCACGGATGGGGTCCCTCAGCGTGGCCAGCAATTGGGGCTGATTGAGACAAGCCAGGTATGGGGAGGGACCATGGGAGGTTGGCCCACTGCTGGAGGTTGGCTATGGCAGTGCACTGACCACCAGGGGGCAGCTTCTATACTGAGCATCTGCCCCCTGGTGGTCAGTGCATCATCATAGTGACTGGTCAGTCATTCAGTCAACCAGTCGTAACATTTGCTTAGGCTTTTATATATATAGACAGATTAGTCTGTATACTATCGATTGTGGCCAGAACCTGAGAAGTGGAATGCTGATGGCAGCAATAGGCAATGATGGGCAAACGGCAGAATTAATTTATGGTTTCTTTATATCTCAAACCTACATGGACCTCAAGAAAGAAGGTAGATAAACACACCCAATAAGCCTCCTATGTGATTCATTTTTAATATTGTTAAAATAATCAAAAATCAAACTCAATCATAATTTTCTAAAAATCATTTACCATGATCTTTTTATTTGATCCTTGAAAAGAACCTTCATATGTTCCAATAAAATCTGAGAAAACTAAATCCCTTTAGCATTGGGTAAACTGAAAGTCAGGAGAGGTGCTATGTAGGCATTAAGCGCATAGAATCAAATTTCCTTCACCACAGCTTACAGATGCCCAATACCACTAGTTTTAAGAAAAATACAAATCAATGCAAAACCACAATGGAGTACCAACACACACCAGTTAAAAGGATATTATCAATAAGACAAGAAATAGCAAGTGGTGGCAAGGATGAGGAGAAAAAAGAACTCTCATTCCTGATGGTGGGAATGTGAATTGGCACAGCCACTATGAAAACGGTACGGAAGTTCCTCAAAAAATTGTGTTCCCAGAAACTTTGAGAACACTTATTCATAAAGATATATGCACCCCTATGCCCCTATGTTCCTTACAGCATTATTCACAATAGCCAAGATATGCACACAACCTAAGTGTCCTTCAACAATGATGGATAAAGATGTGGTATGTATATGGTGTGCCACGGAATAGTACTCAGCCATGAGAGAAGATGAAATGTTGCTATTTGTAACAACATGGATGAATCTTGAGAATATCATGCTGAGTGAAATAAGTCAGATGAAAAAGGACAAGAATCATTTGATTTCACTCATATGTAGACTATAAAACAAAATCCAACAAACAAAACAGAATTATAGTTACCAGCGGAAAAGTGGGTGGGGGTAGAATGAAAAGGATAATGAGGATCTAATAGATGTGATGTAGGAGACTAGACTTCTGGTGGTGAACACGCAATGCAGTATAAGGCTGTATTATAAAGTACACCTGACATTTATATAAAGTTATTAACCAATGTTACTCACTACATTTAATTTAAAAAGCAGCTTCAAAAGTTTTAATTAGCTATACTTAAACCTAAAACAATTCTTTTTAATTGAAGAAAGCAGATATTCATAAAGTCTACTTCAATAATTATAAACAGAAAAAATACTGTATAAATGGGAAAAGCTTATTTCTCATTTTGAATGAATCGCATATACATCAATATGTCAGTAAAATTCTATGAGATTTATACTGGAAAACATCTACCAAGTTTCTCAGCAAACTTTATTACTATTTTAAAGGAACTAAATTAAACTGCTGCTGTACCACCGTCTCTGATTTCCCATTATAATACCACTTTTTCAAAAACACAATAAAGATACAGTCCCATGGCTTTAGATTTCTTTGTGGGTAACACAGGAGGCCTGCATTTTTATTTTATGCTTTAGACAATTCAATGTGAGTCATACATAAGATAGTCTTTTCCCCCATAAGATGACTATGAGTTTTGCTGATCAATATTTATATTGCTTCTATCGCCGATAAAATCTGTACTCACTGGGGCAGAGTATTAAAGAGATCTCTCAGCTTCTTTCTATATTTGGTTTTAAAAAGAAGAAATGCCAAGGGAACTTATATAGTTTTTTCCCTCAGAGGAAAATGGAGTTTTAAAATGGTTATTACAGAAATAATATGTGCTTGTTATAAAAATAATCAAATACAAGAGCATGGTATGAAATAAACACAGTCCATTGTCCCTGCATCCACTCTCAATCCCACTGGAAGTAGTTACTGTCCAGACATTTGTATAAAATACCAAAATATAAACATGTTTGCATAAATTCTATGACTTTCATTTTATATACCTTCAACTTTTTAAAGGTCAACCTCAGGTTTACTACAGTCTTTTAATGCTTGTGGATTATTTCATTGAATATCAGCACTCTCACTTATCAAGTGCTGATAATGAACAGCTATATTTTCCCACTGAGTGTCAGTAATACAAACACTTCACTTGGGTCTATTCTTTCCATTTTTACAAATTATATTTCATTGTGCTGAACAAGTACACAAGGGAACACAAACACTTTAATGTGTATAATTTTTTGACCTATGGCAAACTCTGACTTAATTTTTTTTCATGTTCTATGTTTATTTTTTACAGGGGTTCATTTTCCTCTCCCATTCAGCTCTATTGAGATATCACTGACAATATTGCATAAGTTTAAGGGGAAGGATGATTTGATACATGTGAATACTGAGAAATGTTTGCCACAAAGCCAATACCTTCATCACCTCACATAACATTTAACTCTAAAAATATGGAACATTTCACGAATTTGTGTGTTACCCTTACACAGGGGCTATGATAACCTTCTCTGTATCATTCCAGTTTTAGTATATGTGCTGCCATAATAAGGATGGTTAAATATTTATTGAGACTCTACTATGTACTAGATATCATTGGGCCAAACATATGGCAATGGAAGGAAACCAGACTGTGGGTAGTGAGCACACAATGTAGTATATAGATGCCGTATTATAAAGTTGTGCAGCTGAAGTTTACATAAGTGAGGTCTTGCAGTCAATTATTTTTCCATGTCTGATTTCTGACCTCCAGATCCATCTACGTTTTTGCACATGGCAGGATTTGCTTCTTTCTTAAGGTGAATAATGTCACAATGAACATGGGAATGTAGATATCCCTTTGATATCCTGTTTTCATTTCTTTGAATATCTACTCACAAGTGAACTGCTGCATCATATGGTAGTTTATTTTTAATTTTTTGGGGAATCTCCATACCTTTTTCTGTAATGACCATACCAATTTACATTAAACACACACACACACACAACAACAACAACAGCAACACAGTACAACAGGGTTCTGTTTTATCCATGACCTTGCCAACACTTGTTATCTCTAGTCTTTTTTTATAATAGCCATATAGCCATCCTAACAGATATTAGGTTATATCGCATTGTGATTACAATGTGCATCTTCTCAAATAACCAATTCTTATTTTGATAATCTTTTCTATTTTTTCCTAGTCTCCATTTTATTTATTTCTGCTCTACTTTTCATTATTTTCTTTCTTCTCTTAACTTTGTTCTTCTTTTATAATCTCTTGAGTTATAAAGTTGGGTTTTTCACTTGAGATCTTTTTATTTTTTAATATAGGCATGCATCACTATAAACTTCTCTTTCAACACTGCTTTTGCTGCTTCCCATACATTTTGGTATGTTGTGCTTCCATTTGAGTCTCAAGACAGTTTTCATTTCCCTTTTGATTTCTTCTTTAACCCATCAGTTGTTCAGGAGCATGTTTAATATCCACATATTTGTGAATTTTCCAAACTTCCTCTTATTATTGTTTTCTAATTTCATATCACAGTGGTTGGGTAAAATAGTTGCTGTTATTTCGGTGTTTTTTTTTTAATTTGTTAAGACTTATTTTGTGACCTAACATATGCTCTATCCTGGGGAATGTTATATTGGGTAAGAATATGTGTTCTGGTGGTGTTGGAGGGAATGCTCTCTGTTTATTAGGTCCATTTGATCTATAATTTTGTTCAAGTCTGCTATTTTCTTACTGAGTTTCTGTTCAGATAATCTATCCATTGTTGACAGTTCCCACTATTATTACAATGTTGTCTATTTTTCTTTTCAATTCCGTTAAAGTTTGCTTGATATATTTGGGTGCTCCAATGTCAGATGCACAGATATTTATGATTATTATATTTTGATTGATGCTCAGCGTTTTCTGTACATAGCCCCCTCAAAGAACTTACAACATAGGGTCATTGTTATTTATTGTCATGTCTTTCTTACCCCTAAACCAATAGTTCTTAATTTGGGAGTAGGGGGAGAAGTGAGTCAGATATAATAAAAGATCTCCACTCTCTCTATTCTCTCTGCCTCTTAGGATACATCCCTTAAGTTTTAGGAAGTTCACCCAAAACTCTGAAACACGCCTTTTTAAAAAAAATTCTCATTGGAGGATATTTTTTCCATTGATTTTTAGAAGAGTGGGAAGGAGAGGAAGAGACAAAAAGAAACCCTGATGTGAGAGAGGCACATAGACTGGTTGCCTCCTGCATGCCCTGGACCAGGGCTGAGACCCTGCAACCGAGGTACGCGCCCTTGACCCCTTGACTGGAATCAACAAACCCAAGGCTCTCAGTCCGCAGGCTGGTACTCTGTCCATTGAACCAAATCAGCTAGAGCTGAAACACACTTTTTACCCTAATCTCACCACATCTGCACTAGACCATAAGCTTTAAAAGGCAAAAGTCGTTTTTTTAGACTTTGCTAACTCTAAATATCTAGGAACTATTCATCAACTAAATATTAATTTACAAGCAAAAGAATATGCCAAGTCATTTGTTAGTTTCCATTGACCAACGTAATTTAATTTCATGCATGGTTTTTGAAATTCTGGTAGTTTCCCAATGCTGTTTAAGTCCATCCCAGGCTCCACTCATTTCCTCTAAAATAAATTATAAAACATAAAATCAAATTAGAAGTTAAGATTTCCTACTGTATCCCATTAATAATTAATAATAGTAACACTAAATAATACTCATAATCAGATTTAGAATGTACTCTTTAGGATCTTAAATAAGAATCACAGAACAGCCCGGGGAGCACGCTCGGTGGCTGAGCACTAACCTGTTGACCTTTAAATCAGGAGGTCACAGTTGGATTCCTGGTCAGGGCACATATTGGGTTTGCAGGCTGGACCTCCAGCATGGGGTGTGCAGGAGGCAGCTGATCATTGATCTCTCTGTCTGAAATCAATAAAAATATATTTTTAAAAGAATTACAGTACAAACTAGTAGAAGGTAGAGATCTATAAAAGTGAATTAAGTAAATACTTCAAAGTGTTTAAAATTTCTGAAAATTTCAAAAAGCAACAATCTTCCTCTCAAAATGCTATTGTGACTAATTATAAATCCAAACTTTAAAATCAAAGTTAAAGCTTCTGTTCTTAATCCCAATCATAAGAACAAAAGACTGTTTTTATTTAAGATCTTAAATATTTGCCACGTGACAGCAAACTAATTCAACACAGGAAATAGGTCCCTGTAGTTGAAACCACACATTTTAAAAAGTTAAATGTTTAAGCTCTTCTTGTAGTCTTCATTCTGAAGAGTTAATCAGTTGGTAAAAGAAAACTACTGACAAAAGAAAATTAAAAGTACCCTAGACTTATTCAGGAGCCATATTTTATCACCAGCAACAAAATTCTATGAAGGCTATTTGTTACTAATTTTTATGCAGTAAAACAATGATGTTTCTCCATTAATTACAAAATAAAAAATAAAATGCTCTGTGACTGCAATAATCTGCCTCGAAGGTAATCACCAGTTAACTAAATTCCAGTTACTCCGGGCTTTGAACTAAACGGAATGTTCATTTCACTGCACTCTCCTTGCAGAAGGGAGCTGCTATACTGGTAGATTCAGCTCTCTCCCGAGTTGTATCAACATAAAAACGAATGGAGAGATGAGATTGATTTTAGTGCTCACTTTTAAAGCAATTTCTAATTAATCAACAAACATTTATTTTAAACATGTACCATGTACAAGACGAGTTACTACATGTGGGAGAGGACTAGATAATAAAAGACCTGTTCCCTAACCTCGGCAGTCTTATGATGGAGAACGACGTCTGACCGAGACAGGCTCACATACGGTGGGTCCACTTTCTTGCCTGAAACACCAACGAACCAACATAAATATGGAGACATGGATTTTTGGAAAGGGGCCATAAGGTAATGAGGACAGCTTGGAATGAAAGAACAGACTATTCTGCTTTTGAGAAGACATCATTAAGAAGATTAGTAGGCAGGCCACTGGCAGCAAGAAAATATTTGTAAAGCACACACTTGATAAACGATTTGTACCCAAAATATATAAAGAACATTCAAAATTTAGTATTAGTAAATCAAACAGCCCAATTTAAGAAGTGGGGAAAATTTGAATAGACATTTTACTAAAGAAGACATATGAATGGAGAGACAACCACGGTAAAAGATATTCAGCTTCGTTCACTTTGGAGCTAATGCAAATTAAGGCCACAATGAAATTTTATTGCAATGTGCTAGGATGGCTGAGATTAAAGGCTGACCACGGTACATTTTGGTGAGGATATGGCAGAAACGCAGTTCTCCTGCCTTGATGGCAGGAGTGTACGAAAAGGAAAACCAGATTGGAAAACAGTATAACAGTTTCTTAAAAATTAAATATAGAACTACCATATGGTCTAGACTTTCCACTCCTAGGAATTTATCCCCAAGAAAGGAAAGAATGTATCTATACAAAGACTTATACATAAAAATTCATAGCAGCTTTATTTATAATAGCCTAAACTAGAAACAGCCCATAGATCCCTCAACACTTGAATACATAAACAAACAGCAGCATATCCAGAAAATGCAATAGCACTCAGCAGTAAATAAAAAGAGTAAGCTCTTGGTACATATAAAAACATGCATGAATCTCAAACTCATCAGGGGAAAATCTGAGGGAAAAAGCCAGAATAAAGAGTTCATTCAGTATTGCTGCATTTTTACAAAATTCTGGAAAATTCAAACTAATCTGTTGTGATAGCCACTTACTGATTGCCTGAGAAAGAGTGGGAGGCACCCTTTATAGCAGGGCACAGGAAATGTTTGGGGGGGGGGATGGATATCCTCATTATCTTCATTATTGTGTTTTCATGTATACATGTCATTCATTTTCTCTTGCTGTGTAAGAAATTACCATGATTCCAGGGACTTAAAACAGCACACATTTACACCCTAACAGGTTTGGCTCAGTGGCTAGAGCGTCGACCTACAGACCTAAGGGTGACAGGTCCCATTCCATCGAGGGGACATGCCCAAGCTGTGGGCTCGATCCCCAGTAGGGGGCGTGCAGGAGTCAGTCGATCAATGATTCTCATTATTGATGTTTCTCTCTCTCTCTCTTCCTGAAATCAATAAAAATATAAAAACAAAAGTTAAAAAAAGAACACATTTTATCATCTCAAGTTTCTATGCATCTGGAGTCTAGACATGCCTTAGCGGGGACCTCTGCAGAACCCCACTGAGCTATCAGCAAGATATCCACCAGGCTGTGTTTTCACCCAGCGGCCAGGCTAAAGAAGAATGCTTCCAAGTCCATCCAGGTTTTGGTGGCTGTATGTCTGAGGGTCCCTGCTTTTAGCTGACTTTAGGAAAGAGACCACCCTTCACTCATAGAGGATGGCTAAAAACCTTTGTCATGTGTGCCCCTCCAACATGGCCAAGTACTTCATACCCAGCAAAGGGAGTCTCCTAAGCAAAGACTTACACAGTATAAGATAATCATGGAAGTGACATCCCTAATCTATTGGCTATAAATAAGTCACACCTGGAGAGAACTTTATGCAAAAGCATGCACATCAGCATGAGGGGATCATTAGGGGCAACCAGGGTTATTATTCTTGTTCTATCACTTTCCTGCTGTGTGACCTTGGATATTATATTCTTGCTTACATTATGACTCACTTTCCTCATTTGTAGAAAGGGAAGGAGAATAGTTACATATTTTTTGTGAGAGTTAAGTGATATAACACATATACAGGGTATGAAAAAATGCTTGGCACACACCTAGAATTTAATATACTCTATCTATTATTATTATTATGTAATTTGTAAGTAAAAGGGGAGCATCAAAGGATTTTGAGTAGAGGATAATATAATCAAAGATAGTCTTTAGGGAAATAAATGGCCAACATTATGAGTATGCATTTGAGATAAGGTATGAGAAAGCTTCTGGTTCAGAACAGAATCCCTGTGTTGCTAAACTCTAGGAGGGACTATTCATACAGAATACAAAGTGACCAATGCAGCAGCCCAGCGGGAGATTCTGGCAATAGCCAATGTTAAGGTGAAAAAATGAGAGCCTTCCAAATGCCCATTGGCTGGTGAATGGATAAACAAAGACTGGTGCATCCATAGAATTCAGCCATGAAAAAGAATGAAATACTCACATGCGACAGCGTGAGTAAACCTTGAAAACATCATGCTACGTGAAAGAAGCCCAATACAAAAGGTCACATAGTGTATAATTCCATTTATTTGAAATATCCAGAACAAATAAACCCAGAGAGACAGAGGGCAGAATAGTAGTTTTCTAAAGCTAGGGGGAAGGAGAAATGTGGAGTAGCTGCTAATGGGCATGAAGTTTCATTTTGGGAGTGATGAAAATGTGTTTAAAACAGATGGAGGTGGTAGTTGCACAACACTGTGACTATACTGAATTCTACTGAATTGTATACCTGAAAGTAATTAATTTTAAATGATGTAAATTTTACCTTAATTTTTTTAAAAAGAAAAGAAATGAAGGCCTGGACTTAGGTGTTAGTCATAGGAACGGATAGAGGGAATACATAAATTGTATAGGACAGGAGCAGAAACAAGAAAATCCAAGAAGTTTGATAGAGAAGATGCAAGGGAGAAAGAGAAGCTGGAGGTGACTTTGAGATTTAGGGATATATACCTAAAAATGGATCAATGTGTCTGCTATTAACAATAAAACCTCAAATCATAGAGTTCTAGAGTTGAAAAAGAACCTTTATGAATTCAATTCACAGTTATCTGATATCTAAAATCAATTTCACGTAGTCATCTAATTTATACCAGGGGAAACAGATTTTTTAATGGAATTGGAGCCAAATACCGAATAAGAATGGAAGATGCAATAGGAAAAATAGGAAAGGGGTAACTATTAATTGCATACTATTTATGAGTCAGCCACTTCAATCAGTAATTTGAATTTATAATTTCATTAGCCTTGCAATCAACTTGTAAGGACTCTGTAGTAGATATTTGCTTCTTTTTTGTTCCTACTTGTCTCTGGCTATTAAAACTCTAACTCATTTACATTTTAACTACATTGTAACAAGATGGGACTAAGCCTCCCCCAACCTACTTTCAGACCTGGAGAGGGACCTAGATCAGGCCAGAATACCCAACACCACCCTTACCCCTGGCCAAGGTAACTTATATAGAGATGGCTCGAGCACTCAGACAAAAGTTTTCAAGGGTGTTTTGCTGGGTTGGTACCTAAAAGACATGCCCTGTTCCTCTAGGATTGATAGCTCAAAAGACACCCCAAAACTAGATTTATGTCAATAGACATCTGTCCCACTATATCAGGAAGTTCTGTTTGAGAATAAAATCAACTTATGGGGAAGTGCAGCCAAGAGTTGAAAGGTCTCTACAGAATTCTAATGACATTGTTTCATCTTCAACACCCAGCCAGCCTGAAGCCAGATCATGCTCTGACTCATAAACCAATTCTCTGTACCTCTGAATTCTGCTAATTTTATTTTTGTTTCCTGCAGACCTAGTCTCAAGAACTGGACTTCTCACCAGGTCTTTGAGGCAGGGAGTTAGCAAAGGCTAATGAAGTCAGAGCTTATCCTGCTGGCCAGAACTCTACCACTAACTAACTACTTTTCACCTATTTCTCCTATTCCTATTACTAATACCACAACTATTACCACTAAAACACTACAGTTATCTCTACAACTATTACTACTAAATTATACAATTATTATTATTAATTATACTACTATTGTAACTAATCATAGTATCCTCAGTTAAAAATGGAAAACATTGTATTACTCACTTACATTTGTAATTCTTAAAGGCATCCTGACATATTGTCACTACCTTGCTTATAGATGAGAAACTAACACTCAAGAGGCCAGATTCACAATAATGAGTATGTCAAGCCTGTCTTAAATGACTTACTGTGCTATGTATTTCCTTCTAAGGGAACTGGCCACCCACATCCTGCCAAATGAAAGAGAGGGACTGAGTGGACATGGGTAGTGCCACAGACCTTTGTTCCACTACTCAACCTTGATTGACTGAATCAAGGATAGACACCCAACTCAAGGATGGAAATTCATCACCTCCTTAGAAACATGAAACCTGGCCCACAAACTAGACATGGGTCAGAAATCTACCCCATGAAATTGTTGAAAAGCCTTTAGCTAGTGTTTGGAGTCAGGAGCAAAAAGGATGCCAGAGTAAAGTTAGGATGAAGACAAGCCATTTGCAGGAAGTTATGGGAAGCAAAATGTCTGAGTGAGTAGAGGACACTAGTCAGTAGTGAGGAGAGAATTAAATTGGTTCACAGACAGAAGCAGAGATGCTCTCAGAATCACAAAGCACAGCCCCTGAGGTAGGGAAGCTGGCCCCTGAAAGGGCTGTGGTTTCTGATGACTGCTGTTTGGGGGTAATTCACTTATTTTTACAATTTGGGGTGTTTCCAGGAGATTACTATTCCTATAAACTAAACAAACTTGATTAGAAATCTGGGCTACCAGACAGAACAAATCACAGTGACATTCATAAAGATGTGTGCCTTCGTGCTGACAGGAAGCTTTACCTGTCACAGGGAATAGCATGGACAGCAGAGCCGGCTATGGGCTAAGTATACAGGTACAAAATAGAAGGTCCTAGTTCTAGAAGATGCCAGGAAAGAGAGCCACACAAGTAATTTGTGAGTTGCAATAACCTCCCAAACGCTGCCTTCAGGGCTCCTTCGTGATGAGGAGTAACGTTTATAACAAGATTCTACCAGATCTTAACTTGGACAATGTATACCAGACTCTCAATCAAGCAGAAGATGAACATTTAAAAAAAGATTTCAATGAACAAGACTTGGAGAGTATTATTCCACCAGTCATTCAGAAACAAACACCCGGATGTCTATAGACCCCCACATCCTGGAGTTTTACTGGATGCGCATTAAGCTTGAGGAAACACTGAGATTGCTCAGAGGGTGACACCCTGGCAGGGCAGGAGCAGACTTATTATTTCAGGGGGGCTCCAGCTCCAAAAGGCACCAGCGCCTCAGCTTATTAACCTCAGCTGAGTCATTTAGATGCCACAGTCCCCATTCTAAGCTTTGTACGAGGAAACCTTTCCATTAGAGCTCAGCGTGTATCTTTCTCCTTTCCATTTACAGATACCACCCCAAGGAAGAGTTAGTTGAAAATGACCTTACTCCCCAGGCATATGCTACAAAAGAAAAGAATTGGGGCAATATTCAACAGCCGAACATTCTGCTATAACACAGAGATTGCCTGGGCAAAGCCAGGATCGCTTTCCTTGAGACTGGACCAGTCCTACACAGAAATTCACTTTATTAAAAGAGCAGTGTATTCTCCAGTGAGCGTCTAGCCCAGAGAGTGGCACTCTGTTGCCATGGTGTCGAAAATACTAAGGAAGGGAATGCATGCTTTGTGATGGATATGACACCGGCATGGCAAACACATTTCTGAAAATTCTGTGTGTAATTTAAGCATAAAGTTACAATAAAATGATTTTTTCAAAAGGAATGGAAGAAAAAGCATTCTCTTCCCACGTTTTTTTTTTCTCTTTATTTCTCCATTGCCTTTTTTCAACAAAGTAGTCTGTATGGTTTGTCTTGAACCTTCTCTCTTATGTCCATCTCCTTTACATAGTTCTATCTAAGTGCTTAAACATGCAGGTTCTAGACGAAAAGGACAAGGCTCACAAAATTGCACACCAGATAGATGATGGTAGAGTCAAAGTGTGAGCAAAGTACATTCCAGGCATGCCTGTACTAACGATTTTGTCTCTCCTGGCAAAGTTCTCTTGGTACACAGTTAAGTTTCAGGTACACAAAAGCAAAACAATGCAGCAAATATAGATTCTGGGGAACATCTCTGGACAGAGAGCCATCTTCAAAGACTCATTTCATCCCCATGAGGGGTGCAGGTTAAGATAGCAGAGAGGCAATTATAGTTCTGCTTTAAGGGAAGCTTCATTCACTAGAAAGCATTGTCCTCATTTGGGAACAGCCCAAGTGCCCATCGGGAGATGAGTGGCTAAAATCGCCGTGGTACATTTACACAATGGAATACTACGCAGCTGGAAAAATGGAGGATCTCTTAGCCTTTTCAACAGCATGGGTGGACCCAGAAGTTATTATGCTATGTTGAATAAGACAGGGAAAGACAAATACCATATGATCTCACTTATGTGTGGAATCTAATGAACACAATGAACTGATGGACGAAATAGAAACAGCTATCAGAGGGGCAGGAGGAGGAGGGACTGAATGAAAAGTGAAGGGAGTATGCACAAACAACATATACACATAAGCCCGGAATGCAGATAGTGTGGTGATGGCCATAGGAAGAGGGGAGACGGGGTGAAAGGGGGCCCAGGAGGGATGGGAAAGGGAGACATCTGTGGTAGTGGGAACATTGAAAATAAAGAAAAATTAAAGAAATAATGGAAGAAGTCCCAAATACTTCCATGATAAAATTAGGAAGAAAACACTTACTTTGGGATGAGGCAAACCAGGGGCTTTTAATTCCCTCCATCCTCCTCTCCCCCCCCCTTTTTTTTTAAAGCTGAGAGCACCAGGGGGAGTAGGGAAAGTATGAGAATGCCATTAGTGGAGATAATGCATTATGATTACCCTCTTTTTATGCCTCCCTAATTTCTGCTAGTCTATTAAGATTTTGAAAGGGTAATGTAGCAAAGAGGGTCAACTATTACCCTCTTCATAATGGCTGTAAATAATAAAAGTAAATTTACTCACTGAACTGTCAGGCACTGAGCTGTTTTACATTTCAGGTTATACAAACAAAAATTCTACAAGATAGGAAAGGTTTTACCCATGTTAAAGTTTTCATTCTCATGATTGACTGCACTAAAAGTGTGAAGAATATATAAGATGAATCACATTGTCCCTGGTCTCAAAGAATTCATAATTCAAATAAGAAAAAGATTATATGTATGTATGCATAGAGAACAATTAAAATGCATAGAAAACAATTAAGAATAAAATTCTGCAGCATAATACACAATTAGAGGACAATAAACATGAGGATACTCCAGATCTTCATTCATTCTTGAGTCACCAAAACCCAGCTCTGACCTGTCTGGCATGCCTGGGTCTGCACACGGCTCAGCAGGGCTGTTCAGATAATTATCCTCCCCACATCTCATTAGAGATGCCTAATGAAGTGAAATACCTTTCCTCAGCATCTTGGGTCGTTGCTTTCAGCAGCATGCGTGATCTGCATTTTGTCCACATTTATCAGTTGGTTGGTTTTGTTATATAGTTGGTGACCTTCACTTCACTCCTGAAAAGTCATCATGTTTTTTCTTGTAGTTTAATAATTAATTAAAGGAAGGAATATTGTTTTTACCTAATGTTCTAAATTCTCTTACCTGGCTCTAATGCTACTTAATGAATGCTCAAACAAATATGCCCAATACATATTTCATTGCAGGACTTCCAAATTTACCGTCTTGGAACATTAAGCACCTTACAGAACTTCTAGCCCCATGTTTTATTTTTATAGATTTGAAATTGATGACAGTTTAATAAGGGCCTAGGTCATGAACCTAGATGTCTTAAATTATCCTTAATTCAATTCAACCAATATTTACTTAGTACCTCTTAGGTGCCGGGTATTAAGGGAATGGATGAAAATTGGTAGTAGACAAGACACAGTTTAGTAGAAAATAGGGATATTTTAGATAGTATTTGAATATTATTTCTCTATATACATTATACATATTTAAGCTATTATGTTGATAATAAGGTAATGAGAGTTCTAATAATGTCTATTGTTTAATGCACGTCTCAATGTGTCGAATTTTGTGACATTATGTTTTGTATCTTGCTTAATTCTTAAAATAATCATGTAAGATATTTACCATTGTACCCATTATATATATATATGAAGAACTTGAGACTTAGAAGAATGAAACAACCTGCTCACAGTCAAACAGCCAATGATTGGCATGGATGCATATCTAATTCTAAAGACTTAACTCACTCCAATGCATTATGTTTCTGAGAGCTTTCTTAATTCTATATATCCAAACTTTCCATGGATATAGATAAATAAAATATAAAAAAACTAGGCAAGCAGTGAAAATCAAAGACCCCAATAATTCACCTTAAAAAGCATAACAATAAATAAATATTCTGTTTTGAGAGGCTCTGGTTCCTTAGCCAATTTTTGGAAGACTAAGGCATTATAATGTTGGGCTGGAGGAATGAACAACGCAAAGGATCTAACTTTTTCATGAAAGCCAAAAGCATCATTATGTAGTGGAAAGAGCAATGACTTTGAAGTCCCACAAATTTGGTTTTAAATCTCAATTTTGTCCTCTTTTTGGATAGTCTTGGTGATGTTTCTCACAACTTCCTAGTGGGTGTTTTCTCCTGTATAAAAATGTAGCTTATGCCCCTTATCCAAGAGAATTTTGGCAGGGTTTGAATGAAATCAGGTATGTAAGATGCCTAATGTAAAGGCAGGTTTTGTGTGCATTTAATAAATGCTCATCCCCTGAATAGGGTAAATTTACAAAATAAGGGACTATTGAAGGTGATTTGATCAAGAAGGGAGGCTGCCGAGGTGGCAGGAGAAAGGAATGTCTTCTGAATAACAATCTGGCTCCTTAGGAGAACAGTGAGCCCAACAGCAAAAAAAAAAAAAAAAAAAAGGCACGGAGAGCTAAATTCCCAAGGCCAGGGTAGGCAAACTGCGACTCGTGAGCCACATGCTGCTCTTCGGGCCCTTGAGTGTGGCTCTTCCACAAAATACCTCGGCCTGGGCAAGTCTATTTTGAAGAAGTGGCGTTAGAAGAAGTTTAAGTTTAAAAAATTTGGCTCTCAAAAGAAATTTCAATCGTTGAACTGTTGATATTTAGCTCTGTTCACTGAGTTTGCTGACCCCTGCCCTATGGGATGGAACAATTTGCATCCTTCCACCTAGGAAAGAAAATCACTCTTCTCTCTTTTTAAAGTAACAGAAGAGGAGACAGGGTAGTCTTACATGTAACAGAGGAGCTTCCCCAGTTCTCTTGAAATCACCATCTGTCTTTGTGTCATAGTCATCTCCAGCTCATTCCCAAACCCACGGCTGGCCTGATCGGGTGTGGAAACAGCACAGGTTCAGTCTGGCACAGCCAAGGGCTGGAAAGAGGCCCCGGCAATAGCCATGGCCCAGGGTGTCTCTTTGCACAGGGTTTTCTTTCTCGGAAGCAAAGGTGAGCCCACATTAGCAGAACAGTACAGTTATCTCACTGTTTGCAGGCTTTGAGGATCCCAATATATCTGTGCTTTAAGCACTCAGGTGGCTCTGAGCTGTCCCCTTAGGGACAAGATGGGCATTTCGACTTAAAAACAATAAAAGAAAAGGAACTAGACCATGAAGAATAGATTGACTTTCTTCCAGGGACCTGCACAGCACCTCCTGACTTCCAGGCTCTCCTTCTCATGGAAAACTGGCAACATTTTCAAGAGTGACCAGTTACCAAGGACCTTCTATGAACCAGATATGCATTATACCTGAAACACGCATCAGCTCTGCAGAGGAAACATTATGTTAGAAGAGGAAATACAATCTCAAAGAACTTAATTAAACTGTTCGAGTCATGAAACTACATAAGGGGAGAGCTGGGTTTGGCACCCAAGTGTAGATGAGGCCCATGCAGAGTCAACCTAGATTCCTCATCTGGCTAGAAGAGGTTTAGGTACGTGATAGATTCCACTGGTAGATCTCCAGAGCCCAACATACTTGAAGTGAATCCTTGCAGATGAGTTAAAGCAGGTGCGAGAGTGGTGAATGACAGACTACGGCGTTGGGTTGAGCAGAAGCAAGGGCTGAAGCAGGAGCCCCACGCATGTCACAAAATGTTAAATATCATGGCATTTTTTCATCACCATCGATTCCAGTAATAACAGGGACTCCTCAGGGGCTTATTCACACACAACTCACTTACACTTTTGATGAAATTCAAAAGAAAAACGAAGGCTTACACAATGCATTTTCCAGTTGGAAGAAATGCATTCTTTTGGGACATCCGGATCGTAAAAATGTCTATTTTCTCCAAAAAAAAAAAAAGCCTATGTATGCATACCCAATATGATTAAAAGAAGTTTGGAGAACAAAGACAACATCTTTAAATATTTAAATGATTAAAATGAAAATTAAAAATAGACTTCTTTCAATGAAAGGTTTTTAATTGAATCCATAAACCATTTTGGTTTCTAAAGCTAAGCAGGAATGCATGTTAACTATTAAAGACGTTTAACGTGAAAATGTGTATTCAATAAAAAAATAGATGATTCATTTTTATATGTGGTTTCAAATTTATTTTGTTGGACCCAACCTCCCATTGGAAATACAACCCAATATCCTTATGTTTGCGAGATCAATGAGTAATAATAGTGAGTTCTATGATTTTTAGAAGAGAAAGGAATCTGTTTCAATATATTATTCGTCTGGCACAATACGTTTTAAAAATCAGCCAACAAGTCCTTCTTAGCAGTGACTCTGATTTGTACTCCATGCCAGATGTTAAAAATCCTGCAGAAGAAGATGGATGGGGTACTCTGTTTCCTTTGGGGGCCTGTGCTTTAGATGACTAGAGAAGACACAAGAACTGAGCTCTGTGCTATAAACATGACTGTGGGAGCCCAGAAAAGGAACTTCGATGTGAACTGACCGTATCAGAGGAGATGTTATGATGTAAGAGGACTTGGCTAGGGAAGCCACCTGGAAAAAGATGAGAGCCTCAGATGAGGCATTTGAGCCACTTGGTCTCCCTGGGTAGGGATAGTTAGCATGGAAACAGATGCTTAATTACTTATAAATCATGGAAGGTAGCACAACAGTGTCTCCAGAGATATGTAGCTGCTGTGCAGAATGGCCCATCTTATCTCCAAATAACCTTCAACAGCATTATGTGCCCACTATTGTGCAGTCAGGTACACCACTCCTCAACCTAAAACAATTGTGCCCTGTGTGAACCTACAAAGGAAGTATGGTTTAAATCTCAGGTTCATAAGAGTGTTTTCCTTTGGAAGGGTTCGAAGGAAACTTGAAATTATTCCATGACTCTCCCACTTGCATATATGTGTCTGTGAAGGCACATTCACATACAGATTCACCAGTATGCACCCAAAACACAAAAACACCTTCTCACTAGTGGTTTCCAACACCATTCTATGAACTTGTGAAAATCTGGCAACGTAAAGGACACCAGGGGAAATTATTTTAAAACATACATGAAGATTCTTGGTTCAGTAGCTATATAAAGTAGTGCTTTGGAATTTGAGCTTTTTAAAATATATTTTTCTTGATTTCAGAGAGGAAGGGAGAGGGAGAGAGAGACAGAAACATTAATGATGGGAGAGACTCGTTGATTGGCTGCTTCCTGCACAACCCCCACTGGGGATCAGGGATCGAGCTACAACATGGGCATGAGCGCTGACCGGGAACGGATTTATGATCTCCTGGTTCCTAGAGATGGCTAATGCTCAAACACTTAGCCACACTGGACAGGTGGAATTTGAACTTCTGAAGATCCTGAGGTGGTTGGAAAACAGCAAAGTATAGGACTCTACCTCTTCTTTGGTAAGCAATCACTTCTGAAGATCCTGAGGTGGTTGGAAAACAGCAAAGTATAGGACTCTACCTCTTCTTTGGTAAGCAATCACTTCTGAAGATCCTGAGGTGGTTGGAAAACAGCAAAGTATAGGACTCTACCTCTTCTTTGGTAAGCAATCACTTCTGAAGATCCTGAGGTGGTTGGAAAACAGCAAAGTATAGGACTCTACCTCTTCTTTGGTAAGCAATCACTTCTGAAGATCCTGAGGTGGTTGGAAAACAGCAAAGTATAGGACTCTACCTCTTCTTTGGTAAGCAATCACTTCTGAAGATCCTGAGGTGGTTGGAAAACAGCAAAGTATAGGACTCTACCTCTTCTTTGGTAAGCAATCACTTCTGAAGACCCTGAGGTGGTTGGAAAACAGCAAAGTATAGGACTCTACCTCTTCTTTGGTAAGCAATCACTTCTGAAGATCCTGAGGTGGTTGGAAAACAGCAAAGTATAGGACTCTACCTCTTCTTTGGTAAGCAATCATCCCTCTTCGTGTAAGTAACTATTAATGGGGAGTTGATGAACTCACGGGTAGTGCAGCTGGACCACTCTGAATGTACTATCAAAGAGTGTGAAATAAGCCCACCCAGAAGTACAAATACTGGATGAGTCCAATTACATGAAGCATTTGTAATAGCAAACTCACAGGAGCAGAGAAGAAAAGAGTGGCTGTGAGGGGTTTGGAGGTAGAGAAACTGGGGTGCTTTAGTCAATGTTATAAAGTTCCATTTATGCTAAGTGAGCGAGTTCTAGAAATGTGCTGTACAACACAGTGCCCAGAGTTAAGAGTATGATATTGTGCACTTCTCAACACGTTAAGAGGATAAATCTTAGGTTAATTATTACCCCGCAAAACAGAGAGACACAAGGGAACTCTGAGAGATACTGGATATGTCTATTACCTTGATCTTGGTGATTTGTTAATAAGGGGTTGAGTATGTTCAAACTCACTAAATTGTGCACATTAAACACATGTAGTTCTTTGAATATCAATTATACTTCAATAAAGCTGTTTTTAATCAGTGTTTTCATATATAAAACCACAGTTTGCAACTTTTACCCAGCAGCCTAATTTTAGGTTCAGGAAGAAAGCTTCTCACTTATGTATTCTGTGAAAACAGTTATGTTTATTTCATAATCATTACCATATTTTTATAGTCATCCTGAATCTTCTCTTCTTAAACAAGAACCTCCCCTTCACCCCCCCGCCTCCAGTTACTTCTGTTTAGCTCTTCTGCTTCCACCAGGTTGAGAAGATCTCCGAGATAAATAACTACATCCACTTGGAAGATTAACAGCTCAATAGTTACCAGACAGAAACGATGAATTTCCAAAAGCTCAATGTAAACACCAGGAGGTGTGTATGTAGAGAGGAATATACAACGAAGATAGAAAAGTACAATAGCATAAATTTGCTTACCCCAAGCTAGAGCTGCCACATGCTGATGTCTGCTCTGTGAGGAGGCCAGACCTCAGCACAGATGCTGTTCATACCCAAATGTATATGCAAGCTGTTGGCCCTGATAGTGTTGACAAAGGAACCATTGACAAAGTGTTGACAAAGGACCCGTTACCTGGAATCAATTGCCAGGCAGTGCCACTGCCCACTGCCCAGATGTGCCACAGGTGAGATTTTACCCCATAGAGGTTCCCTACCTGCAGGAACACAGGTCCATGTGCAGAATGGGCTCACTTGTCAAGTTGGCAGATGGTTCAGCACACCAACAAAGCTTGCTCTAGGGCCTTAAATATAACAAAATTAATTAAATTACACTCTCAATGAGTTCTAAAACAATACGTTTAAGACAATCCATTTAATTTTTTAATTCACCTATATCAAATAACAGATGGTAATTTTGAAAAGCAATTAAATTTATTCTGAAAACTTTCATAAAATCTAAACACCAAAGGCACACTTGTATTAATATTTTTCTGTACTCTGTATTTCTATTCAGAATAAGTAGGAGAAAAATCTTGCAAAGTAGAAATAGTTCTATCATGGGAGTCAGTCAGCATACTTCCCACTGAGCATTAATAATTATGTAAAATTAAACAAGTTGCTTCCCTTTTCTAGGCCTTGATTTCCTCATTTATGAAATGAAAGACCTGAGCTATAGTAACTCTCACAGCCACACAATTTAAGGTTGTGTTCTTATATTTATGTGTTTTTATTATTTTTAGAACTATTTTTTATTGGTTTCAGAAAGAAAGGAAGAAATAGAGACATCAATGATGAGAGAGAATCATCGATCAGCTGCCTCCCGCATACCCTGGGGATCAAGCCTGCAACCTGGGCATATGCCCTGACTGGGGATCGAACCATGGCCTCCTGATTCATAGGCCGATGTTCAACCATTGAGCCACACCAGCCAGGCTGTTTCTATATTTAAAGTGAGCTAATAATAGCTGACATGTATTGAGTGCATCCTATGTTCCAGAAACTGTCCTAAGTCTTTCAATGCATTATCTCAATTAATCAAGATAATAACTATTATCACCATGTTTCACAGATAAGTAAACTGAGGCAGGGAGAGAAAAATACATTACATTTCTGTTTTTCTGGCTAGTAAGTGGCTGGGCTGGGCTTTGATCTCAGGCTGTTTAACTGGAGAGCATGTACTCTTAGCCAACACCCTCTCCTCTTATTTCTGATAACTCGAAAACCCAGAGCAAGCTGGACACATGGGCGGCTCGGATTGGCCACTTTGCTAATAGACTTGTCCTGTGTGAGAGCTATAACATACCAAACACAACTGCCTGGGGATGACTTTACTCATCTTCTCCTTCCACAACTTATATTCACCCAATGAAACCAGCAGGGCAAGACTCACCAACTTCTCCAGGCTATTGTCTAGATGTCACAGGAAAATGATTCTTTCAACGATGTCATTTTAAAGTATAACTTCTATTTCCTTTAGGAGGTTACCGGTTTCTTAGGGGCAGTGCTAAACCCCAGCTAAACTAGCCAGAATTAAGGAAATTTAATTATTTGACTGTTTCTGGGACGCTCTGTGAAATATTTTAAGACATCCGAATGCAAGTTAAAATTTAATCACTTTACTCCTGAGTAGCTCACACCTTTAAGGGAAGCAATGTAAATGTGAGAAAATTGACATTTCCCGATGAGTCGAAACAAATGTGGCTTCTTCATCTTTTCTTGCCAAAGGCTAGTTTCTATGTTTTAAACAAATTAACCAAGAAAGTTGTGAATATAAACTGTGCTTGACACTAGATAAAAATGTCACATCCATCCTCTAGGAGGCTGACTGGACACTGGGCCTTGTGTGCCAGTTTGTAATTTAAGGAAGAAGCATATTATGGTGGGAAGGACACCTGATTAGGAGTCAAACCCGGGACCCTTCAGTCCACGGGCCGATGTTCTATCCACTGAGCCAAACCAGCTAAGGCTTGAGATGTTGTTTTCTTTCTTTTTTTTTTTTTTCTTTTTTTTTTTTTTTGCTCTTTTTGTATAATTATTTCTACTCATTTCTTGGGTCCCACTGAAACATTATTTTCTTTTCAAAGTCTCTTCTGGTTTCCCAAGTCTAAGTTAGAAGCCTCTCCTGTTTGCTTCCATATCGTGGCACACATCTCACAGGACTGGTCATGCCTATTCTCATTCTCACAGCAGCCATTTCCTTTCCCACGGACTCCAAGTTCATGGGGGAGAGGGACCATTCCTTTCTCTGGGTTTCATCAGATCCCGTCGCACATGATTATAGCTAACAGGCAGTGAATGTTTACCTTGAGTCTAGAAGTGCTATAAATGTTTTATATATTACCTTAAATTAATCATTATAATAATCCTGTCAAGTCGAGGCTATTATTATCTCCAAGTTATAAATGAAGCAACTGGGGCAATGAGAGATTTTAAAAATCTGGTCCAAGGCCAGAGCACATGCAAGTAGCAGAAACAGGATTTGAATCCAAACAATTTTAATCCAGAGTCCTTACTTTTAACTTCCACTCTATGCCCAGTCTGATAGTACATGTTCACCAAGTATTGTTAAATGAATGAAGGTGGGAATACATAAGTAAATTGAAATATTTCAAAAGCCTGCTGGCATATTTAGAATTAAATGCAAGCTCTTCATCATGACATATGTGAGTGTGAAATGTAGCCTTGCTTGCCTTCAGCATCAGCACTTGCCACTCACCAACAACTGGCCTCAGACAACTACAAACATTTTGCCTTTCTGAGTTTTTCAGTGCTGTTCCTCTTCCTCTGATGTCCTGTGACAGCCTGACCAAACTCCCACTTGATTTGGCACAGGTCTTACCTCTTCGGGGGAAGTTTGGATTAGAATGCCATTTCCTGCACATTCACTGATAATGCTAGCCATAATTCTATCCTAACACTCACTACAATGCATTATAAATGTCCTTGGACTTACCTACCTCCTACAAAAGACTAGAAGCTTCTCAGGAGCAGGACTGTGTGTGACTTGTTTTTTCACAGTTCTTAGCATAATGCCTGGCACTAAGAAGCATCCAAGGAGGCTGGCTGGCATGGCTTAGTGGTTGAGCATCAACCTATGAACCTGAAAGTCACGGCTCGATTCCCAGTAGAGGCAAAAGCACTTACCAAGGTTGCCAGCTCAATCCTCAGTGGGGGGCATGCAGGAGGCAGCCAATCAATGATTCTCTCTTATCATTGACTAGAGGCCTGGTGCACAGATTCATGCACAGGTGGGATCCAGAGTCCCACCTGTGCATGAATCTATGGGGCCAGCCAGTCGGAGAGAGACTGTGGGAGGTTGGCCAGCTGCAGGAGGTTGGCTGTAGGAGTGCACTGACCACCAGAGGGCAGCTTCTGTATTAAGCACCTACCCCCTGGTGGTCAGTGCACATTGTAGTGATGGTGGTAACAGTCGCTTAGGCTTTTATATAGAGATATATTTCTATCTCTTTCTCCCTCTCCCTTCCTTTCTGAAATATATATATATATATATATAGAAGAAGCTTATTGCATAAATGAAGTGAATATGAATGTGTTTTTATGTTTTATTTTTAGTATATCTATCTTTAAGTAGTGTAATACTCCAAAGGTCACACTATCTTTCATCATCATGTCATTGTGATTAAGTCCTTATAGGTGCCTTTTCTAGGGCTCCCCAATCTCTATCTTATACTCACTAGAGGGCTGTCCATTGGAGCAGAACCAGAGAGCAATGAACTTGATGCTGAGGAAAGGCCGAGGGGAAGAGAAGCAGCAGCTTGAAGGTCAGCACTGTTCTTAGACTACTCAGGAGGTGAGCTCTAAGTATTGCATTAAAGGGATACTTGGTTTGAAAACAACCAAGCACTTCCTTGAATATCTGTGTATTTCAAGAGCAAGAGAAAGAGACACCCGGCCCAAAACAATTGTTCCTGGAACTTTCCATGCTGATGATAATAGCTCTAACTGAGAACAAAACGTTCCTTACAAAGCTGACAAGTAAAGCTGAATATATCATGTGAGAAGCAATTCAATTGCTTACGAATTCATAGTGAATAGCAATGTTTGCTGGAAAAATTGTCATCTATAGACCAAATTATAATACCACAGGGACTGTGCCAGGCAGTCTACCAACATAATCTTATTAAATTACACCCAGTCCTCAAGATAAGGGTCATTACCCCATTTTCATAGGTGAAAAGAATGAGACCCAAGGAGGTTCAGCTCCTTGCCTATGTCCCACTGCAAGCCAGGCTACCCACCTTCAAAGCCCATGCTCTTTCCAATAACAAGCTTCAAGATGTTCTGGTTTCCATGAGGAATATTGAGACAGGGAGGGAAGAGAACACAACACCACTGACACATGAGAAACAGTGAATGGAGAAGACCAAACACAGGAGTTGGGATTTCAAATCAAACTTATACTAAGTTCCAAGTCACTCTGTATCCAGGCTGTCCAGGTTTCCAGTGGTTACTTTATGGCCTGTGCCAATAAAACATCTCCAGCAAGGGCACAGAGAAAGAGGCCAGGCTTCGTCACAGGTGCCCAGATTGACACGAAGGTTAATAGAAGAAAGTCGTTCCTGACTCTCTTCTTTGGTCTTGTGAATTCAACAACCAGGTTGAGTTTTCTTGGGTGTTGGGTCTTTGAAAAGTCTTCAAGGAGCTCAGAACACCCTTGAAACAGTCCTGACAGATGCACACTGCCCAGCTAGGACCACACTACATGGAATGGCCCTTCTGTGACTAAGGATGACTGGTATACCAGTGTGGACATGAAAAGGCTCTGAGAAACCAAGGAGTAAATAGGAGATGTCTGAGTAGCTCCTTAGGCTTTCCGGGACCCTGAACCCACACCTGCTACATGCGTTACATATAACAATTATCAGACCATATTTCCAAGCCATGTAGTAAGGAGAAAAATACTTGGGTTTTGGAATGGGACATCAAGGTTATATCAAGATTTTTATACTTATTATTACGTGAGGAATGACCCCTCACCTCTCTATCTTAGCCACTCAATTGTATGATGATCATTTACAACATAGTCACACACACACTGTAGACACATACAAATTTTTCAGATGCTATATATTATTTCCCGGGCCAAAAAAATCCTAGTGGAACAGAAATGCTCAGTCACTCTTCTGTGAGAAAACTTAAAAGACAAGAGCTGAGGAAATGCAGAACACAAGGAGGTGTCCATTATCCGATCTTCCAAATAGCATTAATAATTAATTACATATCAGCCTATCTCACCCACTAAATTGGGAATGCTGTAAAGCTTTACATTCTGTGTTTTAGGACCTCACAGTGAGTCCAGCATAATGTAGATGTTTAATAAATGGTTGATATGTGAATGCACGAATCAATCAAAGACCCAGTGATATAACCTGGACCACAGCAGACCTATGTCAGACTTGAGACCAGAGGCGAACACGCCCATATTTACCCTTCTGAAGGATATAAACTGGGCTGGTTCTGACTGGCTCACTGAAAGAACTCTTTCTCCAGTGAAGCTCATGCTTGTTCTCCTTTATTTCACTCTGTGTTTACTTATTCATAGCCCATAAAAGCTGTTAGCTGAAAATGTTCAAGTTTTCTCATTACATTCCCCAAAGTGGGAGGTTGCTTTCCCTTCATGCAGCATTTTTTTTTCAGTGTGTGAAAAATCTTTGGCTTCAAAAAACACTTGTGGGAGCTCACAATTGAGTTAAAACCATTCAACGGCAGCAGAAAGTTCTTATAGCCCTTAAGTGCCTCAGAGAACAATGTAAGCTCATAGGATCCCTCTGGAAAATGAGAACTGACTGCTCAAGCCAGAAGGGTCCTGAGAGCACATCTGGACCAGCCTCTTTCTCCCACAGATGTAGAATGAGGAAAGAGCAAGCACCCTTCCCAACCCTCATAAATGACAAAACTCAAAACACTTTGTTTGCAACTGATTTTTGTCTTTTTACCTTTCTCTGAAAACCTGCAACTTTTCCTGTTTCTCTCTCTCACACACACACACAGACACACTCGTACTCTGGCTGCCCCAGTCATAGACCAGAAAAATCTTAGAATCTCCCTCCCTCTCCTTCATATCTACTTCGTCAATAGCCCAAATCACCCTTCCCCTTCAGTGTGTCTTGGATCTCCCCAAACTCTGCAACCTGCTATCATCTACTACATCCAGGGAGTAGTTTACAAATTTTCCATCCATTTTACCTTTTCCTTCCCTCTGGGCATCCACCCTCACATGGATCATGGACACAGTCTTCAAACAGGTTTCCCTGCCTCCTCTAACGTAGCCTCACATTTCTCCAAGATCACTCCCCTAAAACATCAATGTGATCAGACCTTGCTCAGAAACCTGTAAGGGCCTTCCACGTGCTAAAGCTAAATCCCCAACTCTCTAACATCTAGCAGTAACTTATTTACCTCCAGCCACTTCCCTCCACAGGCAGTTACCAGCATTTGCCTGCTTCATACTTTTGCACATTCTGTCCCCTCCCTAGATGACTACATCTTAGCTTGCCTAGTCCAGAACAAATCCCATCTCCTGTTTTCTTTCCCTTTTAATCTTCAAGCAGGTGACTAGTTCAGAAGCCACTACTCAAACCAGATTATTTTATTTCAAATCTCATATTCTTTGTACGATTCCACAGTGATTTCTGAACAGCAATTTTGATGGTAAGGAGTGGATCTCAGTAAAGATAGTCATTTCTTCCTGTTGATCAAATCCGTGGATACCATATTCAGGATCAAATTTTTGTGTTTGGAGGGAAGCATGCATTACTATTTAGCTTAAAATGTGTAATTAGCAAAATAAGGTAAGAAGGGCAGGAGTGGATGTTCTACTTCCAGGTGGTCAAGAACCAGAGAATGCAAGGCAAGATGGACTTGCCTTCAAGTTGTGGCTTTTCAACTCAGATTGGGTCATCGGCTTCCATCTGAGAAGCTGCCAGCCATAGACTCTCAGGGAGGAAAGGACTGATGGCTTAGCCAGCTTATTTGCTGGGCCTGTGACTCTCTGACAAGACTATTTCTTACTCTTGGTCCTAGAAGAAGTGGCTCTGTGAGCCCAGAAAGACATAAAAAGAGCAGCCAAATGCTGTCCTAGCTTCACAGGTGTTCCCACCAGTTCTTTTCCTGCTGCTTCTCCCAGTGAACCCTGCAAACTGTGGGCTCCTGAGCGAAATGTTTAAGCTTAAGCTTAGCACAGAGCATTCAGGTGAGTTTGGAAGGTTGGGCTGCTTCTTCAGCAGAATTCCAGCACATAGAACTATGCCAAATATTGTTGAGGAAGGAAGAGAAGAAAGGACCAGAGAGAGAAAAGCTAACAATTACAGAGAGAGGAGCTTTCAGGTATTTAAACATTATAAATCATAGATGGTGCCTGAAGGCCATGTGGATTTTTTTAGAAACTTGTGCATAGCTCTTTTTATATCCAGCTTGGAATTATACATTTTTATTACTCTAATTTGGGGTCTGAACATTTGCCATGGGTCATAAAATATTTATTCTATAAACATAAAGTGAATAAACATTCAGGTCAGAATCCAGTTACTCTAAGAACCCTTCACCAGAGAACTGGCTTCATTTGTTTGCTTCCATTTATTAGTAGTTTTCGCCACCTGTCGCTAAGATGCAGTTCCAGGTGTATTATCCAGGTTAGCCTTTCAGCAGATAGTGTGACCTCTAACTGGTGATTTTGGAAAGAAGTTGACACAGCTAAAATGTTTAGCTTTAGACTGAGCTCACATAGCTAACTATAGAACCACCCTTTTGTTGAATGTCCACACTCATTGATGTATGGATACAAACATATCATCAACTATCCAAGGAAAGGTTCTCTCTGAGGAGCTTCAAGCAACTGGCAGAAAAATATATCTTGGTCTGCTGCATTCCAGAATTCTTTAAGATGTTTCTTTTTTATGATGTCTTCTAAGTAATGAATAGCTTTTGTTAGATCTTCATTTAAAAAAACAGTAATAATGATAACAATACCAATAAATAGAATAATTTATTATTATTACTATTATTAACAAATATAATGAGCTTTGCTATTTAGAGACTGAAACAAGTCATCCTGAGTGGAGTTTAATTTTCCTCCCATGATGGGACAGGACTTAATAATTTGTGCCTAAGGAAGCCTATATAATAGTCTTACCTAATAATAGAGAAACATGTAAATTGACCATATCTCCGCTATGCCTATAGCCAATCAGAGTGAGTATGCAAATTAACCCAACAAAGATGATGGTTAATTTGCATACATACTCCTGGGAACCTCCTTGGCACCCAGCCGGCCATCGGAGGGATGGGGTGGGGGGTCCCTTCACAAGCCTCCAGGAGAGGCTGAACCTGGGATCAGAGGAAAGGAGAAAAAAATCAATGGAAACATATCCTCAGGCGAAGATAAAAAGAAAAATAAAGAAAGAAATGTCATATCCTATGAAAGATATATCTTGAAAATGCCTCAAGAAAGTTGTCACTTTTTCATGGTGAAGGGACTGGAGTCCATGTTGATGAAAATACCTTGGCGGTTACAGTGATGGGCAGTGACTGCAGCAGTGAGGTGATGGGGCTGGCACTTTCCCCTGATCAGCCTAGTCACATCCCACAAAGGGAAGCCAGTCTGGGGCTTAGGTCCCCTCCCAACAGAGAGCGGACTTAAGCCATCTGTAGGACATTCCCTGATGGCTCCCAGTATGTGAGATGGGGCAGGCTGGGCTGAGGGATCCCTCCTCATTGCACAAATTTTGTGCACCAGGCCCCTAGTCCTATATAATAAAGAGGTAATATGCAAATTGATCATCACTCCAACACACAAGATGTCTACTCTCATGTGGACAAAAGACGGCTGCCACAAGATGGCCTGTCGGGGAGGGCAGTTGTGGGCAATCAGGCCAGCAGGCAAGGGGAGTTAGGAGTGACCAGGCCTGCAAGAGAGGGCAGTTAGGCGCAATTGGGCCAGCAGGGGAGCAGTTAGGCATCAATCAGGCTGGCAGAAGAGTGGTTAGGGGATGAGCAGGCTCGCAGGCAGAAGCACTTAGGGGCAATAAGGCAGGCAGTCAGGCAAGCAGTTGGGAGCCAGCAGTTCTGGGTTGTGAGAGAGATGTCCAACAGCCTTTTTAGGCCCAATCCTACTGGGATCTTAATACTGGCTCCTACTGGGATTGAGCCTAAACAGGCAATCTGACATCTCTTGAGGGGTCCCAGATTGGAAAGGGTGCAGGCTGGGCCAAGGAAAACACCTCCCATGCATGAATTTTGTGCACTGGGCCTCTAGTAGAGTATAGAGAGGGAAAAATAGTAAATTCACAGTTACTATAGTTACAGTTACTATGAAACCTGACATGTAGACAATGAAATATTATTTAGTGCTAAAACCAATAAAAGAGCTATCAAGTCAATAAAAGACATGGAGGAAACTCAAATGCATATTACTGAGTAAAAGGAGCCAATCTGCAAAGGCTACATACTGTCTGATCCCAACTATAGGACATTCTAGAAAAGGCAAAACATTAACACGATCAGCTGCCAGGGGATAAGGAGAATGGAAGGATGAATTGGCAGAGCACAGAGGATTTTTACAGCAATGTATCTAGTCTGTATGATGCAATAGTGGTGATACATGTCCTTGTACATTTTTCCAAACCCATGGAATGTACAATATCAAATATAAACTCTAATGTGAACAATAGACTTTGGGTGATAATATTGTGTCAATGTAGATTCATTGACTGCAACAAATGTACCATCCTGGTGGTTGATAATGGGGAGACCGGATGGAGATGAGGGCTATATGGTGGTTCTCTGTACTTTCAGCTCAATATCTTTGCCCGAAGGCCATAAGTAATTCAACTGCAACATGTCCCAAACTAAAGGTATCATCTAAAATACTACCACTCACCACTCTTGCTCCTTGTACATTTCTGATTTTCAGAATGGCCTAATAATTTACCTAAGTTTTAAACTTAATATTCCATTCCTTCTCCTTTATGCCTCAAATCTAATAGTTATGATATTCTATCAAGTTCAATCTTTTGTATCACTTTCAAATCAACATCTTTATTTTCCATTTTCCTGGCACTGTGCTTAAAAGATTCTTCAGTTTTATCCTCCCTCTACCTGGCTCCCACAGAGGCCTTTTGAAAAGCCATCTCATCATGCCTCCCCCCACATCACAGCCTCCAGGCAAATTTCACAGATTAGGTCCAAGGGTAGTACCAAGGCTCCCACCAACACTTTGTTCCAGCTCCATTGATCTTAATACTGGCTCCTGCTAATGCCAGGCCTGTTCCCACCTCATGCCTCTGTTCCTGCTAATGTCAGTCCTGACTGAGTGACCTGTACCTCCTCCCACGGACACAGCCCTCTCTATCCTCCAAGCACAAGCTCAGATGGCCCTTTCTCTGCGAATCTTTCCCTATAGGCCTCTGTTTCCCACAAAGTGTGGTGATGTCTTTCTTAGCTGCATAAAGCATTTTGCTGGCACTTGCAAGGACATTGTGTTGAAATTAATTATGCTCAATTATGTTTCTATCCCATGAGATCATGAGCTTATTAACTGAAAGAGTCTGTCTTATTCAACTTTGCATAGCCCAATGGCTGTCATTTATTTAGAGCTAATGTTTCAGTATTTCCATTCAACTATTTTTATTGTTGACAGTATTATAGATGCCTCCCCATCCCACCCCCTACCCTCCCACCCAACCCCTGCCCCACTCTAGGCCTTCATCACATTATTATCTGCATCCATGAAATTTGCATATATACATATATGTTCTTTGATTAATCTCTTCTACTCCCCTGACCCCTTTCCCTCTGACATCTATCAGTTTGAAATCTAATGAGTAAAATAAACTAATGATCAAAATAGGTCCATTAAATTTTTTTATCATTGAGAAGCTGAACGCCTTTATATAGAGCAGCATCCTAAGTGTAGACAGCAGACCATACAGGACATGGGCAGCATAAGATACCCAGATTGACATATATCTTTTTGTTGCTGTTTACCCATGTCAGTCCTAGTATGTAATCATTCTTCCCTTGCTCATTCTGATTCATTCTTTCATCCATTCATTTGTTCACATTTGTGTTAGACAAAAGATAGCAGTCCTTAAAAAAAATAGTACACTTTTTCAAAAGCTATTAGTAAGATAAATTTGCCTCTTTTTTTTTAAAATCCTCACCTAAGGATATTTTTCCATTGATGTTTAGAGAAAGTGGAAGAAAGAGGGAAAGACAGGGAGAAATATCAATATGAGAGAAACACACCGATTGGTTGCCTCCTGCAAGCACCCCGACCAGGGCCTGGGCTGAGGAGGAGCCTGCAACCGAGGTACATGCCCTTGACCAGAACTGAACCTGGGACCCTTCAGTCCTGAGGGCAGAGGCTTTATCCATTGAGCCATAACAGCTAGGACTGACTCTATTGTTAGGTCCCTCTATGGATGCAAATCCTAGATGAATGGTCACAAACTTTTTTTCTTGTGAAAGCAATGAGAATATCAAAGGTTTGGACTTCAGCTTGCTCTTGGTTAGTTGTGAAAACTATGTCTTTTCAACAAAGAATGAATCATTGTTGATGGCGGATAACCACCCTAGCTGAGAGGACTTTGCATAATGCAATTATTGCATAATCATGTTATTTGTATTCCTTGACAGAAGAATTTACAATGGCTCATTTAATGAGAAATTGAACAGAAGATGTGTTTGAAAAATTAATCAATTTTTAATAATATATGGCACCGATATGGGCCATCTCTGGCAGGGCTTATACCTATAAACTAAGGGTCCGTGAATACCAATTACAATAAAAAAATAAGGTATGTATTATTTCCCTAAGAAAATTGCTTTTAAAAATATGCATTCTGACATTCTCAAGATTAATTACACAATTATACAGTTCCAAAGTGTAATCAGCAAAATTCTAAGTCATGGTGAGAAAGAATGAGCATTTAGATTTACTAAAAACTCAAAAGCCTAACTTATAATGAAACTAGCTTTACAAAGTCGTTGAAGTTTAGAGAATATAGCTTTTCAATAACAATATTTTCCAATGTTCTATCTAGCAAAGTCTTGGGATTGGGGGTAATTTAACAGTAGTAAAGACAAAATGATTAGAACAATGCAGAAATACACTGAGTCAAAACAAAAGCTGAACATTGAAAAGCTGAAGGAAACAAGGCAGTTGAATAAAGGGGGGTTGGATAAATACATTTCAGAAGAAAAGTCATTTCTGGAAATGATTTTAGATTGTTGAATGAAACTACTGCTTTCAAAAGGCAGGTATTAATGGGAATATAGAGAGATAGAAATCGTGGGTGAGAAATTAGCTTTGAGGTTCAGGAGTTTCCAACTCAAGACCCTGTAGTTCTAAAAATCCAAGCCAAAAAGTTGGAGGCCACACAGTCCAAGTAGATTAAGTATCTCAGGACTCCCCAGTATCGTATGCTGCCCATGCCCTTCATGGTCTGCTATCTACACATAGGATGCACGGCTCCTATATTGTACCAGTGAATACATGATCCTCTCTCTTCCAAATCCAAAGGCAGGCAGCTCTGATTATCAGACAGTTCTCCATTATATTACACAGAAACAAAGGTTCTCTGCTCTTTCTAATCACCTGTCCTAGTTCCAGCCCATGGTACCACCAGAACACCGTTTTGTCTGCTCTGACATTACTTGAAGACAACCACCAAGCTCTCCTTCCCTCCCAACTTCCAGATTCTCAGTCTCTAAGCTAAATAACTTCAACTGCTTTCTTCAATACCTTTTTTCACATATTCCCCACAATGCTAAAATTCCTAGACACTAAGACTTACCCTATTCTTCCAGCTATCACCAAACCAGTTTCTGACATATAGAAACTTCCAGTAAATGTTGTTGGATGAAGTTCTATATAATTGAACTTTAGTTCAGATGAAGTGCTATATCCTCTTAGTATTGGGTCCCTCTCCCCTGATCTTGACCATCACAAAACAAGGTTCATTAGCATTGTTGTGTCTATACTTCAACTTTGGGGTTAGACAGAAGGTCACGAAGGCAGAAAGGGTCCACATTGGCTTCCCAAAGGTGGCTGAAAGAGGCACAGTATCTGGGAAAAGAGGGGAAAAAATTTACTCCTAAGAGAATCAAAGCATACATTGATTGCACTGAAGGAGTCAGGTGCAAAAAAGGACCAAGAGAACTTGGTAAGCGCGTGGTAAGAGCTTGGTAGTACACATCCTGTGTTTGTAATTATTTACCATGTGTTTTGCCATAAAAATGAACCCTATGAATAAACTTCCTAAAGGTGTATCAGCTGGGCAGTAAGAAAAAAAAAAACAAGGTACACTCTGGCATTTCATTCTGCTTGTTGCTCCAGAGAGAAGAAAACCCTCTCTTCAGGAAGGGGGGTGGTGGGGAGTGAAAATGAAGGAGAAAGGCTTCTCCAGGCTTGAGAAGAAGGAGAAGAAGAAAAGCATGAGAGCCTGATTCAGATACGAAAGAAAACACTAACATGGCTGGCATGGCTCACTCCATGGTTGAGCATTGACCTATGAACCAGGAGGTTAAGGTTTGATTCCCATTCAGAGCACATACCCAGGTTGTGGGCTCAATCCCCAGTGTAGGCTGAGCATGTCTCATCATTGATATTTCTCTCTCTCTCTCCTCCCTTCCTCTCTGAAATCATTTTAAAAACAAATTTTAAGGAAACACTAGTGTGAGAATTCCTGACAAGGAACCATCTATAATAATAAAAAGTGTAACTTGCTAATTAGACCAGATGACTTTCCAGACGACCTTCCAGATGAAGCCAGAGCTGCGAAGGAAGCCAGTGCCAGCAGCTGGAGGAAGGAATGCCTACTCTTGCACAAATTTCATGCATCAGGCCTCTAGCATGATATAAAGAAATATAATAATGTATTTTATCACATTATTAGTTACACTAGAGGCCTGGTGCACGAATTTGTACATGGTGGGGTCCTTTGGCCTGGCTGGCAATCAGGGCTGGCCAGCTTGGGGGAAGGACCAGATCACGGGAAGCTGGCTGTAGGAGCACACTGACCACCAGATTGCAGCTCCTGGATTGAGCATCTGCCCCTTGGTGTTCAGTACACATCTTAGCTACCAGCCAGTCATCTGGTCATAACAGTCACTTAGACTTTTATATAGATATTTCATGGGCTTGTAATTGGAACCATAGTTCTGGTTTCAGATTAGTTTGTAATAGTCAATAGCCATGGTCTTCCAGAAGCACTGACGGAGCCAGGGGCCCAAAAAGTCCAGGACACACTTTTGATCTTTCTCTTAGCTCACCCATCTCAGAAGTGAGGCTGCTCTCTCCCTCAACCTTCCCTTTATGTTAGCTAATGATAAAGAGGCTTGCCTATTCTAGGAGCAAAATATTAGAGGCCTAAAAGATTCAAGCTCCCTTGCATAATGCTCCTCCCACTGTAAGGCCTGAAACTCAAATGGCATGAATCATCCTATATAATAAAAGAGAAACATGCAAATTTGACCGTACCTTGGCTCCTGGTTGGCTATGCTACCAGTCAATTGGGAGCAGGAGCAGGGCCAAGTGGCATGAATACAGGGCCCAGGGGTGGAGATGAAACTGCGGTGGCAGGGAGCGCCCAGCCCTCAGGCGCTGTGAGCAGAAGTGGCAGCAAGTGCTCAGTCCCCAGGGCTAGGTGGTCGCAAGCAGCTGGGGCTGAGCTGAGCAGGGTGATGGCTGGGTGTGAGCCATCAGTTGGACATCCCCTGAGGGCTCCCAGTATGTGAGAGGGGGCAGGTTGGGTTGAGGGACCACCCACCCCCAGTGCACAAATTTCGTGCACCGGACCCCTAGTTACATGTAAATGGTAAGTACCTCAAAAGTGGGCATCGAATCTTATCCTACTCTTGTGTCATTCCTAAATCATAGAATACTAATCAGCATTCAGCCTCTAACACATAATTCTTTAAGATTCTGTAATTAAAGTAAGAGAGCATAACTAAAACACACAACATATTTTAAACATTGGACATACCAATAATTACATCTGCACACTGAATTATTATAAATTTAAATGTGTTCTATACTCTCAATAACTGCTTATGAAAAACCTAGAATACTGATTTACATGCATTTGATATTACAGATTTATTTATTTAAAAAATCATGAAACATCAGAATCTATGTCATGCATATGACACTACTTGGAAATGTGAAGGAGTAAGAAAAAAGCATAAGTTATGCCTCAATAAATTTATCATATTGCTTTTCACAAAAATGATGCAACCTTAACTGTCACAAAGCAGATGGCATTATTTCATACATTCATTTAGTTTTATAAGTATGTTTCCAAATAGATTTATTACAAATGTCTATTTTTTTTAATTTGGTAACTTATGGATTTTAGAGAGAGAGGAAGGGCTAGCGGGAGAAACATGGATTTGTTGTTGAACTTATTTACACATTCATTGTTTGGATCTTGTATGTGACCTGACCGGGATTTGAACCTGCAACAACCTTGGCATATCAAGATGACACTCTAACCAACTGAGCTACCCAACCAGGGTACAAACATCTCTCTTTCAAAATACTGTTAAATCAATAATATATAAGTTATTATGTGTTCTACATAGCTCACACCTCAACCAATGTCTGCAATGAACATATGCAAATAAACTCTTTTGTATATTTTTTTTAAGATAGGGAACAATAATCTACGTGGGCCATTGTTTTTATTTATGCCATTGTCATAGGCAAGAATCGGTGGTTAGAAAATAGTGAATGGCTTGATAAATGCTACTTGCTATCTATTCTAGATCAGAGGTGTGAACATCTGGACAAAGTTATACTTAGCCTAAAAATTAGTCACAGAAAATAAAAGTATCCAAAATATTTATTTATTTACCATCTGTTATTTTGTAGGGATGTACAGGAAAGAAATTTTATCGCTGATACTAGCATAACTTCAAGACTTCGTAGAAAGATAAATGGTCAAAATGTAGATTACAATGGCTGGAGACTTCTCTAGGAGGGTAGATTGTTTTCAACATATCTGTCTTGAAAACCCAAAGCCACCTCATAAAAAATAGCCTACATTTCTTGAAAATCCAAAATACCAAACACTCCAGTTAAGGATGGCTCTGAGAATATAGGGATAACCATAGTTAATGACCTTGCTGAGAGATGGTTTAACCTTATGTTGAACAGCTGCCCTTGGGGTTGGAAGGTCGTTTTCCCTTAATGGCTGATCATTTATTTAGTGTGCTTTTCTGGAAGTAAGCCAAGACATTAAATAGAAACTCAGAAGACAGAGAATACAATTTCACAGCTTTAACCACAGGTTGATATGAGGTCAAACATGGGCCCCAGAAATGGGCTCTGATAGATCTTAAGGGTCCACATGACATGAGCTAGGTCTCCCAGTACCCTGTCATGTCCAAGGCACTGTGGCAGGAAGAAATCATGATGGGGCTAAGAATTGAGCCACTTAAAGTTTTATCTTGGCTGAAAGCAAGAATCTCTTTGATATTGACAAGTCAATTCATTGTACCATGTCTCAGTTTTCCAAAAAGTGGAACATATCCTTGCTTGAATCACTAAGTTTTGGTGAAGCTCAAGCAATAATAGGGATAAACGTACAGAGCCTATTATACAAAATTGTACAACACAAAACAATGACGTGGTCTTGATTCTAAATAAGAGCATCAATTTTTCAGATTGATGAATCAATTCTAGTCACCTACAGAGGAAGGCATGGAAATAGATGAGAAACCCATACTCCAATATGGCCTCAGGGAAATTGTTTCAGTATGTAAGATTTCAACATTCAAATTCTGAAAGTGGTCATCTGGTTGCTGTTCTTTAACTCACAAAAGATTTACTTCCCTTCTTCAGTTTCTTCAAGTTACAGTTAGGTAAGTCAGACATGCTTCTCTTGGGATAAAACTGATCTAATCCATTTGCATAATGCTTTATGGGATGCTCCCCCTAAAACACCTTCACATGAAATGATTTCCCACATGACAAAGTGTGCAGTTTGCAGAGCAAGCGTTATTATTCGTATTATTCCACACGTGAGGAAAATTCAACTCGACTCATTAAGGTCTATTAAAATTAAATATTATAGTACTTTCTGAGTACATACCCTACTGTATCTTGTTGGGTATCAAAGAAACACAATGATGTCTATGACCACATTCCAGTTATCAAGACAAGCAGCTAAGTGCACTGCACAGTAACTCACTGAGTTTCTGTTGTGTGATTCAGAAAGGAGACATGCCGGACTCAAAGCTGTACAGAGAGCCCGTGATGAGTCAAGACAAACACCACTGCTTCACCCCGAGTGAGTGGTCAGTGTATTTTTAACAGATAGCTCCAGAGCTATTGGCTTTACACTGAAGAGATCTGTTGTAGTTCATAAAACTGGGTAATCCCAAAGCTAAATTTTCATCCATAGTACTAGACATGTGAACATTTTATTTTTCTATTTAAGTCAGTAGTAATCATTGATGGGCAACCACAAATAAGGATATGGCTGAGACCCTGAAGGATGAGTGATTTTCTCAAGGCAATAAAATTTGAAATCATAATGGGGACTGAATCTTTTGTGAATAATGTGACCTTGAGAAAAGTTGCTTTAAGCCTTCACTTTCTCATTTATGAACATATATTGACAGCGTGTAAAAATAATTTATATTTATACAGGTGTGTGTATACATATACACACATATATCATAAATATCTATAAATAACAATACTGAACATGTATTTGTTGGGGAGTTAAAGATTGTATGGTGGATTGCTGAATGACTCTTAGGACCCCTTCTCAACTATCAAAAATATACTGATTGATACATACAATTGATCAATTAGACAAAATATGTAATATCTTTGAACATTATATAATACTAGAGGCCCGGTCGGTGCACAAAAGTCATGCCCGAAGGGGGGGATGTCCCTCAGCCCAGCCTGCACCCTCTCCAATCTGGGACCCCTCGAAAGATGTCCTACTGCCAGTTTACAGAGATCTGGCCTCTCGCAATCTGGGACTGCAGGCTCCTAACTGCTCACCTACCTGCCTGCCTGCCTGATTGCCTCTAACCACTCTGCCTGCCAGCCTGCTCGCCCCCAAATGCCCCCCCAACCATCCTAATTATCCAAAACTGCCCCCATGCCAATGTGCTTGCCCCCAACTGCCCCCCCCTGCCAGCCTGCTCACCCCCAACTGTTCCCCCTGCTGGCCTGCTTGCCCTTACCTTCCTTCCCCACTGGCCTGCTCACCCCCAATTGCCCCCTGCTGGCCTGCTCACTCCAAACTGCTTTCCCCTGTTTTGATCACCTCCAACTGACCCCCAATGACAGCCTCTCACCCCCAACTGGCACCCCTGCTGGTCTGCTTACCACCAACAGCCCCATCCCCCACCAGCCTGATCACTCATAACTGCCATTCCATCCTGGCCTGGTCACCCACAACTGCCCTCCCCTTTTGGCCTCTAACCACCTCTACCTCGGTCCCACTACAATAGCTTTGTCCAGAAGAACATCCAGAATGTTTCCTGGAAGGCCTTCCAATCTAATTAGCATTTTATTAGTATAGATAGAGTCCTGGTGCATGGGTGTGGGCCAGCTGGTTTGCCCTAAAGAGTGTCATGAATCAGGGTGGGGGTTCCCTTTGGGTGTGGGGAGGCCTGGACAAGGGGCCTATGGTGGTTTGCAGGCCAGCTATACCCCCATGGGATGAGGGTTCCCACTGTGGGAACGTGGCCAGTCTGGGTGAGGGCTGAGGGCTGTTTTCAAGCTGGCCACACCCCATTGGGGGGCGGGGCGCTAGCCAGCCTGAGGGGCTGATGGCTGTTTTCAGGCTGGCCAAGCCCCCCAGTGGGGACCTTCACCTCATGGAGGTATGGGCAGCCTGGGTGAGGAGCTGAGGACTGTTTTCAAGCTGGCCACACCCCCTTCAGGATGGGGGTCCCTGCTGGGGTGCCTGGTCAGCCTGGGTGAGGGGCTGATAGCTGTTTGCAGGCTAGCCAAGCCCCCCAGTGGTTACCCTCACCTCATGGGAGTGTGGCCAGCCTGAGTGAGGAGCTGAGAGCTGTTTGCATGCTGGCCATGCCCCATAGCAATCCAGGCTCCCAGCCCCTCCTTTTTTTTTTCTTCTTCTTTTTTTTAGTGCCCCTTGAGCAGAGGCCACTTGGCTAGAAGCAGGTATCTGGGATTCATTTATCTTCTGTAATTGAAACTTTGTAGCCTTAAGCAGAGGCCAGGGCCAGCCAGGGCTGGTGGGAAGCTTGGCTTCCTCCATATCCAGAGGCAACCCAAGCCTCCTGCTAGCTCCAGCTCCATGGCCACCTCCAGCTTAGTTGGGTTAATTTGCATACTCACTCTTGATTGGCTGATGGGCATGGCTGGTGGGTGCAGTGGAGGTATGGTCAACTTGCACATTTCTCTTTTATTAGTATATATCCTTACTAGTAAGCTTTTATTGTTAATTGGGGGGAAAGGAGACATATGCAAAACTTTAAACAATAAAAAAAGAATTTTGTTGTTTTTGCTATTTAATATCAAATCAACACCCAAGCTATTTTAAATTACAATTGCCATCCATGATCCTGAATATTCAACATTATCATAAATAACATGAATTATAGAATTTTATCCAAGCAGAGTATAAAGATTAAAATGCTTAAATATAATCTTATTAAATAATGTTACTCCAATAAATTTTATTAGATATATATGATTAAATGTATGTAAAGGTTTTTATAGACCTAATCCACAACTCTATAACCTTGTCAATATGAAGATCAATATAATAAGATTTTACATCAATAGAAGTATACCATTACTTAGTTCTAAGAATAGAGATCTTACTACTCATGACAGCAGCCCATTACATTATTGACTGTCTCTGATTATTAGGAAATACTTTTCATTGAGCCCTATAATCTTACTCAGAAGTCCTTTAGAGGCACATTAGCTCAGTTCATGCTTCATTAGGTCATGAATATGATATCTTTGGTAAAACTCATTACTAGGGTTCTTGATAAGAACATAAGCAAGGGAGATGCAGAAGGTTGAGACATAAGATTGTGACTATGAAAAAAATTAAAGATTATATAATTTTACCATGTGTGAGCAAGAGAAATAAAAATAGAGACAAAGGAATGAAATTTAATGGAAACTTACAATGAATGAAAATTATTTTCACAGGTTAACTCCAGTATCCATCACCCTCTCCTCTGATTTCTTCCAGAATTGTTAACATTTTTCTATCATATGCTATTACCTGTATTCTTATAAGCTATTTATATTTCTCTCGCTAGACTGATTGTCTCCAAGCCAGAGGCAGTGTCTTATTTTTTCCTTTGTATGTGCTCCAATGCAAAAAATATGCCTGGCACATAGTAGGCATTTAGTGTTGGTTGAATAAATGAATTAAATTTTCAGTTAATAACCTGTCAGTGTAGACAGAGAGACACCTACTCATTAGCATATCAATTGCACATTCTGCAAACGTCAGAGAAGGATGTACATCCAAAGGAGGAGGCTGGATACACACCTTTTTCGGCCCTTTTGATTTTGATAGGCTCAGGACCAAGGCACTAACATAAATATCATGTATTCTATTCAATTCCTCAATAAATTTATTGAGTCTAAGCCATGCCATTAGTAGAAACTGCCACAATAAAAAAATATCGTAACAATTTCGCTCTATGAAATGGAAAAAAATCTATACTTAAGCAACAAATTCTATTACAGAAAGATCAAAAACTATATATTTTTTTTCTTCCTTAGATTTGACTACATTTGCCCATACAACCTGGTTCTTTTCTCAGAGGTCGTTCAAAGCATTCTTAAGTTTTCCCATGAGCCGCTCCTGTGCCTTTTGAGATTTGCAGCATCGTTACTGAACGGATTTCTAGTTGTTAACTGGTATCTTAGTTAAATATATGTTTTCTCCTTTGGATATTTATGACAAACTCTCTGGGTTTGCCAAAAGTCTGTTTACTTTTTATTTTTAACATACTGAAGAAGAGATACGTGATAGATAGATAATAGATCATCTCTACAAAAAGAAACATATCTCCATATATTACTATTTTATTCATTAAAAAGTAAATAGAACTGAAGAAGAATTATAATGAATCACTCAAGGAAAGAGAAGCAACAATAGAAACAAAGGTTGAATTATAATAACTCCATTTTTTAAATTGAAAAGGATACATTTGAGCAATAAATTCTATTTTAGAAAGTCCAGGATGTTCATATTAAAACTGCTTTCTTTTTTCTCTTCCCAGCATGATACTCTGCTTACATTTATGAGTTGATTACTTCTAATTGCAAAATTCCTATGCTATGCATCGCATAGCCACCTATCCTTATTTCCAATAGCATAGTTTTTAAAGACTGCGTGTACATCAGGGGACAGTGATTATGATTGATAAGGCAGATAAGAAGTCAAATCAAAATTACATGCATTATTAATTTTTATTTCCCGTACGGATGATCAATTTCTTAAATTACTCTCAGAAACTCTTTCCCTGTATGTTTCTTATTCTACACACAATGGTTTGCCAAGCAGAATACTGAGGAAATACTAAACTTAAGATTGATATGAAAGACACACAATCTTGGAGCAAATATAATGTTTAAAAACATATGAGGATCCTAAAATGTTTTATGTAAATAAAATTCTGTTTTCTATTCACTTACATTGTCATCTCAAAGCTTCATGACAGAACAAATTAGCCTTACACATCACAGACGGGTTGCAGGGATAACATCAGCTCCAAAGTAGCTAATAAACTCTTCATTATGAGCACAGGAAGCCACTTCGATAGGTTGCCTCGCCTCACACAAGTGCTCCACCAAGGCCAGGAATGAGTCTGCAACTGAGGTACATGCCCTTGACTGGAATCGAACCTTGGACCCTTAAGTCCATAGGCCAATACGCAATCCACTGAGTCAAACCGGCTAGGGCAGAATTTAGTTATTTTGATCTAGGTTTTCATCTGGTGATTTTTGTTGAAACATAAAACTGATTTCTTGCATTACCTTGCTCCGGTGCCAAATGGCAGGGGGTTTATTAGTGATTTTTTTTTATAAGACATGCACTCATTTGCATTAGAAGCTGAAGCCCAAGCAAAATTGGAGCTAGAATACATCTTCCATTAAAATAAAGGTCAAAATTGACTATTCACCCGAAGGATTTAAATTTTTAATACCCACAGCACAGCCAAGGTGATCGTGGAATGTTACAGATGTGAGAAAAAAGAACTCATTTTGCCATGCAGAATTTAGAAAGCAAGTGAGCAAACTGAGAGGGACTTTCCACTCTCTTTCACCAAGTACAATAAGGTCATAGGGCATGCTGAATTTTCCAGTCTCAAAATCTAGCACACTGTCGCTGAGAGCCGAACTAGAGTGCAAAACTAAAGATAATTGGTTACCACATTCTAAATCATTTCGGAACACAGATGAATTGCCTATCCTGTTTTGCATTTTTTAAGTTATTGGTTAGGACTTGAGGCATTATAATAAGTTTACAGAGTTTATTTCTTTGATGTTCCTTCTACATAATATTTTAGTCAGAGATTAAAAGTTATTCTCCTTGATGCCCTAGCCAGTTTGGCTCAGTGGATAGAGCATCGGCCTGCGGACTGAAAGGTCCTGGGTTCAATTCCGGTCAAGGGCATGTACCTTGGTTGCGGGCACATCCCCAGTAGGAGGTGTGCAGGAGGCAGCTGGTCAATGATTCTGTCTCATCGACATTTCTTATTCTCTATCCCTCTCCCTTCCTCTCTGTAAAAAATAAATAGAATATATTTTTTAAAAGTTATCCTTTTTGAGAGAATGGGTCTAGAAACATGTTTTAGTTGTTGTTCATTGGTTTTGATATTACAAGCACATGGTCAATAGTATGCAGAGATTGACAGCAAAGATGCTTCCTTGCCAATAAGACACATCAGCAGGTACGTGAGCTCCTCCATAGCCACTAAGCAGACCTAGATGTACAGACTTGGATTCTACTCACATATTCTTCTATAAGAGATATTCTGATACCAAAATGAGGAAAAGTCACATAAGTGAATCTATTTCCACCCACCCACAGAGAAGATAACTTGAAATGATTGGTGATAATTAAAGTTTGTTGAAGATTTCAGAGGTTCAAAGTCACTTTCCTCTAAGATTTAGGCTTGTAATTAATGTCTGCAAAGAAGGTTACTTTGCTCCTTATTCAGGGGAAAATCACAGAAACTAAAGATAATGTGAATGTATCAACACAAACATACGCATATGCTCATAAATACATCCTATGATACAAGAAGAGTACATTTTTAGTAACTATGACTTATAGCTCGATTTTGTCTATGAGCGTATGGTAACAGATGGTGAGAGGAAGTGGAAAATTAATGTGTATATTCATTTTTTTTAAAGGAGATATGACATGAAATCAAGAAAGTCGGAATGAGTGACCCATTTTAACGGTATACATCTAGGTTTCTGTGGGGGGTATGCTAGTTAAACTAATGCAGCCCTTCTAAGAGGAAAAAAATGGCATGACTTTAGTGGAATCCTCAGGGGTGAGATTATTTATATTTAACTAGAAGAAATATGCACTCTACAAACCCGCCTGAAACATCATTCTGCATCTCTGCAGGCTTTGCCTGCTGCCTCTAGTTCCTTTTAGGATCATGGACACTTGAATAGGGGGTCTCACTTCAGTGGCTTGCCTGTAACCTTGTGATTACTGGTCTTCTATCATTAGCAAGGGTGTCAGGCATTCCTACTAGAAATGATGTTCTGCTTCACTGTGGCCAGGTTCTAACTCCTTGGAGTAACATCCTATTTAAACACTACATGCTGTGGTGAATTTCAGAGTAAAAATGTAGGCAATACAAAACCCAGCTGCTGTCTCTGTTTTACTAGATATTAATTGCATAGTTGTATTTATCTGCTAATTAACTATTTGTTTTTATAAATATACTAGAGTCCCAGTGCACGAATTCATTCACATTAAAAGTATATTCATTGGAAGGTGGCTGGTGGGTGGGATTGGGCAAGATGGGCTGGACACGCCCTGGAGCCTCCCTCCCCAGCCAGCTGCACTGGGGCAGTGAGAAGGGTCCCTCCAGCAGGTTGGGACCCTTGGCCTGTGGGGATCAGGCCCGACACCGGCATTCTGACCATTCCCCAAGGGGTCCCAGAGTGCGAGAGGGCACTCTGCAGAGTTGTTGTCACTTGGCAACACCTGCGTTGAGCGTCTGCCCCCTGGTGATCATTGTGCATCACAGCTACCAGTCAGGTGGTCTTATGGTCAGATAGTTGCTTAGTTTTAAGTAAAACCAAGTCCAAAAAGATAGGAAGTTTGAGCTATTTCTTCTCTCCCATGATGCTTGTGATTTCTTATACAAATGACCTGAAAATAATATAATAATATAATCTATAAGAAGAGATAACGCTGGATATACATTCAGTAACTGTTGACAAAAGTTATTTAGCATGTGCCTGTCTGCATAATTAAATACAACAATACTAGTAAAGTCAGCTGGTGGAAAGAGAACCAGGTTGAGTAAGATCTGTGTATTGAGCAGAAATGGGCTACGTGTGGAGCAGCCACAGTGAGCAGGACCACCCTCTTAACAAGGCGAGGATCAAAATGGAAAGGCTCAATTTACACAGTAGGTGGATGTCCTTCTCCCCCCTCTCTGAATAATAAAGATATATATACCCAGCTGGTGTTGCTCAGTGGTGAGTGTCAACCTATGAACCAGGAGATCCTGGTTTGATTCCCAGTCAGGGCGCATGTCACGGTTTTGGTTTTGACCCCCAGTGTGAGCTGTGCAGGAGGCAGCTAATCAATGATTCTGTTTTATTATTGATGTTTTTTTCTCTCTCTGAAATCAGTATATAATAAAGATGCACAAGTTACATATTTTCCTCCTCCAAAACAAGATAAGATCATGAGAAGTAAGAGGACAGACTACAGCTGAGGAGGAAAGGGGTTCACGATATTCCTAAAATGTTTTCACTTTCTATTTCCTTCCTTTAGTTTGCTTTTACAAATACGTATTTCTTATTCTGGAGTTAACCTAATCATGTCTCTGGGAGACACGGCCAGGCATCTTTCTGACAAAGGGACGAAGGGAGTGGAGGGGCTCAGTGGCAAGACACTCTAATCTAGATAGGATATGAGCAACTCCCCAAATCCTTTTTCCCCTTTTGGTCCAGGTTGCAGAGAGCCTCAAGAACATTGTCAGAACATCAGCAGTTCGGCGATTTACAACTGGCCGCACTTCAATAAGCCTGTTACAATTCTATCCTGGGAGGCAGCCAGGTTTCATAGCAAAGACGTGGTACTGACAGTCACCAGTCCTGAGTTCTGTTCCCAGCTGCAATGCACACGCCCACTGGGACCTTGCTGGTATCACTTCTGCCTCTGAGACTCCATTACCTGCTCTGTAAAGTGAACAATGGATTAAGCTACCCCTAACGATCTCTCTGTCTCTCTACCTGCTCCCTCAGGCTTCACCAGTTAAAAAACAATGTTCAATGACTAAACACCTTTGCTGTTACATTATTCAACTAAATCTCCTTGTGCTTAAATAAAATGGTGTTAATAATATATTTCCCATCAAGTGGGGATTTTCCCATTTAAACTTATTTGTTAATGATAAAGAAAATTGAAAGGTCGTGGCAGAGGTCTTTCTAACCATTTTGAAAGAAGAGAGATTTTAGATTGGCCAGGAAATCTGAAATTGAACACAGAAGATCGTGTCCACAAAAGAGGAACACCAGAGTCATGTCAGCCCTGTGAAGGGTTGGGCATGCGTGGGGCAAGGATCCGTAAACGAAGAACCTTAGATACACTATAAAGGGAACGGATAAGAATAAGCTCCTACAAGGTGAAGGCTTCATAGAGATAATGTTTTTGTATTGTCTGTCTAGCCATCATACTTTTATTTCACTTAATATGTGTGTATGTGCACACACATATTTATATAGATTAGTTTATATAGAAAAGTTTATTATATATAGTATATATATAAAACATTTTAATGGAAATATATATAATTTCCCCTTTCTCTGTCTTCAAAATTTTAATATTTCTAGGTCCAGCTCTAATCTGTAATTTCTTTAGCCCCAATGCATGGGTATGAGTGAAATAAATTAGCACAGCCATTAGGAAGAAAATAATTTTACAACTGTTGAGCAACACCTTTCCCTTCAGGCTATCTCTACAACTCTTATCTTCTGCCCAACCAAAATCAGCTTGAGCACATACAAAACCTCCTGCCTCACTTCAGTAAAAATAAAAATAGGCTTCACAATAATACTACATAGGACATTTTCTTGGGTTTGTGATTTATGTATTGCATTCAGAATGTTCTTCGAAACAGTCAAAGAAATACAATTTTTAATCCCACCAACATACAGGGCTGATTCAGTCTGGAGAGCACAACCGACCTTGTGGGCCATCTCACCGCATTTGCAAGCCTAACAGCAGAAATAAAGGCCCCATGAGATGTCCACCCCGGATGTCCACACTGATGCGTGAGATGGCTGAGGGACCAATGATTGCAAATATCCTGGAGAATCACCCCTGGCCTGCTGCGGTGGCCGGTGGGCTCTGACAGCTCCCTTTAGCTGTAGTTCAGGCTTTCTCGGTGGGGAATTAAGGGATAGGACTGCCCCGCATTCCAGGCACGAAGAAAATGGAAGAACATCTGTTCATTTTTATAGCTCAGCCTTATTTGGATGCAAACTGTTTCCCACAAACAGCTACCCTTATCAGTCAACTATTCTTCTTAAAATCAAAACATCTCATCAACATCCCCCAAAAGGCTCATTTGTTTCCTGCTGAAGCTACTACAAAGCACATTAATTGGCTTCATTAATTGAGCAATCAAGGGCATGGAATGTCAATAACTCGCATGCAGGTTTTGTGGCAGAGAATTATTAGTCAAGGCTGGAGATCTGCTTTTCCTTCTCGTTGCCGAAGAACATAAAGCATATATTGCAATCTGTGAACCATTTTGCAAACTGTCCCGGGAGAACCCAGGTTGGAAGAAAAAGGCCTTCCCCCTGAAAGTATTAGGCTTCATCGCTAGCGAAAAGATGATGGGTTTGGGGCCAATTAGGCTGAAAGATAATTATCTAATGAATGTAAATTTATTCCCCCTATGTGTATACCAACAAAATGTCACTTAAGTCATTAGAAAGATCTTGGCCAATGTCAATGTTTACAGGGCAATCTAACCATGAGAAAAAACACTTAACTAAGCTGTCCAATTAAATGTTTGTGAGCCCTGGGTACATGTAATCAAAGACGTGGGGTAAGTAGGAGCAGAAATTGAAAGCATCTAGTATTGCAGGGCCCCAGGGAACAGGTCTGTTCATTCCAAATATAAGCTAAGATCCAAGGCTGAAAATCTTCCTGGGAGAGATTATTGTATTGATTCAAATAATAAAATAAAATCTTCCCCTGGGGATATGACGTAGAGAAGAGGAACTTTAAGCACACAGGCTAAGTTAGCAGTGGGGAAGAAAGGCAAAGAGAGGGAAAAGGGGCCAGCTAGGGGCTGCAGTGCCTGGGAGGTATGAGCATAGCTATGTTACCTGCCGTCTGTTAAGCAGACTCGGGATCTGGTATCTTTCTCTTTATACTCCACTTGGGCCAGGCTCTGTAGCAGTCCATCGGCAGGGGCAGAATTGAGGTCTGGAGAGTGGACTAAAGGAAGGGTCATTCTGTACCCAGAAAATAGATCGCTCAGTATAGTAAGATGACTAGTTCATGAGGAGCTCTTCCGATGAACAATTCTGACTGACTACGATCCATAGTCAGTATTCACAAGTCAATAAACACCCTAGATGCTGAGCTAGAAATGAGTGTTTCCTGATCAGTTTCCTCAACCAAGATGCTCAGGCTCAGGCATATGGAGATCAATCAACATTACTGTCATCAGATCTATTTGTCACAGTCACTGTTTGTGGCTTTGGCTTAATAAAAGAGGTAGACCCATTTTACAAGATGGATCAGGATCTTTTCTATTTACAGCCTTTAATCCAGAAAAAAGCTAAGTTCATCAAGAGTTGGAGAGGACTAAAAAAATTATACCTTCCTTATACAAATGATAGTGGCCTGGTGCATGGATTCGTGCACATTGAAAGGAAATTAATTGGAAGAAATATTTTAATATCGCTATTCCACCCTTTATAATAGAAGACAATGATGGGTCAAAACACATATGTGTGATTGGAGCCAGCAAGAGCTTTATATATATATAGCACATGTGTGAGTCAAGTTAGCCTTTTATAAATATAGGTTAAACATACTTAATGTGGCCTGCTTTCTAATTTAAACTTTTTCCAGCCCTGTGAAGCACCCCAACTTCTCTTTCAAGTAATTGCCAGCAACACAGCAGTAAATAACAACACTAAGCAAATTATTATTGTAGATCACACAGGAAGAACAAAGGGTAAAATATTTCACTACAGCAGTGTTTGACTCTATTCTGCACAGTGAGAAAACCTGAAGTCATTTTCAAGGTCCTCCATCTCTTACTTCTTTTTAGTCTGATCAAGTTTCTAAACTTTCTAAATCTCTGTTTTCTGGCTAATGAAATGAAAATAGGATTCTACCAAGTCTCCTATTTACCTACTCCAGGACTTTTGTGAGGATCAAATAAAATGAGGCATGGAAAAACACTTCACAGACATTTGGTTAAAGTGTAAAATGTTTGCACCTGGCTATAAAGCAAGTTGTGTTCCTGGACTGAAGACACTCCAAGCAGGCTAGTTGCTAGGGACAGGCCATTGCTATGTGACATCATTACCTGGTGCCCACAGTGACCATTTCTTAGCTGGGCTAGACTGAGTTGTGGGCTACATTTTGTGCCATGAGGTCTTGGCAGGGTTGGCTGTTATTTGGTGTGGTGTTGCTCTGGGATGGTGGCAGGGCCTGTGTCCCACTTCGGGGAAGCTGAGCGTTGCTTTGTTGACGCCAGGTCCATGATGCCGGTTCTTTGTAATTGGCCAGTGCACTTCATGGCAGCTCCTGCATTGAGGCGTCTGCCCCCTGGGGTCAATGAGCATCATAGCGACCAGTTGGACAGTTGGAGGGACAATTAGCATATTAGTCTTATATATATAGATATTAGATTTTAGTATTTAACTTAAATAGGCTTAACATTTAAATAGATTATATAGTATATTTTAAATTACATATATTAAATTTAACATGTTAAATGTTTCTTCTTCCAGTTAGAAAAAGACATAAATCTTTATTCCAAGAGATAGCAAATAAATATGAAATAAATAGTAAACACTAAATAAATACAAATAAATTAAAGTCTCATTCATTGTGATTTGATACAGAATAGGTATGATGCACTGGAAAGACAGGTACAAAAAGCAAAATGAGTTATAAAAATGAGAAAGTAAGTAGGGATAAAGAACAGAATTAGAAGTCAAAACAGATAAAAGCAAGCGAGACTATAGGAGAGAAAGGAGAGAAATAAGGAAGCTCAGGGGCTTAGGGAGAAAAACACCAAGACAGTTCAGAAGATGAAATGCAGAGTAAAATAGATGCAGCCAGAGGAACAGAGAGAAATATAGAGGAAGCAGTAAAGAGACAAAAAATTAGATTGCTAATGTGATAAATTCCTGCTTTTCATCACAGAGCCAGTTGCTCATTTGCACTACAAATCTTTGAATGTTTTGACACCTTCACTACACGAGGAACGTGGGACTTGATTTATTATTTATTTATGCATGCAACAAATAGGATGAGGCATTGTTCTAGGCCCTGGAGTAAACAAGATAAGGCTGCTGCCTCATGCAGTTTATGTCCCAGGGTGAGCAAAATACAATCCTTGTGGAGTATGGAAAGGATAGCAATGGTATCATGGTTGGCAACCCCCCCCCCCAAGTGAAGAGAGAACAGTTCCCCAAAGAAAATATGTGCCTATGTATATAAGGTCAGAGGAATGGGGAAACTGACCAAAACCACAGAGGCCCAATATAGTCTGGCATCATATCTCATTTTATATTAATTGAAAAACCAGACACAGATTAACTTTATCATTATAATATAGCTACTAAGAGGCCTAAACAGAATTTTAAAACCAGAGCTGTCTAATCCGTTCAATAACAAAAATCCAATTTCATACCACCAAAGCCCCATATTTGAAGAAATAATGGCTGGAAATCCCCCAAATTTGGAGAAAGACATATATCTACATATTTTAGAAACACCGTGTAAACCATTTGCTTTTCTGGGCCATGAAGAAATAACAGTGAAGGCATTCTGAAAGATCAATGGATGGAAGTGACTTTTGATACATCAGGAGAAAATGCCTTTCAAAGCATTTATAGTTTTACAAGAAATGCAAAAAGGAAAAAAAAATAGATAACTTTTAACCAAAGATCCCCAGAGCCAAAAAATAATCTCATTACAGTGAGGCAGGCTGAAATGTGCAATGTCCAGTTCTAGACAGTTAGCTTGGCAACGAGCTGAGGAACTGCCCAGGAACAGAGGCCCAGACATTCCCCCAAAGGAGAGCTCCAGCCACTGCGTGCATCAGGGGAGCTGTATTTCTAGAAGTTTGTATTGTTGGACAAGAGAAAAGGTAGTTCTCTTAATCTATAATGAATTGATGCAACACGATTAAAATATATTTTTAAAAATCATGTGCTGCTCCCTTATTCCCACATTAGGGTTCCCCTCTACGAGACTATTTGTGGTTTTCTGAAAACTAAAGAGAAAGTCAGTATCTAAAAATCGGATTGAGGGAACTGCCCCGCGAGCCAGTGACCACTCCAACCAAAGTCCCGCTACTCCAGCCGCAGATCCACGGACCCTGGGACCTCCACTTCCAGTGGTGGGCCACCTAGCAGTGCAGGACACCAATGAAAAACAGACATGGTGTCAAAATAAGCCAAAGGAAAATCATTTGGGCAAAAATAAAAAGAATCCCAAGTCTAATTTACAGAAAAGATTCCTTTATTAACTTTTGGTCGACAATATGTTTGTATATTTTCAGAAAACAACTCCAAGACCATAAGGATTCCTGCAACAGAGAGGAACTGACAACCACACAGACAGTCCAGAGACAGAAGGCGCTGACGACGCCTTGCCATGCTAGCAGTCAGCAGCTGTGCGTCGCTGCGTGTTGTCCCGTACCAAACCAGAGAGGGTGGGACCTGCATGGCCACCATTTTTCCACCATCCAGATACCATTGCTGACATGTACACATAAGGAACTATTTGACATTGAAACTAGGACTCAGAACTGTGGGACATTGAAACTGAAACTCAAAAATTTTTTTGTTCTTATAAGTTTATCTCTAGTCTGCAGAAGCAAGATTTTTTAAAGAAAAGAAATGGGGGGAAAGAATGGATACAGAGGCAAAAAAGCATTGAACAGACTGTCAGACTACAGTGAGAAGGCAGGGGAGAGTGGGGGGCAGGAGGTGTGTGCAGGCATATAAGTATAGCCAATGGATACAAGACACGGGGAGGGAGGGGCAGGTAAGGGCATGTGCTGGGGGATAGGGGAGGCCTGGGGGAGGTCAATGAAGGGGGGGGAGGAAACATATGTACTACTATTTGTAATACTTTAAACAATAAAAAATATTAAAATAAATAAAATAAAAATTGGATTGAAAAGCAAGAGTATGTTTTCACATTTTCATTCCAGGGTTGGGCCAATTAGATCATGTTCAGCAATGGAACATTGAAAAATAATAATTACATGCCCTGTATACCTCAATAAAAGTAAAGAAATAAAAAGATTAGTGACAGCAAGGCTGAATGCTTCATTATTGGTCATTGACAAATGTGTGTCTTTTCAGCTTCTCTAAAGTCAAAGGATTATCCTTTCTCCAAATCAGTTAGAGCAAAAACTAGCCATCTATTAACTTATACCATCTTTCAGAGGTTATATTTGGCCTTGAGAGTTTAATTGTGTCTGTCCTAAGATATAAGGAAAATAGAGTGATCAGGAGGTGATTCTGATTACACCTCCACTATCAACTGGCTGAGTGACCTTAGCAATTCTCTTAGCTTTTCAGCGTAACACATGTTGAAGCTTTGATGAAATATGAGCTTTTGGAGAAATCCATCTGGGAAATCAGATCACAGTTTAAATTGCAACATGAGAAGTGAAACAATCCCAGCAACAATGATGTCTCCTCAGTGTCTTGTTGAGGTGGGATAATTAAGGTCTTTCACCCAGAATTATGACTCAAAGCCCAGGACTTAGGTATATTCATCACTGAGCAGTTATAATTGTTTTCAATTCCTGTGATGAGAAATTTTAACATCTACTCTCTTAGTAACTCCCAAATATACACTACAGTGTTAACTATAGTCACCATGCCATACAATATATACCCAGGATTTACTTATCTTATAACTGGAAGTTTGTACTTTTTTACCACATTTACCCATTTCTCCCACCTCATCTCAATTTATATGTATGATAGCCTTCTCCCTATTCCTTCCTCAATCCTCAGAATTTTAATTTTCCTACTGGGCTGAGGAGAAAGCTTTGCTATGTGCATGTTGTTAGAATAACAACAGGATAGTGTATTGAGGACACATTTGACCTTCTTTAGTCCAACTGTAATCCCAACTATGGTGTATCCTTTTTTGGAAGACCAACTGGGAGGAGGGTGAGACAGGCAGTTTTATTGTTTCATCTTGCATAAAGTGTAGGACACCAGAAAACAAATCAGTGACTCAACAATCAAACAAATGCCCTAGGTGGTTTGGCTCAGTGGATAGAGCATCCGCCTGTGAACTGAAGGGTCCTGGGTTTGATTCTGGTCAAGTGCACATGCCTAGGTTGTGGGCTCGATTCCCAGTAGGGGGCATGCAGGAAGCAACTGATCAATGATTCTCTCTCTTAACTGATGTTTCTAGCTCTCTCCCCCTCTCCCTTCCTCTCTGAAATCAATAAAAAAATAAAAATAAATAATCAACGAAAGCATACTCAGTCTTCCAAATTTAGGTCATTTCATGATTCATCCAAATCACCAACAACTTGCAACAGAACTCACAGGTAATATTTCTGCTGCCTCATTCCACTTTGGATTACATTTTGTTCCACAGCATGGGAAGGGAAACTTTATTGGAAAAGTGATTCATTTCAATTGGTCTCTAAGGACAATATAAAAGTTCAGCACATCCATCCTGAGAAATCTATCTGAGAAGTCAGAGAGTCACAGTCTTTAGAATCCATGCTCTCACTGAAATCTCTGAATTGCTTTTATGCTTGGAAACCCTGAGATTGGAGATGGAACAGACATCACTAGTTAGAGGCCCGGTACATGACATTGTGCCCCGGGGGGGAGGGAGGTGTCCCTCAGCCCAGCCTGTGTTGTCTTGCAATCTGGGACTCCCTGGGGGATGTCCACCTGCCAACTTAGGCCCGATCCCTCCTGGGGATCAGACCTAAGCCAGAAGTCAGACATCCCTCTCACAGTCCAGGGTTCTCAGAGTTGAGGGCCCCTCACTCTTTACCACCCGCCTGCAGCTCCCTCCACCTTCTCTGTGCTCGCCAGCCGTGAGCCCAGCTTCTGACTGAATGGTGCTCCCCCTGTGGGAGCACACTGACCACCAGGAGGCAGTTCCTGCATTGAGCATCTGGCCCCTAGTGATCAGTGCGTGTCATAGCGACTACTTATTCCACCATTTGGTACATTTGCATATTAGGGTTTTATTATATAGGATAAGCTCTTCTCTAAGAGCCAGGGCATTTGGAGCCCTGGACAAACCGCACTCATAGAAGGGCATGCACGTCCTGCTTTGGTACCAGCTTCTTGAAGAAAGCTAAAAGAACAGCAATGGTCCTGCCAGTCACAGTAATAAGAAACACTTCACTGCAAACTCAGGTCACCCCTTAGTTCCCAGAGCTTCACACAGAGTTAACTGTACCCCTGAGAAGGGAACTTGTGTCCTCACCTTTTGTACATGAGTAGTTCATATTCTACAGGCTGTGTGTTTTTTAATTGAATTTATTGGGGTGGCATTGGTTCACAAAACCATACAGGTTTCAGGTATGTACAACTCAATAAAACATCATCTGCACACTGCATCGTGTACCCATTGCCCCAAGCAAAGTCTTTTTCCATTTCCCCACCTTTACCCAAGTCGACCTGGCCTCCATCCCCCTTTCTCTTTGATTATCATCACATTGTTGTCTGTATCTATGTGTTATATATATATGTAATTTTTTAGCTAATCTCTTTATCTGCATTCATCCAGTTCCCCATCTATTCTCCTCCGACAGCTGTCAATCTGTTCTGTGTATCCATGTCTCCATTTCTCTTTTGTTCATCAGTTTATACTGTTCATTAGATTCCACATATAAGTGTGATCTTAATTCCAAAACCAGATAAAGACACATTGTCTTAATTCCAAAGCCAGATAAAGACACTACAAAGAAAGAAAATTTATAGCCCAATATCCTTGTTGAACATAGATGCTAAAATCCTCAAAAAATTATTAGCAAACTGGATCCAGCAATACATTATAAAGATAATACACCATGATCAAGTGGGATTTATTCCAGGCATGCAATGTTGGTATATTATTTGCAAATCAATAAACATGATACATCATGTAACAATGAAAAATAAAAATCACATGATTCTATCAATAGATGCAAAAAAAAGCATTTAATAAAACCCAGCATGCAATGATTATAAAAACTCTCAGCAAAATGGAAACAGAGGGATCATACTTCAACATAATAAAGGCCATTAATGACAAACCTACAACCAACTTCATACTCATTAGGCAAAAGCTAAAAGTGTTTCTCTTAAGATCAGGAATAAGATAGGGATGTCCGCTTTCACCATGCTTATTCAACATAGTACTGGAAGTCCTAGCCACAGCAATCAGACAAAAAGAGGAAATAAAAGGCATCCAAATTGGAAAGGAGGAAGTAAAATTGTCATTATTTGCAGATGACATGATATTCCACAGAGAAAACCCTAAAGATTCTACTAGATCTGATAAATAAATTCAGCAAAGTAACAGGATACAAAATTAATATTAAAAAATCAGTGGCCATGGACTATTGCAACAACGAAAAAAGTACCTAAGAATAAATGAAATCAAGGAGGTAAAAAACCTGTATTCTGAACATTACAAGGCATTGGAGACAGAAATTGAGGCTACTTTTGTGTCCCAACATATGGTCTCTCCCTGTGAATGCTCCAGGTGTCCTGGAGAAGATGTTCTGGGCTGAGAGGCCTGTAAATGTTAATTACGTCCATTTGGTCTAACGTGTCAATTGAAGCTGATAGTTCTTCACTGATTTTCTGTTTTGATGATCTCTCTATGGCTGTCATTGGTGTATTTAGGTTGTCTACTACACGTGTATTTTTGTCAGTTTCTCCCTTTAGCTCTGCTAGTAGATACACACACACATACACACACATACACACACACACACACACACACACACATACACACACACACTCACATACACACACTCACATACACACACACACACTCACATATACACACATACACACACACACATATAAAATCTGGTGCTCCCTGATTGGGTATGTATATATATGAATAATAATTTTGAATCCAAAATTACAAAATCCTGGAATCAAAGAACAAAAATTAGAATAGAATACAAAAGTGGCATTCATTTTCCTGGTTATTTATTTATATGTTTCTTATTTCAAAAAGGCAGTTTACATAATTATTTTTTAGAACTTTAACACCACAGTTTGTATGTTTGAAATGTTATTCTACCATTCAAATTGTTAAAATAACTGAAAGCAAATATAATAATTATCAAGAAAAAGAAGAGCTAGAAAGAAAACCTGAAATTCAGCACGGGGCAAGATGATTGAAATAAGACCAAACATGTCAGCAATTACAATAATTTAAGTAGTTCAATTCCATTTTTAAAATCCAATATGCCACATTTAATTAAAAGACACAGTGCTTCTAAGAGACACATGAAATATCTGAAAGATGAAATACAAGTCTAGATGTGTAAAGCAAATATTAAAAAAAAACACAGTGGTAAACAAGTTTTAATAGAATTTAGGATACAAAGCAATAGAGCAGAGAGAAAATTAATACTAATTACTGGCTCAATTTATAACAATGAATCAGAAGCTATATGACAAATAGCTTTGAAATCCTATCTAATAAAAGAGTAATATGCAAATTTGACCGTACCTTCGCCACGCCCACCAGCCAATCAGGAGCAAATTATGCAAACAAACCCCGAAAGAGATGGCTGCCACCACTGAGAGCAGGAGGGAGGCTTGGGTTTCCCCAGCAATGGAGGAAGCCAAGCTTTCCACCTGCCTTTGCTGGCGAAGGCCTCAATGATACAAAGTTTCAATTATAAAAGATACATAATCCGAAGACAGCCAGAAGAGGCTAGGGTTGCCAGGGCAATGGAAGAAGCTAAACTTCTGCAGCCCTAGCGCCTAGCCCCTCCACTCTAGGCTACAAAGTTTCAAACAGAAATGGCTGTCGCCCTGAAGTGAGCAGAAGGCTTGGCTGCGCTCTAGACTACAAAGTTTCAATTGTAGAACATAAATTAATCTCAGATCCCAAGGCCATCGTTTGGGTTGCTGGGGCATGGACGGCCTGCAAACCACCACAGGCCCCTCACGCAGGCCGCCCCACACTCTAAGAGAACCTTCACCCTGATCCAGGACACCCTTCAGGGCAAACCAGCTGGCCCCCACCCATGCACCAGGCCTCTGCCCTATCTAATAGAAGAGTAATATGCAGATTGACCATCAGCTCAACACACAAGAGGGCTGCCCCCATGTGGTCAAAGATCCTGCCCCCATGTGGACACAAGATGGCCAGCAGGGAAGGGTCGTTTGGAGGTTCCACGCCTGCAAGGGAAGGCAGTTGTGGGCCATCAGGCCATCAGGAGAGGGCAGTTGGGAGGGACCAGGTCAGCAGAGGAGGGAAGTTGGGGGCAAACAGGCTGGCAGGGGAGCAGTTAGATATCAATCAGGCTGGCAGGGTAGTGGTTAGGGGGTGAGCAGGCTGACAGGCAGAAGCGGTTAGGGGCAATCAGGGAGGCAGGCAGGTGAGCAGTTTGGAACCAGCAGTCCTGCATTGTGAGAAGGATGTCCGACTGTCTGTTTAGACCTGATCCCAATCAGGCCTAAACAGACAGTTGGACATCCCTCGAGGGGTCTCAGATTGGAGAGGGTGCAAGCTGGGCTGAGGGATACCCGCCCCCGCCATGTACAAATTTCATGCACTGGGCCTCTAGTATGTATATAAAGTAGCTCTCTATAGTATAAGAAAAAATCAAAATACAGATACTGAGGTAGAATTTTACATTCTACTTATAATGTATGACATGGTCATCAATAACTTGAAGTATAAAATGAGTTTTAATCAATAGGTACCTTTTGAGTGCTGTACTTTACAACAAAATAAACATCCTTTTCAAGTGTCCATGGAATATTTATAAAAATGGATTGAATACTAACTGGAAAGCAAAGAGACCTCAATAAACTCCTAAACACAGACATTGTGAAGACCACCTTCTAACAACATCAAACAAATGGTAAATTAAAAATCCAGTGTTGAGTCCTAGCCAGTTTGGCTCAGTGGATAGAGTGTCAGCCTGCAGATCAAAGGGTCCTGGGTTCAATTCTAGTCAAAATCATGTACCCTGGTTGCAGGCTCCTCCCTGGTCCAAGCCCTGGTCGGGGCTCATGCAGGAGGCCACCAATTGGTGTGTTTTTCTCACATCGATGTTTCTCTTTTCCCTCTCTCTTCCACTCTCTAAAAAAAAATAATAATAAATAAGTGGAAAAATATCCTAAGGTGAGGATTCAAAACACAAAACAAAACAAAACAAAAAACAAAACCCAGTGCTTGAGAAATCCTATATAATAAAAGGGTAATATGCAAAAAGACCCTAATAGTGGAATGACCAGGAATGACTGGTCACTATGACTTATACTGACTACCAGGGGCTCAATGCTGAAGCTGCCCCCTGGTGGTCAGTGTGCTCCCATAGGAGGAGCTCCACTCAGCCACAAGCAGAGCTGACAACTGCAAGCCTCCCACCTCTTGGGCAGCTTAGGGAGTGGGCCTAAGCCGCAGTCAGACATCCCCCAAGGGCTCCCGGGCTGCCAGACAGATGTCTGACAGTCAGCTAAGGCCCAGTCCCCCGGGGAGTGGACCTAAGCTGGCAGGTAGACATCCCCTGAGGGGTCCCAGACTGCGAGATGGCTCAGGCCAGGCTGAGAGATCCACCCCCAAAGTGCACAAATTTTCATGCACTAGGCCTCTAGTATTAAAATAATCCTCTAAGTTATTATTAGGCCAAAGACGGAATTCAATATACAATAATAAGTGATTTAGAAAAATAAAAAGAATAATAGTATTTATCTAAATGTATAGGCTAGAACGTAAGCTGTACTCACAGGTAAACACATTAGAAACAGTGAAAGAGAAAGAGAGGAGGGAGAGAGGGGGAGAAGGTAGAGAAAAGAGGCTACATGTTAGACTTAAGAATCAGTGAACAAGTCAAGTCCTTAGGGAAACAAAAATGAAAAAAAAATCTTTAAAAACTCAAGAACATATACTTTGAAAAATAAAAATAAATATATAGCTCTGGCAAATATATCTCAGGAAGCGAGATGCTCATTAAAATGAAATTTGACAAAACGTCACCGAGCAAATGTGAAAGTAGAAGCAGGATCATCTGTCCCGTAAACTGTCACTCCCCACCAGATTGCAGATTACTAGAGAGGGTGCCGTTTCTAATATCTCTTTACTTTCCACCCAAGATTAAACAGCTTTAAAAATAAAACAAACAAAAACATGAGCTGCAGATCTCTTTTAAGAACACAAAACAGATTGTTATAAAATCCTGATTTTGCTACAATTGTAAAGATAATTCTAGCTTTTATCATTACTCTCGGCTATTGAGAAATCTCCTGGTTTTCTAGCTGTCAGTACTCAACAGTCCTTTAGAGTTATCTTCTGCTAAGTGCCTTACTTGGCCAACTAAGACTCTGCCTTACTTCATTCAGGGAAGACAGATCATAATCAGTAACAGGTCAGTACTTATTTTATTGACTTTGTCGTTGTTTCTGCCTAACACACTCTTCATCTTTCCTAGGGAGAGCTTTTCAGAAAAAATACAATCAGATTAAGTTATTCCCCAGGTACGGACAAGAAGTATCTTCAATCTCGGTGATGTATATTGCAGTCTGGCTTGGAAAACTAGGTCTGATGGAAAGCTAAAAGGTAGGTTCCCACTGCTCAGTCTTTTGCTCTAGTCCAGTGGTCGGCAAACTGCGGCTCACCAGCCACATACGGCTCGTTGGCCCTTTGAGTGTGGCTCTTCCACAAAACACTTCAGCCTGGGTAAGTCTATTTTGAAGAAGTGGCTTTAGAAGAAGTTTAAGTTTAAAATATTTGGCTCTCAAAAGAAATTTCAGTCATTGTACCGTTGATATTTGGCTCTGTTGACTAATGAGTTTGCCGGCCACTGCCGAAAGCCATCAGTCAGATATCCCCCCCCAGGGCTCCTGGACTGTGAGAGGGTGCAGGCTGGGCTGAGGGGACAAATTTTGTGCACCGGGCCTCTGGTATCCTATATAATAAAATATGCAAATAGGCTAATCGACAAAACAACCAATCAATCAATCAAAGCATAATATGCTAATGATATGCTAAGGCTGCTCAACCACTCATAGACCACCAGGGGGCAGACATTCCACTGATAGGTTAGCTTGCTACTGGGCTCCAGCCCACTGATCAGAACTGAACGAGATGAGCTGGACACACCCTGGAACCCTCCTGTGGTCCCTCCCGGCCCCATCGTGGGGTCCCTCAACCTGGCCTGCACCCTCTCGCAACCCGGGACCCGTCAGGGGATGTCAGAGAGCCAGTTTCAGCCAGATCCTGAAGGCCACTCCCCTTGGGAGGGCACCAGATGTAGGGCTCATTGCTGGTGATCAGGACTGATTGGGCACAAGCCCACAGCATGCACCGTGGGGCTGGGATGAGCAGGAGCAGGAGGTAGGAGTTGCAGGCAGTATTGGACTGTGGGTTTCGGCCTGATCCCAGAGGGACCCCACCCATGCACGAATTTATGCACGAGGCCTCTAGTATATATATAATTGGAGTCAGTCCAGTCTACAGTAGAAAAACATCAGAAGCGAGACCTCCTGCCAAGAGGGGAGTTTCTAGTTCCTAGATTAGGCAGCATCACTGTGATGCTGGGGAAAATGTACTAGTCTCATAAAGGTAAACGGTGATAGACTTTTTTTAAGGCATTTGGAAGCAACAGGGGGGAAATAAACTGTTATAGGAGAAACAAATTAAGTCATAGTACCCAGGCTCTGCAGTGAACACTTTTACTTAGTCAATAAAATAAATGCATTTTATTGATCTTAAACTTTTAGAATGGTCTTCTGGACAAAACACCGAAAAAAGACTTAATTAAGGTTATAAATAAAAACATAAAGACTAAAAATTTAAAAGTAAAGGTAAAGAGAAGTGAGAAGAATAGACAACATCTGCATTTCACCAGGCGAGCAGTCGAGAGATACTATCAACAAGTGATAAAACAAGTAACCAAATATTTTAAATATTGAAATACAAAATTAACCAATAGAAAAACTAAAAATATTGATATCCTATCTAATAAAGGGATAATATGCAAATTGACCATACCTGTGCTACACCCACAAACCATGCCCATAAGCCAATCAGGAGTGATTATGCAAATAAACCCCAACCAAGATGGATGCAGCAACTGAGAGCAGGAGAGAGGCTTGGGTTTTTCCGGCAATGGAGGAAACCAAGCTTTCAGCCTGCTCTTGCTGGCCTAGGCCTCCACTCAGTGCTACAAAGTTTCAATTATAAAAGTTACATAAACCCCAACAGAAATGGCAGCAGCCTCAGAGCTGGAGAGAGAAGAGGCTAGAGTTGCCCCCAGAGATGGAGGAAGCCAAACTTCTGCAGCCCTAGCCAGCCTAGGCCTCCATTCCAGGCTACAAAGTTTAAATCCCAACTGAAATGGCTGCCACCATGGAGCAAGCAGAAGGCTTGGCTCTGCTCCAGGCTACAAAGTTTCAAGTATAGGAGATAAATAAACCCCAGATACAAGAGCCTCCACTTGGGTCACTAGGGGATGTGGCCAGCCTGCAAACCACCACAGGCCCCTCGCCCAGGTTGCCCCATGCCCAGAGAGAATCCTCACCCTAATCTGGGACACCCTTCAGAGCAAATGTAGTTTATGCCTAAAGTTGGCTCCCACCCATGCACCAGGTCTCTATCCTATCTAATAAAAGAGTAATACACAGATTGACCATCACTCCAACACACAAGATGGCTCCCCCCATGTGGTCAAAGATCCTACCCCCATGTGGGCAAAAGATGGCCACCACAATATGGCCAGCAGGGGAGGGAAGTTGGGAGGGACCAGGCCTGCAAGGGAGGGCAGTTGGAGGAAATCAAACCTGCAGGGGAGGGAAGTTAGGGTTGACCAGGCCAGCTGAGGAGGGAAGTTGGGGGTAATGAGGCCTGCAGGGAAGGGCAATTGCGGGGAGAGGGGGACCCAGGCCTGCAGGGGAGAGCAGTTAGGGGGAAGCAGGCTTGCAGAGAAGGGCAGTTAGGGGTGACCAGGCCAGCAGAGGAAGGAAGTTGGGGGCAAACAGGCTGGCAGGGGAGCAGTTAGACATCAATCAGGCTGACAGAGGAGTGGTTAGGGGATGATCGGGCTGACAGGCAGAAGTGGTTAGGGGCAATCAGGAAGGCAGGCAGGCGAGCAGTTGGGAGCCAGCAGTCCTGGATTGTGAGAGGCATGTCCAACTGCCCGTTTGGGATTGGGCCTAAATGGGCAGTTGGACATCCATGGTAGGGTTCCAGATTGGAGAGGGTGCAGGCTAGGCTGAGGGACACCCCCCCCCCATGCATGAATTTTGTGCACCGGGCCTCTAGTAAATATACAAGGATGAGGATTTCTAATTACTACAATGAATAAAAGCCTCATTAGGAAGTCAGTAGTTTATGCCTAAAGTTAATGTATCCATGACTACATATGCATAATTCTAAAATACTACAGGCACTCCAGATCTCAGAACAGAAATACTTTAAAGTTGTTATTTCTGGGCCGGGACCAGTTTGGCTTAGTGGATAGAGCATCGGACTGCGGACTGCGGACTGAAGGGTCCTGGGTTTGATTCCGGTCAAGGGCATGTACCTTGGCTGCGGGCACCCCCCCCCCCCCCGGGTAGGGAGCGCGCAAGAGGCAGCTGATCGATGTTTCTCTCTCATCGATGTTTCTGACTTTCTATCCCTCTCCCTTCTGCTCTGTAAGAAATCAATAAAATATATATTTTTAATAAATAATAAAAAAATAAAGTTTTTATTTCTGGGAAATATAGAAATGTGACAGGGGACTGTTTTATATAAGTCCTAATATATCTTCCCCCCCCCCAAAAGGAAGAGCTTTAATCTGCACTCCCGGGGGAGTTTTACGGTCTAAGAGTGGGGCCAGTGAAGTCACGCCAAAAGGGAGTGGAGGCACTTTTTTATACAGCTGTTCAGTGAGGGCGGGGGAGCATGAGTTGTGGGAGTTTCCAGGAAGGAACTAATATATCTTTTTGATCCTGTAAATATACTACTTTCATAAAGTAGCAGATAGGTGAGATAACAAGGATAAGTAGATAATAGATAAAGATAGATAGATAGATAGATAGATAGATAGATAGATAATAGATGATAGATAGATGATAGATGATAGATAGATAGATAGATAGATAGATAGATAGATAGATAGATAGATAGATGATAGATGATAGATAGATGATAGATAGATGATAGATAGATGATAGATAGATAGATAGATAGATAGATAGATAGATAGATGATAGATAGATGAGAAAGAACTAGAAACATTTGGAGAATATCACTAATAACCACCACAGTGGATATAGAAACTGCGAGGCCTATAATCAAGGTAGAGCCTTAGGAAGACAATTGTATTTGTGATATATTCAAAATCATAGAGTTGTGTTCACTAGGCAAAAATATATATATATTTATTTCATTGAATTAACTAGCTACTCATGCTATCTAGCTGACCAAATATGAAATATCATGCTTTATACAGCAAAGAATGCCAACAGCCTAGGGGTTTAGGGTATACACTCAACAAGACTTATTAAGAAAGGTAGACTCTGGAACCAAGGAAGGTTTTTGGTTTTTTTATTTTAATTTATTTCAATTTTCAAAAAAACTTTGATAGTCAACTCCACTGAGGAGATTTATAGATTTTTCTAACAACAGCAATTTAAAAATAAAAAAGCTTTGTAATAAGAAATGTGTTTAGAGTCAGCTTTTAAAGGATAAAAATTTTTTTAAAAATTAAAAACAAAGCACTATGTTGATTTGCAATATCAGAGCCACAAGTCCTTGGGCAAGTCCAGCAAGTTTAGCTTCAGGATTTGGACCACATTATTCCTCTCACTTTGCCTTGTCAAAGGACACAGGCAAGTTTCCCTGGATAGGTCCATAGATCACTGCTGAAATCCCAGACCATTATTTGAATTGAGAAAGTAATTAATCATAACTTCCTAGTGCTGATGGCCACAGAAAGAGATAGTAAAGGAAGATACAATAGACCACAATTGTGAGACAGAGTAATTTATTGGAAGAGATTTCTTTAAAGAAATGTCTTTGGATTTAAAGGCTAACGCCTTCCATCCCCCTATAAGATGTCTTTGAAGGGCAGATAATTCTTGTTCCCATTCATATCATTATCCTAGTTGTTTTATTTAATATCAAGAATAACATGGCAAGCAACGTGGGGGAAAAAATTCATTTATGTATTTGAAATTGTGCTGTATTTCTTACATATTTTCAACATGAATAACTCCCTGCGCTTATGACGTGAAAGCAGACGTAGCTGGAATTGCTGGTTAAGAGAGTTATAAATACCCATCAGCGAGACCATAAATGCCAAGGATACTCACACAGATTGATGAGGCCATCAGTGTTCATCTATGAGGGATTCTAAAAATAAGTCTATTAACACTGTCAGCATCTATTTTTTCACTCTTGTTACAACAAAATCACAAATGATCAAGAATTATATAATGAGGCTAGCATTTCAGGATTATACCATTTAATTACTTGATAAAATTATGCAATTACTATATAATGATAGCCACAAAGCAACTTAGTATATCATTTTGAATTACTATGAAAATCGCTTCCCGTATTTCTTCAGATAAGTTCACAGTATCCCTGGAATAGTGACTTAAAGTCCTACATTCAGAAGAAAAGCAGGGATATTAACTAGACAATGTATTCAAATAAACATATTATAGGATAAGCATTTTTTTTTTCTTGAAAGGTTTCAAACAGACTTGTTAAGAACAAATGGCATTGAAGAGTTTTGTCAGCACATCCTCTTGCCCAGGATTGAAGAGTTATTAAGTTACTTAAATATTTTCAAGCTTTAGGTTCTTCATCTTTGAGGTGGGGATAATAATAGCTATTTAACAATTAACTGAATTAAATGAAAAATTTGCTTATAAAATATGTATTACTATGCCTAGACATTGTAGCTTGACAATATCTATACTAACAAAAGGGTAATACGCTAATTAGACAAAATAGACTGGATGTCTTCCAGACGTCATTCCAGACATCCTTCCTGACAAAACCAGGGCCCAGGCGGTGCCAACCGGGGTCCTGGGTGCCTGCCCGGAGAAAGCTGCCGGGGTCCCCAGTGCCTGCAGCCAGCTACAGGGAGGGAAGACTGGGTCCTGGTTGCCTGTGGCTGGCTGGAAGAGGAAAGCCTGGGGGCAGGCAGGCAGAGGCAGTTAGGGGCAGGCAGGCAGAGGCAGTTAGGGGTGATCAGGCAGGCAGGCGAGCAGTCCTGGATTGCGAGAGGGTGCAGGCTGGGCTGAGGGACCCCTCCCCCTCCATTGCACAAATTTTGTGCACCAGGCCTCTAGTGTATTAATAATTTTTAATCAAAGGGCTGGACCTTAGCTCCATTCACTGGAATGAGCCATTCATTAACCAGAGCAAGTTTGGGATTGGGGGTTGGGCTGGAAAATGATGCCCATCCAGAAGTCATCTCTTAGCTGCTGGAATAGTCTCATTTTTCCATTTTTCCACCAGTTATTCTAGAAGGGTGGAAGCATATTACTAACAATAATCTAGACTAGGGTTCAAGCTTGCGCGTCACAAAGGCCAGAGAAATAATTTGGTCTGGCCCTGCCATGGCATTAGGGGTGAGTTAATTAAATGGTTGATCAAATATAGCAGGCTAAATTTTTAGTTGATAATTTTGGATAGCCTATGAATGATAATATGTTTTAAAAATACTAAGCTTACCACTCAAGGTTGAACATTATCAGTTTGTCTATGAGCTCTGCTCTCCCTAATTCTAAACAAGTTGAACTATGACTATTTATTCCCTAACCTCATTAAGATCTCATATCCCTCTTTGTTTTCATGCCTGCTATTCCTTTCTGAAATAACATTCCCCTTCCCTTTGTCTTAGTTACCCTTTAAGATGAATTTAAATACCATAACCTATGAAGCCCCAACTGTCTTTCTTCCTCCACATTTAGTCTCGTCCATCTTTGAGCTGTTCATTAGGCACCTTGACCTTCTCACTAACCTCCTTCAGGGAAGGAAAAAGGTCTCATCTGTGTTTCTGTCTTCAGCATGTGGCATATACTAGGTGCTCGGTAATTATTATTTTAATAAGTCTGGATTGGCGAGCTAGGAGCTTCTGCTAATTCAACAAAATGACAAAGAAAAGAAAACTACTCACAAAGCAACACACATAACATTGCAACCTATGAGACCAAAACATAATTAGATTTTAACTGTTTTTAATCATCAGCTAAGCAGCGTAAGAACGGGTTACTATCTTTCCCAGGATTTCATAAATCTTTCCACCTAGACAATGTCTTTCATTGGCTAAAAAATCAGTTTATTTAAAGTGAAGGATAAAAAGCAATTTGCTGAGGCATGCACTCTCCGATTCATTTGTTTATGTTTAATCCAGAACGCTTTCCCTCTGAAAGGTGTAGCAGGAAGAATGGAGATTTTCTGTGTTGACCCACTGTGACATGTTATTTCCATAGTCACTTCGATGTAGATAGACCACGATGAAATGCCCTTGAAAATCACTTCAGATTTCTTGATGTGAAAGAAGCTGATACGCCACTAAATTATTTATCCACATCACTGCAGCTCAGGTTTTGAGGATATCTATCCCAGAAATACAACAAGTAGACTCATTTCCATAGCCATTTTTCACAAAAAAAAAAAAAAGATAAAGAACCATTTTTCTTCTTCCCAATTTAAGCCACATGGCCAAGCCTACTACTAATTGTCAACCTTGGTCAAAGATCTAACCCACTGATGGGGCCGCCAGATATATAAGATGTCATCTATGTAAGTACAATTGAAGTCCAGAAGGCTTACAGATTGGGCATGACAAATATTGCACAAATTCCCTCCCTGAGGTTTCATGAGAAGCTGAGGATTGGTGAGGGATACTCCTACCTAAGGCCATACATTGAATCTGTAAATGTAGATCCAGAGTATTCCCTCTTCAGCAGAAAAGTATGGACACCATCTCATTAAACCCCCTCACCTCCCACATCTGTTAGGAATATGCCATCTTGGAGACCTGCCTAAGGACAGAATCATACTTTTAAGTTACTATTTCGAGTGGTACTTTTGTGCTGACACTGTGATACGTATTTTATGCTTTCAGTTGGGAGTAATACTCCTCATAGGAACAATAAGGTGGTTGTGATTATACCCATTTTATAAATAAAGTTACATGCTCAGAGAGGTGAAGTAAGCTATTAGAAAAAGTGGGAAATCGGGAATCAAACCCAGATCTGTCTGACCCCAAAGCCTTGGCTATACCATTGGCTGCCCTTCAAAATGCCCTTTACCTAGGTCTCCTGGGAAAAATACACTGTTATCAATGCAGGCTCGGGCCTTGGTTGCAAGGTGTTAGGAGAGACTTAGGTCTCACTATGTGGAATCCCTGAACCTGACCATGAACCCACCAGTAGGGCTGCTGGATCTTCCAACTTTGTTAGGAAAGAAGAGCTCAAAGAGATGACCACTCTTGAAGTGTGACAGATTATATCCCCTGCGACACCCTCTCCTGGCCAACACAGTGAAATAAACAAATCAAAGGAATGATAACTCCATAATGTGCCTGTGGTATCTGAGTGCTATGAAAGGGTCCAAGTTAGCTTTCACTTGGGTCCAATGTGTCCAACCTTGAGCATGAGCTCTATATCCATCAAATGATTACATGCTTACATTATATTCTTTTGTGTTTTCTCAATACTAGCATAACCTGATAGAGAAGGACACAAAATATACGCACACACACTTTTAAAATTAAATGTCTTATTAAAAGGGAATGAAATTAGCCACACTTTTCTGTATGTCTTTTTTCTTACTCGACAGTCACTGTGTGGAAATTATAAAATTCCTCTGATATCGCTCTAATTCATTATTTTAAAGGCCATATTATATTCATAGTGTGGTAGCTCCCCAATTAATTTAGCCATTCTGCCATTAATGGTCATTTACTTTGCTTCCCACTGGAGACTACTATGAAAAATGGTGCAATAGACATCTGTAAAAATATGTGTATATGCATATCTCATTTTATTGTGCTTTGCATTATTATGCTTCACATTTACTGCCTTTCTTTCTTTCTTTTCTTTTTTCTTTTCTTTTTTTTTTCTTTTTTTTTTTTTTTTTTTTTTTACAAATTCGAGGTTTGTGGCAACCCTGCATTCCTGCACTGAGCAAAGTCTCTCAGCACCATTTTCCAATAGCATTTGCTCATGTTGTGGCTCTGTGTCACATTTTGGCAATTCTTGCAATACTTCAAACTTTTTCATTATTATTATAACACTACAGGCCCGGGGCATGAAATTCATGCACAGAGGTGTGTGTCCCTCAGCCCAGCCTGCACCCTCTCCAATCTGGGACCCCTCGAGGGATGTCCGACTGCCAATTTAGGCCTGATCCTACTCGGATCAGGCTTAAACCTGGGATCAGGCCTAAATGGCAGTCAGACATCTCTCTCACAATCCAGGACTGCTGGCTCCCAATCGCTCACCTGCCTGCCTTCCTGATTGCCCCTAACCGCTTCTGCCTGCCAGCCTGATCACCCCTAACCACTCCCTGCCAGCCTGATTGCCCCTAACTGCCTTCCCCTGCAGGCCAAATCACCCCTAACTCTCCTCCCCTGCAGACCTGGGTACCCCCCCCAACTTCTCTCCTCTGCTGGCCTGGTCACCCCTAACTGCCCTCCCCTGGAGGCTTGATTGCCCCCAACTGCCCCCTCTTGCTGGCCTAGTTCCTCCCAACTGTCCTCCCCTGCTGGCCCTCTTGTGTCTACATGGGGACAGCCACCTTGAGTGTTGGAGTGACGGTCAATTTGCATATCAATCTTTTATTAGATAGGATTTGTTATGCTCTGTGATCAGTGATCTTCAATGATACTATTGTAATTGTTTCAGTGTGCCATGAACTGTGTCCACCTGAGATGTCAACCAAAAAAGGCTGTGTGTTGTATTTTTTAGAATGTTTTTATTGATTTTTCAGAGAGAGAGGAGGAGGGAAATAGAAACATTGATCAGCTGTCTCTAAAATCCCCCTACTGAGGATCAAACCTCAATCCTGGCAGGTGCTATGGCCAGGAATTGAACCAGCAACCTCTTGGTGCATGGGATGATGATCAACCAACCGGGTCACACTGAGCAGGGTAGGTTGTGTGTGCTCTGACTGCTTGCCAACTAGCTATCCTTCCATTTCTCTCCCTTTCCCCAGGCCTCCGTAGTCCCTAACACACAATAATATTAAAATTAGTCCAATTAATAACCCTATGGTGGCCTCTCAGTGTTCAAGGGAAAGGAAGAGTCACCCATCTCTCAGTTTAAATCAAAGGCTAGAAATGATTAAAATTAGTGACGATACATGTCACACATAAGCTGAGATAGGCTGGAAGTTAGGCCTTTTATGAAAAACTGTTTGCCACGTTGTGAAGACAAAGGAAAAGGTTATTGAAAGTGCTACTCCGGAGCTACTCCAGGTCTGATAAGAGAGAAACCAGCCTTACTACTGACAACAAGAAAGTTTTAGTGGTCTGGATGCCAGATCAGACCTACCTCAACATTCCTTTAAGACAAAGTTTAATCCTGAGGAAGTCCCCACTTCAATTCCTTCAAGGCTGAGGTGAGGAGGCTGCACAAGAGAAGTCTGAAGCTAGCAGATGTTGGTCATGAGGGTGAAGGAAAGAAGTTATCTCCATAACATAAAGGTGCAACAAAGCAGCAGGTGCTGATGTAGAAGCTGCAGGAATTTATCCAGAAGATTTCTTTAGGATAATTAATGAAGATGACCACATTCAGCAACAGATTTTCAATGAAGACAAAACAGCCTGGTGTTGGAAGGAGAGGCACTGCTCTCTGCTCATTAAGGAAGGTCTTCTCTCTTTAGGTGTCAATTCATTTAAGCTTCCTCAATCATCTCATAGATAAGTGTAATTACTACTTTATCTTGATATCTCTCAGCATTACCACAAAGTGAAAATCTTTATTATCTGCACATACCCAAACAGAAATCAAAACCTACTTATTTTTAGGTTAAAATTTTAATTAATTCTGAGAAAATATTTCATTTAAGGAGAGATCACTTCTAGATCACATAAACATTACTTGAGCATATTGTAATGATTTTGTTCTCAACCACAAGAAAAACACACTTATTCCTGTTAGTAACTAGCTTATTGGATTCCTATTAATAAGTAATGTGGTACTCCATCGTTTTTCTCTATTACTGATGTCTGAAAGAAACCTCATTCAATTGTTTTCCTATACAAAGAACTGAGACTTGTAACCACTGATTTCCTAACTAATAAACACCTTTTTTGCCTGTGTTCCAGCACAGAAGATTTATAGATGCCAAGCCAGTTTATTGATATATGTAAACAGTGGAACTAAATTAATTTACGAGCTTTATTTCATAACCGAAAATACTGTTGAATAGTAAGTCTTGCCAACTTGGCTTAATAGAAGAGAAAAAGCAGTCTGAATTTTTTAAAATTACAAGTCAAATAATCTATATCTATAAAAGCCTACTTGTCAACAGGTAGCTATGATGCACAATGACCACCATGGGGCAGACACTCCAACTGATAACTATAATGTGCACTGACCACCAGAAGGCTGATGGTCAATGCAGGAGCTAGAGCTGCCGAGAGACTGCAACTATGCAGAGTGTCCTCTAGCACTCCGGGACCCCGTGGGGGATGTCAGACTGCCAGTTTCAGCCAGATCTCCACAGGCCAGGCCAGGGACCCCACCTACCAGAGGGACCCTGTTCACTCTGCAGATGCCCTTTGAGCCCCAGTATTGCCCCAGGTGTGGCCAGTAGGGAGCAACTGTGGGAGGTTGGTTCCAGGGCATGTCTGGCCCATCCATCTTCTAATTTATTTCCTTTCAACGTGCATGAAATCGTGCACCATGCCTCTAGCCTTTTAAATAAAAGAGCAATTTTAGATTATCTATGAGTATACATGGATTCTCAATGGCTATTAATAATATTCTGATAGGCATTTTACTACACTTTATTAACACAGAAAGAAAAGTTGAAATTTATATAAATTGTTTTCTTTTGTAGTTTATGGTATTTTTACTGTTTTAAAATCTATTCTTTCTTGGAAGTGCTAAATAACTCAAACTGAGTTTATTATGTTCATTGTGTTTACTGTGTACACACATAAAAATATATATTCTTTAAAAGGAAAATATGTCCCAATATACCATAGTTTATGAAAATTATGGTTGTGCTAGACTGGACTGTTTTACTTGTAAATTTTTGCTTCAATGCATGATACACTTAATCAATATGAACACTCAATCTGTCTATAAAGCCTTCTTAATTAGGAGAAGATGTCTTTCTGTGCCCTGAATGCAAAACATCAAAGACATAAAATGTTGACAGTACCTTTGACCTTCAGATTAATAATTAGAAGTTCATGTTCTGACAATAAGCCAAGTTACCTTGGTTTCTTTGCAGAAAAAGTCCTAAGATTACCGTAGCTCCCCTTTTCCTAATCACAGCTTTTATTTATACAAAATCGGTCCCTCTTTAGCAACGTAGGTAAAAATTACAGGGGTAGGAGAGGAGGACTACATGGAAGTGGGAGGACAAGATATAGCATCATCCTGGATCTCACCCCACATTCTGCCTCCTGCTATTTCTCCTACCGGGGGTTTCCCCCGCCAGTCATTTGACACTGAGCACCTATGTATGCGGTTGCTGCATCAAAATGGAATTGTCCCTCAACATATGACATCAAAGGGAGCACCCAAAAGAGATTGATTTGGAGAACAGACTCATGGGCAGGGTTAGAGGCAGGAGAGCTCCTGCCACTTATATGATAGTTTGTTTTTAGTACTTTGGATCTATTAGCACAACTATACCTCTTCTATCCTTATTTTTCACCACTTCCCTTTAAGCCCATGGAGGGTTTAAAGTGAGAGGGATGATGTCTAAGAACCCATCCCTCCTGTGTAGCCTGAACAAGTGTTGCTTTTATTACTTTCAGACAATATTTGAGGTCTAGCTCATCTTATCCAGCAAAAAATTTACTTATTCTCTTTTGATCCTCCTGGATTCCTTTCTTCTGTTCTATTTTATTAATACATGTAGTCACGTCTTTCACTTTCTTCATAGCTGTGAGCTCTTTCAGAACAGACAAATGCAAGACACACCATCTGCATCCCAGGGCTACAGCCGTCAGGTGCATAGCGCGTGTCCACAGAATAAAAGATTGAAGAAACACAGTGTTTTTAAGGAAACATAACTTAGCACCTCAGGAAACTTAACCAGTGTGAACTATCATGGTTATCTTATTAGTTCCAGCAAAGATTTGAAGTCTGAACAGAGAAAACAATGACTTTTTAACCATATTGGCCCTTTCTTGCTCAAAAAAAAAAAAAAAAAGGAGAAAAAAAGGTGAAATGAGTAGAAAGGAAACAGGGGAGGAAGTGGTAAAGGAAAAAAATAAGTTCACAGCTGTTTGTGAATTGAAGGACATACGATGACCTTTGGGATGTTGAGGTGGGCATTGGACAAAGCCGAATACTTTCGCACTAAATAAACTATTTATGTAGCGGAATGATGAGCAAGATGTTTTCCACCTGCCTGCTAATGTCCTGCAAGTGGCCTTAGGGGGCGTAGCCTAAGGGATGGGGTCTCCTCTCCTGCTTCTCAAATTACATTTATCGATTACAACCAAGACTGCTTCCTTGCTGATGCGATGAAGGTTGTCTGGAAATGCTGTGACTTCAGAGCGCTTTTGCTGAGTAACGCTCTGCCCTGTGTCCTTGTCTGGAAAGATAGAATCTGCCCATTGGAGTTGGAGATATTCTTGGACTTCACATTTTCGTTACAGCTCAGAAGCTATGGCTGAGCTGTTGGGTTGTGCTTCCTGAAGGACATCTCTGGGGACTCAACTCTATTCCCCTTGGTGCTTAGGGCTATGTCAGAGATAAGAAGGCCCCAGCTTCAAATCATAAGCAGAAAACTTGGCTGCTCTCGGGTTGAATTTCACAGCAACAAAATATCCTCCAAAAAAAATGTCCTTAGAAAAGTCTGTGACATTTGAAATCCCTTGAAGCCAAGAAGCCACCCAAAGGTCAGACTAGATGTTCAGCTGCCCTTTTGAGAAAGAAAATCTATTTTGGAATGTGAGTGTACCAAAATACAAAAGAGTGAGGTAAAAACTTTCCCTCAGAGCAGCGTGTAAAAGGGAGAAGCTGCCTTAGCTGGCTTGGCTCAGTGGATAGGGCATTGGCCGGTAGACTGAAGGGCCCAGGTTTGATTCTAGTCAAGGGCACATGCATGCTGGTTCCCAGGCCCTGGTCAGGGTATATGCAGAAGGCAACCAATCAAAGTGTCTCTCTCACATCAGTGTTTCTGTCTCTTCCTCTCCCTTCCACTCTCTTTAAAACTCAATGGGAAAAAATATCCTTGGGTGAGGATTAACCAACAAATTAAAAAAATAAAAGAAAATAGAGAAGCTGCACTGAATGAGCATACATTACATCTCTGGCCCTGAGCTCAGCAGGGCAACTCTTATCCATTTCCTCCTTTAGTCTTTCGTGTTCATAATATGCTTCTGATGAAGTAATGGTATCCCATTTTTAGACATGATAAAATTAAAATTCAAGGATTAGGAGTAATGTGCTCAAGATAATAAAGCTAGCAAATTATGCAAGGGAGATTTAAACTTGTATATTTATGACAACAGTCTCCCTACCCATGTTACACTCTACTGTAATGACAAGAACACTTCCTTAAAGGAAGACAGGTGGGAGAATGCCTCAGGAAGGAGCAAGTTTGTTAGGAAAGAGGACTGGGGCTCTGAACATACTTCCTCTTGACTCCACTACTCAGTGTGACATTGTTGCACGCCCTTCCTCACCATGTCTCCCTCCAGGCCAGCCCTCATGGGTCAGGGCTTTCACATAATCTGTACACAAGTGAACTCTTCGCCACCAGTTCTCCTGGCCTTCTGGTCAGAGGCAGGTAACGTCTCCTTGGTGACCCCAAAGAGCATTGCACAACTGTCCTTCACATACAATGACGTGTTGTCCTTCCACATAGCAGTGTCTTATGGCTGTTACAAGTGAGGACCCTGTAGTCTACTGATCTGGTTCAAATGCCAAATCCAAAACGTATTAGGTATATTATCTTAGGAAAGCATTTAAAAAAATATATTGATTTTTTTTACAGAGAGGAAGGGAGAGGTACAGAGAGTCAGAAACATCTACGAAAAAGAAACATTGATCAGCTGCCTCCTGCACACTCCCCACTGGGGATATGCCCTCAACCAAGGTACATGCCCTTGAAAGGAATCGAACCTGAGACCCTTCAGTCCACAGGCCGATGCTTCATCCACTGAGCCAAACCGGCCAGGGTAGGAAAGCTTTTTAATGCCTTTAATACCTCTGTTTTCTCATCTTTAAAACAGAGTTAATTATAGTGCCTGTTTTTAGACATTTTCCAGGGTTACATAAAACAGCCCATGTCCAGCAGTTAGTGAGATGTCTAACACATAGAAAGAACTTAAAAAATGTTAGCTGTCTTAAACGTGTATCTTACAGAAGACCGTAAGCCTCCTGAGGACAGCAACATTGATCTGGTCTTTGCATAGGCCTGGGACATAAAGAGTAGCTGGTGGCAATTTGAAAAGTATCTATGTATCTGGATGTGATATTATATTTTGAATAGAAGATTTAAAAATATTTCCTTGGGAGCCTCTTTACTCCCTGTCACACAGGATTGGCTGTTAATAAACTCTGTATATATGGTTCTATCATTCTTGAAATACATGGAATATAAATCATTAAAAACATCAAAGAACAGGCTCAGAAACCAGACAAGGCCTAAGTCAAGAGCAAACTGTAAAAATAAATGCATGCAAACAGATCTCTGATGGGTAGGAATTCATCTCACAGTTACCAAGGGACTTTAAACTTTCCCCTTATTACTATGGAATTAACAAAGCTTTCAAGGAAATTTTACTGAGTCATCAAAAGTCTTAACTAGATACTACCACCAATTTGTTAATTCCTAGGACACTGTATACGTAGTGTGCTTATAACTTTGACAACATTTCTAAACACAAAATACAATGCATTATATCTAAACATCTTAATCAGCTGAATTAAAATTGCTTAAGATTCCCTCCAGGATCTTATTCCCTAATGGCTTTGGAACTAAAATTAACTTTAATTGAATAGGTCATGTGTTCATCAATTTGCCAAAGGAAATGTAGGGAGGGTGGGGGAAAAGGGGAGGAATAAGCCAACCTTCTGATTTGCTGCCACATGATTTAAGCATAGTTTCTTTCCTTCTTCTTCCTTTTTTTTGAATTTTTTTCTTCACTGAATCAAAGCAGTTCAGGCCAAAAGGGAGAGGAGTTCATGTATTGTCTGCTTTCAAACAACTTGTTGTAGAATTGGTAGAGCATGATGACAGCTGGCCTTTGTTGAAACTCGTTTCAAAAATCTAGGTAATATTTTTAGACTTTATAGAATGTATGCCTGTACATTATTTAATCCGCATGACAGTTCTGAGATAGTCCAAACACCTTTTAATCACTATGCATTTTTTTAAACTTTCGAAAAGTTGCTCTCTATATTGGAGAAGAAAAAAAAGAGTTAGCATAGTCTTTCAATCCTTTCTAACTCTGATACTTCTTTCTTTTTATTGATTGATTTTTTGAGGAAGGAGAAACATCAATTTAGTGTTCTATATATTTATGCATTTGTTGGTTGATTCTTATATGTGCCCTAACCAGGGATCAAATCCACAATCTTGGTGTATTGGGATGATGCTCTAACCAACTGAGCAACTTGGCCAGGCTATGACTGATTCTTATAAGTGACTAGAGGTCCATTGCACAAAGAGATTTGTGCAAAAGGCCTTCCTTCCCTTGGCTTCCAGCACCAGTTTTCCTTCAGCACCTGGGACCCAGGCCTTCCCTCTGGCCAGAGTCTGCCATCTTCGTCTTCGCTGCTTCACTACAGACTTCAGAGTCTGCAGTCTTCTCTTTGCTGCGACACTCAGCTCCTGTAGATCCCTTTGCGCCCTCCCTACCCCCCTCCCCATCCTCCCTTCCAACCTCCCGCCCTACCTCTCATAGCAGGTGCCCTGTCCTGCCTGGCCACTCCACCCTGAAGCAACTGGGCAGCTGCCATCTTTGACCTTCTAATTTGCATACTCACTCTGATTGGCTGTGGACATAGTGGAGGTACAGTCAATTTACATTTTGTCTATTATTATGTAACTTGACTATGTTGAAATAACCTCAATGTTTTTATTCAAGGTAATGAATATGAATGAATATGAGTAGAGTTAATTCAACTGAGTACCATTGTTAGCATTTCTATTACATAAAACAGTGATTCTCAAAACTCAGCACATACCAGAATCACATGGAGGACTTGTTAAAACACAGATTACTGGGTCCTACCCTAGAGTTCTTGATTCACTAGGTGTGGGCTGATGCCCAACCATTCCCAAATGTTGCTGATGTGCTGGTCCAGAGACCACAGTTTGAGAAACATTGATTTGAAAAGTAAATACTCTTAAATAACAGAAATGGCCTAACCTAACTAAGGGATTAGAGTTGGTGCTGTACTTGTTTACACAATTGATCCTTGAATAATAACATGTTTGAACTGAGTCCACATACATGTGGAAAATTCTTTGGAGGTTTTCTTCTCCCATGAAGCCATCATATTGATTACACTAGGCTATCATAAAGCAATCACGTTTTAGCATAATTTCTGACACTAAGACCAACCCTGTTGTCACTAAACCTGATGACTTCCACAGGCCAGAGTGCTGAATCCTTATAAGCATCAGGATTATAGAAGACTTATCATTATGAACATAAATCATAGAAGTATAACATGAAAACATGTCCCAGTGGAATCTAATTGGATTAAAGAAACAAATAGAACTGAGGCATGTTTGCATAGCTTCATGAGTTACAGCAAAGGATTGCCTAGGCTCAGGATGAGCCTGGGCTAATTTGGCAACAGTGTTGAAGTGCTCTTGACATTGCACTGGTTTAGCCACTTGGGAAGATTAGTGAGTAGTCATCTGTATATGTAATCTGTTTACGCGGTCCTTAAAATACAGCATGTCCGAGCTTATCAGAAATCCCAGCCGTCCCAAGCCTAAATCAGCCACAATAGAAAAGAGTAATAAGGAAGTTGTCATAATTCCAATTGCCCACTTGTTCAAGGCAGCTTGGCTAAGGCCAGTTCTTGCAGTTGGGAACAGGACAGTAATATCAAATAATTGGTCTACACAGTGTTTATAATGTCCTCCCACGGGTTCAATGCAAGCTAGGCCTGCAGGAATAAGGAGAGCACCAAACCAAGGAGAGACTCGTACAAATGCAGATTCTAGAAAGGCCAGATGGAAGGTTCAATGGCAGTGGGACTGTGGTCAGAGAGGAGGCCATAATCTCCATTCGTCCATAGCTCAGGGAGGCTGAAAATAACAGTAGGAAATCTGAATTTGGGGCAGATATTCCAGAGTTGGGCCATTGTTGCCTGATGTTCTGGGAAACTATACCTCTACAACATGGCTATGAGTAGTAGCCAGGGGGATTGCATGGAACCCAAGCCAGGGAAAGAGGACTGACAAGATCTTGGCTGGACATCCTGGCCCCACTGTGCTGATATCTGTTTCTGGCTAAGACAATAACCTGAGACAAATAAACAGCCTTATTGGAGACAAACAAACAGAACCCTTGGCCACCTACAGACATATGATAAAGACTAGTTTGGTGTACACGATTCTTCCTTGAAACAATAAAACCAATCCCAGAGCCCATTTGGAAGAAAAGAAGTATCACAGAGACCACATGAAAAATGGTATTTATAACTGTCCTCTGGACCAGTGACTGTCAGATTAAAAGTCCTTGCCTTGTCTGTATGGTGTGACTCAGTGGTTGAGCAGTAACCCATGAACCAAGAGGTCATTGGTTCAACTCCCAGTCAGGGCATATGCCTTGCTTGAGGGCTCAATCCCCAATAGGGGGAGTGTAGGAGGCAACCTATCTTGGATCTTTCCTCTCATATATGTTTCTATCCTCTCCCTTCCTCTCTCTCTCTAAAAAAAATAAATCATTAAAAACATATTTTTTAAAAAGTTTTTGCCTCTAGATAGGAGCCAACTGGATGGGAAGACATTGTTCTTATGCATCCTTTTTCTCAGAAACCCTGAGGCCATCCAGGTGGTCTGATGTCCCCAAAAGGACTACACTCAGACATTGCATTACTAGTATATGCTAAGAGTTAATCAAGAATATAAAGTAGCCCTACAATCCAGGGACTATGAGAAAATCATTTTTAAGTTAGGTTGATGTAGGTGTCATCATAATAAATATCTTACTGAAATAGAGGGTATTTCTGGAGCTCCTTAATTTAATGGTGATGAGACTGTATTCAACTGCACAGAATGCTCAGTCTAAAGTGCAACCAGGTGAACACCAACACTGACATTTGGCCAATATAATGGGTTGTTGGCCAATAAGTCTTAAACTTCTCTCTGGTGTCCTTTGAGAAGCAATAACTACAAACAAGAGAATGAAATTGTCATGTTTTTGAGACTCCTAAAAAAAAAAGACACATTTGCTTTCCATCCTTATAAACACCTTTCCTGCTTCCCTTCTTCATCCCTTGCAGATGCAGGCACATGGTCCAGTGGCTACATACATGGTCTCTAGTTAGACACACTGAATTTCCAAATCTTTGGGTAAAATGCTTAGTTTCTCTAAATCTCAATTTCTTCATGTTTAAAATGGGAATAACAGTACTCACTATACATGCAGTGAAGCTCAGTGAGATGATATATTCAGAATGCTAGACACAATGCTCCCCAAAGAGTAATAGTTATAACATTGAAGAATATTGGGTTTGCAGACATTGTATCCATCCGTCCATTCCCATCTACCACACATATTTATTCACCTATTTCTTCATTTATTCAGTTGGTCAGTCATTAATTTACTTAATCATAACATACCAAATACAATAAATATCCACTGTGGGCCAGCCATCACGCTAAGAAATATGACAGGTACAGAAAGGATTAAAGGTTTACCCTGCTGTTAAAGATTTATACAAATTTAACAGGAGACTAGAATATGGTCAATAGTAATAATAACACAAAGTATTAAGTTGCACAGACTACACTTGCAGAAACGCACCGGGAGTTGAAAGACAGGAGGAGTTATTTTGACAGGGGAATCAGGACTGGATTCAAAGAGATGATGTTATGTAAGATAAAGTTTGAAAAAGGAGCTGAAATTAGACTTGCAGAGATGAGCTGGACAAGGACATTTCAAGCAATCTGCTGTTCCTCCTTTTGCCAATGACCCCACCCCACAAATTCTAGATTCACAGCATGTAAGAGCTATTTAAATATTCATCTTACACATGTCTAGTCAGAAGAGCGAATTGTAACAGAACCTGAACACCAATCATTTCACTTGCATTTGGCATAAACACGATGTGTGTCTAAGGCCGGAGTCTGTCTGGTCTAAGTTGAAATTTGGTGGCTGCATCCATAAATTACATAATAACTCCCCATCACTGCTTCAATATTGATCCTAACATCGAGATTCATTCCACACTCAGCTATTGCTCCAGTAAATAGCCTTTGATTCCACCCATATATTGTGTCACTCTTATGTGAAAAGCTCAGACACCTAGAAAGTATTCAATTTTATAGTTTTAGTTTACAACTAAATCATCGGGTAGGTGGGTGGATCTTTTGTGTCACTTACCAACTATAGACAGAAAACTGTGGTCCTCAAAAACAAAAGAAGAAACAGCCAAGCCTGGGGGAAACGTGAGATTTCTTGTGGCCTGAAAAGTTGGGCAAAAATCCCACCGATGAGTAAGAAACAAGTAAGGAGTCCTGGTAATCTTACAAATTACAGAGAGGGCTAGTTTGCAGAGGAAAAGGAGGCATTGGTCCAGATTCCATAGTTTGGGGTCTTTGGAGCAGGAAGAGGTAGCCTGGCAATTTGCCCTTCCAAGTCAGATATGCACAAAGAGGAAGAAATTCTGTTTCCCACTTTCTTCCTCTGTTCCCACCCTGGAAGAAGCTATAGGAATGACCACAGGCCAATGTGCTGTAGGAGCCGGGCCTGGTTGCAGCTCTGATTCCACTTTGCTGGCCCACATTGGAGTGAAATCCAAGCAGCACGCTCAATATGGCCATGAAATGCAGCAGCTGGCCTCCTGGTCCGCAGTGAAATTGGCCGCATGCCTGAAGGGTCACTCTGAGACAGCAGAAATGGGTCACCAGCCCCCGCCCTGTGATCCAGAGCCCGGAAACGGACCAGCAGGCAGCGGTGCCCTCTCTCTCTGAGCTTGTCCGAGCAACCCCAATGACAATTATTACCCAAGAAGAAATGGTTTGTACATATAATTCATTTCAGAGAAGAAGGGAGAGGGAGAGAGAGCTAGAAACACCAATTATGAGAGAGAATCATTGACCGGCTGCCTCCTGCATGCCCCCAGACACAACCCCTGAACCACACCAGTCGGCACCTCAAAACTTTTTTAGTTGATTAATCAAACATTTGCATTGGCTCCAGGTGTTCAGCTCAGTGTGACAAGGGTACAAATGCCACTTTCAGGAGCTGACAGTCTAGCTTCTATTTTGCTTTAAAAGCATCCACTAGGTGTTGCGATGTACCCCCATCTTACAGAGGACGCCTTAAAAAAAAGTCAAATTATGGAGTCATTTTATTAAAAAGCCGGCGGCATGCGAGTGGCTGATGCTCGTCAAACCTCGCAGCCCCGAATAGCTCAACACATCTAGCTTATATTGTGGGACTATCACAAAGGTAGTGATTACATCTTTGGGTCTGGAATGAGGAACCTGCTTTGCAAAAAGGCGTTTTTAACAGAAATAAAGATAAAGCAAGTTAGTAATCACTAAAATCAACAAAAACACAGTACTTGGGACCACCTAGGCAATTTGGAACAGTTGAGCCGCCCTGGTGCTATCAGAAGAGTGCCCTTCAGTAGCCAGTGAGGTCACAATCAATGGGGACACCCAAACCACCTTCAGTGGCGCATTGGATAGCATTCGCATTTCCAGAAAACCGAAATAACTCTTCTATTAGTTCAGCAAGCAAGCAGATGGATACAGAAGCCAAACGGCAGGTTAAGATTAAAACTGCAGTGTCTACCTAAGACAATTGCTACTACACTTCATAGGTAGCTTTGTTTTCTGTGGGTTTTTTTTTCTTTATTTTATTTTTCTGCTTATGTACTTACTCATCTAAATTTAAATTTTTAGGTAATGTGTTACTTCACTCTCTATTCTTTCCAAAGCGTCTAAAGAGCAAAAGCAGACTTTATGTAAGTCTGCATACTGCCTTAAAAATCAAGGGACTTGGCCTGTGTTTTTTTTTTTTTGTGTGTGTGTGTGTGTGTGTGTGTGTGTGTGTTTTGTTTGTCTGTTTGTTTGTTTGTTGTCACCCTCTAGTTATGGAACCTAGGCCAAGTGACTTTTCTCTAGGCCTCCATTTTACTTTTTTGAAAATGTCGGAAGATGTATTAGAGATCTTTAAGGTCCAATTCAGGACTCAATCTGGAACTCTTGCAACAGAGCCTCTCCTATGGGATCACACCTCCTTCCACTCCTTCCCCCATCAAAAGCCAGTTTCCTGGTAGGCGGGCAAAACAGTATTCCAAACAACAATTGTTTGCAAAGCTGTGTAGAGCTGAGAACATTAAGAATCAAGATAGGGATACTACTAAGGCCAATGACATCTTATACGAAGCATTTGAGCAATGTGTCTTCCCTTCAAGGTGCCAGGCGAGCATTGACCCACGCAAGCCAGGGTGAGCCAGGGTAAGACGTCGCATCAGAGCCATGCAGGAGAAGTCAGCCTGCTGCAGGCAGACAGCCATGCAACGGCTGGTGCGTGTTAAGATTCTGACTGTGCCCGCCGCTGCAGAAGCCATAACCGGGCTTCGCTGCCCCTCTCTGCCAAACGGAGCTCTTCACGAATGAGGCCAGACCAGGCAGAACAGACAGATCCATAAACACTTGGGCTTTGTTGTAATCCAGAAAGGTCCAAAAGTAATGACTAAGATAAAAGCAAAGCTATTGATTTCTAGAAAGCCCCTTCCTTCTCTGGGCTTCAATTTCTCAATCAGTAAACTGGGGGGGCGAGGGGGGGGGTAAATAAACACCTTAGGTCTGAGCTCTCACCATATCACAAGATCCATTGTCCAGTCAGACCCCTGAAGCTCTCTCCCTACCTCCCACCCGCGTAAACCCAGCCAGTGTGGCTCAATGGGTTGAGTGTCGCCCCCACGCACTAAGAGGTCAGCAGTTCAATTCCCAGTCAGGACATATGTCCCTATTGCAGGCCGGCACTAAACACCACTGGTTGGCACTATACGTCTGTAATACTTAAAAACACTATTGGCTGGCTTTTTAAAACATTAAACATCACCTTATAGTTCATTGTGTGGCTTACCTAATGGTGACCAGGTAACCAAAAGTTCGATTCACTGAGAAATAATTAGCATGGCACTTCAGAATTTGCTCTTAATTTGTCACTTAATCATTGCAAAGTATCTCTCAGAGAGGAGATAATACCAACGTTTCCAAAGAAGACCAGCACATACAGAAGTGAGTGACTGGTCCCAAGCCTCATTTTTAGCGAATGACTGAACTGACCAAGCATCCAGGCCTTTTCATTCCTGGCACCCACCCATCACTCCCTGAGCCTGCAGATCTTCTTCACTTGCCACATGCAAAGGCAATGCCTACTTTGGTGCCGATGCTGATTTCCTACCGAAGTGGACGTTTTGCGTGAGTCTTCCAAAAGATTCCTCCAAAAGGAATCATCTTGCCTGACTGGTGTGGCTCAGTGGTTGAGTGTCCAGCTATGAACCAGGAGGTCACAGTTCAATTCCCCATAAGGGTACATGCCCAGGTTGTACGCTCAATCCCCAGTGGGGGGAGTGCAAGAATCAGCCAATTAATGCTTCTCTCATCATTGATGTTTCTATCTTTCTTTCCCTCTCGCTTCCTCTCTGAAATCAATAAAAATACTTAAAAAAAAGGAGGCTATGTGTCTCCTGCTCCAAACGCAAACGTTCATTGTGAAACTTGCTGCCTGAGGGTCATATATAATCTAGAGTGAAGCTGGATGGACCCTGCCTTCCCTGTGACCAGAAATCACTGTGCTAGACTTGAACTGCCTGCTTCCTGGCTTCATTTACTTAAACAAATGCATACATGTTGTGCTTAAGCCTCTAGTTTGGGGATACCTGTCATTCCATATTGAACATGAAGCTAATGAATACACCTGCCCCACAGGATTCTTATCAGGATTAGGAGAAGGTAATCAAGGTTATTAGATAGCAACAGTAAAGAGAATGTATTTCCCTCTCATCGGAGTGTCCACTCTATGTCTATGTGTGTGGGTATGCATGTGCATGTGTGAGTGGCCTTTATCAGCTGTTATTCGGTATTTTAGACAACCTCACTGTGACTTCTAAAGGGAAGAGACCTTGTGTTATTAGTCTTTGTGCTACAGGTGCCAAGCACATTGCTTGCAACAAAGCATCTTTGTGAGTTGAAAATATACCCCGAAGGGCCATATAAAATGTAAGAGCTGGTAAAATGCAAAGACACCAGTTCATCATTGTTATTTCGGTGTTGGTTCTCACCCTCAGGAGTTTCCAGGGTGACAGCTGAAACTGCTTCCCACACATAGAGGATAAGGAGAGATGAAAGAAAAGAAGTGGGCCACTCTAGATTGGTAGGGGACAAGTTTAATATACAACGAAACTTATGTATGAGGTTTGTCTTCAGGACTCAAGACCAAACACATCCTTGTACTCACCCACCAGAATCTAAAATTTTATAGTGATGCCTTAACTGGGCTCAGTCAGACACATTCAGTCCAGAACACAGTTACCTCTCAAAACTATGTCCTTGAAAATGGCTCCCATGGTAGGAATGGTGGGAATGGTGGGCGGTGCATTCCCCAAGGATAGGGATGGGGGCGGAGCCTCACATGCAGGTCCACCGATGGTCACATCCTCTCAATGACCTCTTCCAACATTTAGAATACAGCAAATTGGCCGAACCGGTTTGGCTCAGTGGATAGAGCGTCGGCCTGCTACTGAAAGGTCCCAGGTTCGATTCCGGTCAAGGGCATGTACCTTGGCTGCAGGCACATGCCCAGTTGGAGGTGTGCAAGAGGCAGCTGATCGATGTTTCTCTCCCATCGATGTTTCTGACTTTCTATCCCTCTCCTTTCCTCTCTGTGAAAAATCAAGAAAATATATTTTAAAAAAAGAATACAGCAAATTGAACCAGAGAAATCTAAATGAGCCAAGTATCGCATTCTCTATGCTTTCTCTAAAATGAGAAGACTTTCTCTAAACTGAGACTACATGAATAACATACATAGACTTGTGACTACACGAATAAATGCTATGCATGTAGTCTCAGTACTTCAACTGCTTATATTTTAAATGAAATTAGTAATCTAATGCAAACATAAAGTAATTTGAGACTAACTACTCTTTCTTCTTCAAGCAAAACAGAGGAGCAGCTCTGCTGTCCAAAATACCATGAGCTGAGAGAACACGTGGGTAACCATTGAAGGTCCACAGGTAACGAGGGCATAGAAAAAAGTAACAGACACTTAAGAATGACCTAATATGTATAGAAAGAGTATGTGGATACCTAAGCATTAGAATTTGAATTTTGATAGGCCTTCAGGATTAAAGATATATAGACATAGATATATAGATAGTATATAGTATATACATATAGATACAAATAAATATGTTTATGATGGTAAGCACACACTGACAAAGGAAAGTGAAAAATTCACTGATCATATCACCTTAAGATTCCTTCCTAAACCTTTGGTGAAATATAAGCAACCAAGAAGCACTGGTATGTTCCCAGAGGCCAATATTTCTTTACTGCTTCAGAATTTTGTTGTATTATCTTTCCTGTGTCTAATGTTTGCCAGGCATGAGTGCCAAGAAAGCCAAATGCCAGGAGCCTGTAACACAGAAGAACAGCACTTTCAGAAAACAGTTAACTTTCTAAGAAGCAATTATTTTATGGAATGATATTTTAAAACTGCTATTCTTCAAGATATAAAAAATAATAATGCTTACTTACATGTTATGGCAGATTTAAGGACAGAAAAGAAGAATGAGTAACTTCACGAAAGGTTCGCAGATAAGAATGAGAAATCTAATAACGAGCCCAGAAAATCCTTCATTTTGACATCAGTGACCTTTTTCCAACTATACTTATTCCACACTATACTTTTAATATGGCATCAATCTTCAATCTTCAGGTTTTAAAACTTGAATTTTCACCATTAGCCTAATAAAAATGCCCAATGGAATTCACTGACCAAAAAAAAAAAAAAAATGAACACACAGGCACTTGAGGATAGGAAGATTTGATCAGCATATGCAAAAAAAAAAAAAAAGACATGATGTAGAGAGTTTTGGAAAAATATTACAGAATAGTGGCAAGAGTATCATTTTCCTTCTCCCTAAGAGCATAGTCCTCTGCTACCTATTTTCCAATATCTATAAATTATTGTTTCATATATTTTTTCAGTATTCTACTTGTACATGACAGGAATATCATTTCACTCCTTAATAATGCCATAATATAATTTTGAATGCTGGCCCTTCTATGAGCCATGACATGAAAAGAGTGAGATGAACTCTACAATCACTCCTAATTTCTGCCTGGAATTGTATCCTGGGCCACAGTACAGAGAAGGGACTCCACACAGAGTAGGCAGATCTTCCCTGTGTTGAAAAGACAGATTACATTAGAATCCAGGGGAGATGAGGCAGCAGGAGGTGCAGGAAAGGTTGTAGAGAAGGGTGTCCTGCAGAAAAGAACTCCAGAAATCTTATTGGTGTCTCCTGAGTCTTTGCTGAGTACTAAACTTGCTGTGTAGGACTACGCTGTACACAGCCAAAGAAGGTGACTCAGGAGCTGGACAATTTCCACAGGATGCACAAGTGAGAAGTCAATCTTTAACCAGCCAGAGCAGAAAGTGCTTATTGACCAATTGTGACATTCAAAAGAAACCAGCAAGGGTCGTAGTAGAACGGGGAGCTAGTTACAGTGAAAATAATACCCAACAGTGTGGGCAAATAAAGACTCTCAGACAAAAACAAACAAACAAAATCCTGAGATATTCTGTCTCCAGAAAATGTGCACTGAAAAAAATTAATGGTAATTCTTCCATTAAAGTGAAAATGATGCTATCTAGAGACTTGGGTCTATTAAAAGGAATAAAAAGTGCCAGAAGCTCCAGCTGGTTTGGCTCAGTGGATAGAGCATTTGCCTGCAGACTGAAGGGTCCCAGATCCAATTCCAGTCAAAGGCATATGCCCGGATTTCAGACTTGATCCCCAGTGGGGAGGGGCGAGCAGGAGTCAGCCAATCCATGATTCTCATTATTGATGTTTGTATCTCTCTCTCCTTCTCCCTTGCTCTCTGAATATCAATAAAAATATTTTAAAGGTGTCAGAAAAGGTAAATATGTAAGTATAAATTTAATTTCTTAATAATTGATTTTAAAATAATAAAAAATATTTCACCTCTTTCATTTCTGATTTTATTTGGGTCCTCTCTCTTTGCTTAATGAGCCTGGCTAGAGGTTCATCAATCTTGTTTATCCTTTCAATGAACAAACTCTTGGTTTCATTGATCTTTTGTATTGTTGTTGTTGTTTGTTTTTTGTCTTTGTCATTTATTTCTGCTCTGATCTTTATCTCCTTCCTTCTGTTCACTCTGAGCTTTTCTTGTTGCTCTCTTTCTAATTCTTTGAGTTGTAGAGCTAGATGATTTATTACCATTTCTTCTTGTTTTCTGAGGTAGGCCTATAGTGCTATAAACTTCCCTCTCAGGACTGCTTTCACAGTGTTCCACAGATTTTAGATTGTTGTGTTTTTATTGTCATTAGTTCCCAAGATGTTTTTAATTTCTTCTTTGAATTTTTTAGTAACCCACTCACTGTTTAATGCATGTTATTCAGGTTCCAAGTATTTGAATTTTGGGGGCTGTTTTTATTGTAGTTTATTTCTAATACTAGAGACCCAGTGCACAAAATTCATGCATAGGGGGCGGGGAATGTCCCTTAGCCCAGCCTGCACCCTCTTCAATCTGGGACCCGTTGATAGAAGTCCAACTGCCTGTTTAGGCCTGCTTCTGCCTGCCTCCGTGATCACCCACTAACCATTCCCCTGCCAACCTAATTGATCTCTAACTGTTCCCCTGCCAGCCTGTTTGCCCCCAACTTCCCTCCTCTGCTGGCCTGGTCACCCCTAACTGCCCTTCCCTGCAGGCTTGATCACCCCCAACTGCCCTCCCTTGCAGGCCTGGTCCCTCCCAACTGCCCTCCCCTGCTGACCTGATCGCCCACAACTGCCCTCCCTTGCAGGGCCTGGAACCTCCCAATGGCCCTCCCCTGCTGGCCATCTTGCAGTGGCCATCTTGTGTCCACATGGGGGCAGCCCTCTTGTGTGTTGGAGTGATGGTCAATCTGCAAATTACTCCTTTATTAGATAGGATAGAGGCCTGGTGCATAGGTGGGGGCCAGCTGGTTTTCCCTGAAGACTGTCCCAGATCAGGGTGGGGGTCCCCTTGGGATGTGGGCTGCTGGGGCGAGGGGCCTGTGGAGGTTTGCAGGCCGGCCACGCCCTCAGGGACCCAAGCAGAGGCCCTGGTATCTGGGATTAATCTATGTCTACAATTGAAACTTTGTAGCCTGGAGCAGAGCCAAGCCTTCTGCTCACTCCAGGGCAGCAGCCATTTTTGTTTGAAACTTTGTAGCCTAGAGTGGAGGCCTAGACCAGCAATGGCAGGCTGAAAGCTTGTCTTCCTCCATTGCCAGGGGAACCCAAACCCTGTTTCCTCCAGCTTAGTGACTGCCGCCATTTCTGTATCTTTTATAACTGAAACTTTGTAACATTGAGTGGAGGCCTAGGCGAGCAATGGCAGGTGGAAAGCTTGGCTTCCTCTGTTGCTGGGCAAATCAAGCCTTCCTCCTGCTCTCAGTGGCAGCAGCCATCTTGGTTGGGGTTTATTTGCATAATCTACACCTGATTGGCTGGTGGGCATGGCTTTGGGTGTGGTGAATGTATGGTCAAATTTGCATATTGTGCTTCTATTAGATAGGATTATGCCATTGTGGCCTGAGAAAATGCTTGATATGATTTCAATCTTCTTGAATTTGGAAGACTTTGCTTGTGACCCAATATGTGGTCTCTTTTTGAAAATATCTCATGTACACTTGAGAAGAATGTATATTCCATGGATTTGGGTTGAAATATTCTGAAAACATTAATTAAGTCTATCTTATCTAGTGAGTCATTTAGGATTGCTGTTTCTTTGCTGATTTTTTGTCTAGAGGAATTATCCAGCGATGTCAGTGGTGTATTAAAGTCCCCTACTATGATTGTATTGTTGTCAATCCCTCCCTTGATATCTTCCAGGAATGTTTTTAATGTATTTGGGTCCTCCAGCATTGGGTGCATATATGTTTATCAGGGTTATATCCTCTTGTTGTATCAATCCCTTTAGTATTTATGAAATGTCCTTCCATATCTCTTGTTACGGACTTCACTTTGAGGTCTATTTTGTCATATATAAGTATTGCTACCCCAGCTTTTTTTTTTTTTTCATTTCCATTTGCCTGAAAAACTGTGGTACATCTACACAATGGAATACTATGCTGCAGTAAAAAAAAAAAGAGTTCTTACCATTTGCAACAGCACAAATGGAACTGGAGAGCATTATGCTAAGTGAAATAAGCCAATTGGTGGTTTTTTTGGGCCATGGATTGGAGGCAGCAGAATTGTCTAGCAGGGGACACAAAGGAAATGTCTAATATGATAGAAATGTTCTATTTCTTCATTGGGGCAGTAGTTACATAAGTTGAAACATTTTTCAAAACTCAGAAAAATGTACTCATAAAATGAATGCATTTGCAACTCAATAAGTTTGATTTTTTTAAAGAATGCACTGGTTTCTTCTACATTCTACTTCAATGTTAATAAGAGGTCCTGAATTTATAATTCAACTTTCCTGCCCATTACAGATCATGGATTAACTCATTCTTTTTATAAATAGATCTGACTGTGAAAAAAATCATCCCAACCACTCATTACTTAAATAGCAGGAGGTTTATCCCACCAGAAATATTACAATAGGAATACTGTGCACATCAGACAAAGCAGTACAGTGTCACAGGGTTGTCTGCACAGTTGTCACAGAGTAGACAAGCATTCCCAGCTGGGGAGGTCAGGATTGCAGTCTGCCGTGGAATAATACACTGACCTTAAGTTTCCAATCTCGGCTCCAAGTGTCTTTATTAAGAACAGTTTTGGTTTTTGTTGTTTCTTTTTTTTCTGAGTTCCCAGAAGACTAATGAGGTAGTCAGGCCCTGGCTACTTGTGTATTGATCAGTCCAAGCTGATCAATAGCTTCATTGGCTGCTCCGTTGGCACTTTATGTCAACTACAGATAAGAAAGGGTCTGATTTGACTGGAATCCAGATATCAGAGAAAACCTGGAGCTGACTTCTGGGATTGCAACCTTTAGGGCCATTCCAACAATAAATAGGTACCAGGGAGAACAAAAGGACTGGATATATATATTCAACTGGATACACACACACACACACACACACACACACACACACACACACACACACAGAGTGGCCAGATTATGATCATCTCTGAATACATAATAATCTGGCCACTCAGTGTATATCCTATATAATAAAAGGCTAATATGCAAATCGTCCCCTCGACCAGGAGTTCAACCAGCAGGCAGGCTGGCCAACGACCCATGTCCCCTCCCCCTGGTCAAACTGGCCAAGCACCACCCATGCACGAGTGCATGCACCAGGCCTCTAATACACACACACACACACACACACACACACACACACACACACACACACACACACAGAGTGGCCAGATTATTATGCATTGAGAGATCATAATAATCTGGCCACTCAGCACTGAGTGGCCGGAATATTATGACCACCCCATCAGTACTTTGTGGGGCCACCTTTCCCCTTCAATATTGTGGTGATTCTTATTGGCATGGACTCCACGAGATGTTAAAAGGTGATGTGAGGAATCAGACACCGTGCCTGATGAAAGCACTGTCCAGTTCTATGAGATTTGATGGTTGTGGAACCAGCTGCCTGATGGCTCTTTTAACTCCGTCCCACAGATGCTCAATTGGATTGAGATCTGGTGATTGTGGGGCCACCTAAGAAAGGTAAAGCCTCCCTCATGTTCTTGAAGCCACTCCTGCACAATACGAGCACTGTGGCATGGCGCACTGTCTTGTTGGGAGAAGCCATCTCCACTGGATACGCCATCAACATGAGAGGATGAACTTGATCAGCAGCGATACTTACGTATATTGTGCTATTCAGACGTTGTTCCACAGGAATTAAAGGGTGCACATCATGCCAGGAAAACATGCCCCAAACCATAACACTGCCCCCACCAGCTTGAAGGGTTGTCCCCATGCATGTGGGGTGCATGCTTTCATGCTGTTTCCACCAAATTCTCACTCTGCCATCTGCATGATGCAACTGGAAATGTGATTCATAGAACCACGTGATTCCAGTGCTCGACTGGCCAATCCTTGTGTTCCTATGTGAATTGGAGACATTTTATCTTGGTAACTGCAGACAGCAAAGGTGTTCGAACAGGCCTTCGGCTTCCATATTCCATATGATGCAGTGTATGGCTAATTTGCCTACAAACATCAGGTGGTCATAATAATCTGGCCACTCAGTTTATATATATCCCTTAAAAATTTTAAAGAACCATGAAAAAAGAGCAATTCTAATTTTTATCCATGGTTGAGACATCTCAAAATCTCTATTGACTAAGAAAACCCAATTGTCAGTTGTAACAGCCTATTCCCATTAGAATAAATAGTAAGCTGGAGTATCATTTATTGAAACACACTTCCAGACTTTTACAAACATGTACCAAACAAATCTAAAGTACTGGAGGTAATGGCATGTAATTTCCTTTCATGTGCCTCCAAAAAAGGCTTGCAAAGGATAAAGGAGCTGTCTTCAAATCCTTAAGAGGCTGTAGCTTGTAAGGAAAACTTGTATATTGTTGAGGTGGAATTTAGGATTAGTGGATAGAAGTTATACCGAGACGAATTTTGGTTCAATAGGAGAAGGTTCTAACCCAGAAGCAGCCTCGCAATGGGATGAATACGTAGCCATCGGATACGTTCACACTAACATGGAACGACCTCCTTCCAGGGGTGGTCTTGAGGGGGAATTTGGACTGGACCACAGGTAATTCCCAATGGTGATTCAATCATTCTTGCCCTCAATCTTGAAGATTATATCATTTTCTTAAATTCCTTTCAGAAAGGTGGGGACAATAAACACAAAATATTGCTCATGCCTAAATGATTTCAATTCCCATTTTTATTGTCTCCCATGTAAATTTATTTGACATCTTTTACTACATGGATTTAACAACTCTTCATTTAGCAAATAAGAACCCTACTTCTCTGACTCTAATGACATGCATATGTCAGAAACCAATAAGTTTGGCTTACGTTTGAAATGAGCTTGGGCTCGGTTGCAAGACGGTCCTGGAAGTGCACCCTGGGCACGTCTTGGTTTAGCAAATTCATGTCTCTCCGAGGAAGGTGAACAGTCCATTCTGCCTCTCACAAGACTCTGGTGATTATCCTTGTCTGCCAAAAAAATCAGGCCTAAGTGCTTTTTATTCTGATCTTGGAAATTCTTTGAATTTTTCAATTTCTCACAAATGGTTCTAATCTCATTTCTTCTAGAAGACCTTTAGGAGAAAGGCAAACCCAGGAGATGCCATTTTTTGTGTGTAATAATAAAATGTGTTTAGTGAAGTGGGCTTTACTCCCAAGAAGAATAGCATCAGAGAAAAATTCAAGATCAACAGCATTCGCCTCAAAAATGGCCCCTCTCCCAAATGAAAAAGAGCACAATTAAGCATAATCGAGTTCAAAACATGGTTTTCAAATGTTGCTCCAAATTTCAAACATTAAGAATGAATTTGATGTTACAGGCTGGAAACTGAAGTAGAAATTTTGCCAATAGAATTTCATTTTTCTTTTTGGCTGGCTCATGACACCCTCCCTGAGTTCTTACAGTCACAAAGACCTGACCCAAGAGGACTTTTATGGTAAAGACCTGACTCCTCCATCCTGACAAACAGTATTTAAGGATGGCCACTGACCTTGGCTGTGGTGACTTTCCACACCATCCCAGTCCCCCTCACATTCAAGAAAAAGGGTGAGAAAGTGGTGACGATGGCTGTCTTAGTCATTTAGTGCAATTTTAAAATAAAACTAAACAAAATACATGAATAAGTAAAATTAGGAAGCCTATATCCCCCTAAATTATGTTCTTTCCTGACAATGCCCACAAAAGCAGCATCCAGTAGACCCAGACACTCCTGATTTCCGGAAAACAGTTGTATACTTTCACATTTTAATACAGACAGTCTGACATGTAAAAGACTTGGATTTCAATGCTCTTACACTTCATAGTTTAACAATGTACCTTTATGTTCATTTAGTTTTCAGAACAACCTTGAGAGTAGGCTTTAGAACATTGCCAGTGAGGGGAGGAGACTTAAAGAACTAATAGCTATGAAGCAGCATCAACAGAATCAGCCTTGGTCTCACCTCCACCTCCCACACTGTCCAGCCCTAAGTACAATCAGTGCAAGGCATTAGGTAGGGGACTTACTCTCCCAGGTGTTCATTTAGCTGTTCTGAGTCAGCACATGCTCTCTCCATGGGGGAAACTTTGATAAAACGTAAGAAACTCAAGAAGTAATAAATTATGACTCATTTTGCATCAAAAGTTGTTTCTGACACCATCTGAAATACATCCTGGTATGTTCCTCCATGTGTCCTGAGAGGTGACCAGCATATAAGTCAATTGCTATTTGTTTCATAGGGAAGTTTGGTAGCAGCAAAGAAATTGAGTCCAAGGAAGAGCCATTCATTATTCATGAATTCAGACGTTGTCTTTAAAGGTTGGCTGCACACGTAACTTGTTATGGTCTCTTCTTAAAATTTTATCTTTTATTTTGATTTCCCAAAGGAAGCCAATAAGTTTGAAGTTAGCAGATGGGCAGTAGCTCAGCTTGATCTGAGAACTAAAACCTTCCTTCCATCTTAAGGAATTATTGCACTTGAAATCCAAATGAATGTAACTGTTGTGGCCCTCAGAGTTTAGCTGGAGATTCGATGTCTCCCCAGTCCTCCAGCACAGAATGCATCGCAGCCTGCAAGCTTCAACACGTTTAAGGCAATTAGGCAGGGTCGGGGGCCAGTCCTGCATGGGTGACAGTTCCGTATCGGTGACCTGACAGATGACATACCTGCTGCTAGTATCATTACCACTAAGCAGCTCATGCTTTCAGGAGCAGCTCTCCCGATGGATTCATATGCATAATCACTCAACTCCCCTCGTTCCTTTCTAAAGAGTTTCAAAGTGCTCACCTTTCTAAAAACAAGGCATGTCTAGAGATAGACATGTCCAGAGTGTACAGGTACTGCGATGGCCTGTCAGGATCCTGGACTTGGATCCTTGGAAGTTGAAACTAGCTGGTTTCCATTTCAGCCTGACCTGGGTTTGGGGGTCAGTAGTGGAGGCAGGCAGGGAGGGGAGACAGAGACAGTAAAGTGTAATGGTATTTGCTCTGAAATCCAGTGTAGACAGCTCATGTGTTCAGAGTTTCTGGCCATTCTGTTCCAAAGCAATGCATGGAGGGGCTAGTCTTCTGTGTGACTTCCTGGTCCTCATGACCAGAATCCTGTCCTGATCTCCACTTCCTTCCAAAGAAGCCTTCTTCACTTTATGCACCTACTCTCTCTTCTAAGGATGATGTTTTCTGTTCCTGAAATATACATTTTTATGGCCACAGCTTCTATATCAGTTACCATCTAGGACAATCTCTGCAAAAGTCCTGATCTGTGATTTAAAGAAAAAGAAAAAAAAAAACGCTCCAGGGTCCTGCCTGCTGTTTCTTCCTATACTCATCACCTAATTTGTGACAAAACTTCCAACTCGTGTCTCCACATGCCTGAAGCTGGAAAAAAAGAAAACAGCATCTGATGGATGACTCTTTTTTCCTAACAGAGCTACTCAAATGTCAGCAGAGATGCAAGTGAAAATTCTGGGCTGAACCGGAACCGGCTTGGCTCGGTGGATAGAGCTCAGCGCATCAGCCTGCGGACTAAAAGGTCCCAGGCTTGATTCGGGTCAAAGGCATGTACCTTGGTTGTGGGCACATCCCTAGTAGGGGCTGTGCAAGAGGCAGCTGATCAATGTTTCTCTCTCATCGATGTTTCTGACTTTCTATCCCTCTTCCTTCCTCTCTGTAAAAAAATAATAAAATATATATATATTTTTTAAATTCTGGGCTGAATGTTAGGTGAGATATTTAGAAGAAAATACTGGAGAGTAACACTGGGCCCTCCATTCAGAGCCTTGGCATTCCCAGTCTCAACAGAGAGTTCTTCAGATTGAACTAGGTCTTGGTTAGCAAATGAGTGACTTGTGTGGTCCTTTTTTTCCAGGTAAGTCACTTATCACTATGAAGTCTCCCAGATGCCCAGTACTTAGATGGAATAGGGAGACCATTTCCATCCATGACCCCTCTCAATCAACTGTAAAAACTAGTTTCCCAAATGATCCCAGTTTCTTCTGAGAAGCAGTTTCTTTCAACTTTTTCCCCCTTCCTAGGGTTTTAATGTTCCAAAGAACTCAAAAAACAAGAATTATTGGGGGGAAAGTCCCCTTGAGTGTCATAGGGTTATGGACCCCCTTAATGGAACTGTTATATTTAACCTTGAATATTCAATCACCTGTTCAATCAACCTCAGACTCCCCCCTGTGAAAGGTATTCACCTTCGAGCTTAGTTGATGCCACATTCCCTTTGGAGAGCTCTGGGCCCTGTCAGTCAGCCTTCCTGAAAGGGGGATGTGTGTTGTATTTCATGTTCCTTTACTGACTGCGAAAATATCAAAGCAGAGGGAGTCCTTGGAGCTCCTCAACCATGAACCTCATTTCATAGATGAAGGAATCAAGATGAGGACAAAGTGACAGATCCAAAGCCACCCAGCTGGAACACACATCACTCAGCTCCCAGCTCAGGAAGCCACACAGTCACTCATTATGAGTTCCTACTCGATCCACAAAGCACAGTCCCTGCCCGCCAGGAGACCATGCACCCCCCTGCCTCCTCCCTGAAGCTCGAAGATTCCAGAGGCTTTTCATTTGATCAGCTTCAGAGAACAATTTCACTGGACCAAAAGGTGACGACCTTTTTACTACGCGACATGGCCCACACCTCGAGGAAGAGAATAAGACAACCCACTCCATGGTCTGCGTCTACCTACTTTCAGCAGCCCTGCATGGTGGGGGTGGTGGGGGGTGCGTAGGATTTGGACCAGAGCACCTGCCACGCCCAGACTCGGGAGAGCCCCCTTTGGCTCCAGCAGTGCCCTGTGCTGACTCAGTATGTGCATCTGCTTCCCCATTAGACATGAACTTCTTAAGGACAGTGATTATGAATTCTGCCCATAATACTTAACATGGGGCCAGGTTCATGCTAAATGACTTTCACATCCACTAATCATAGTCATCTATTTCAATTAGTAACTCTGCTGTGGAGACAGTAGTAATGAGAGGGAACTGGAGACAGCAGATCTGCTCCACATCCCTGTCGCCTCTCTGTATGTGTGTGTTTTTGCCCTGTCACTTTTCAATACCTGGAGTCAGGCATGTGGAGAAGGCACCCTGTGGCAAGGAGGGCAAGGTGTCCTTCCCCTGCTTCCTGCTTCTCCACATCTGACGCACCCAGCTGCAGCTGCCTCAGAATCCAAAGCTGTGTGCAGAGACCCGGGGCGATGCAGATGAAGTCACGAGGGAACAGAAAGGTTAACACATCCTGCCAGCTTCCCCTTTATATTCATGATGATAAAACACACACACACACACACACACACACACACACACACACACACACACAATCGAAAGGTTTTCAAGCATAAAAGAATTTTCCACTCCAACTACTCCAAGGAGAAAAATGCCTCACAAACAGCATCTCCCTTTGAACATCACATTGCTCTGCTGACAGCATTTTTAATCAAAAAGTCCAAAGAAGAAAGATGAGTGGAATTTACCAGCAGCAGCCAGGGAGAATAAATGAAGATGTTCGCTGTGCAGGTGAAGAGTCGCCGGAGTCTCATGCCTTTGCTCTGGGGACTCTTAGTCTTGATACTGGACCAATTCCTCAGAGTCTGTGGATACAGCGACCTGAGCAGCATCCCAGTTCTTTGGGGCATGTGCTGTCATCAGGAGGACTCCAGCTTGTCCACTGGGGACCCCGAAGTGCTATCTGACTGATAGGAGACAGAGGGTGACAAGAAATGCTGAGCCTTCGACAGCTGCCACCACTACCTGGTGCCTTTAATACATGGAGGCTCACACACGCCCTGGATTAAAAACTTAGAGTGAATCGTACCTGGCTTCCTGCTTCTATCTCTGCATGTCATGAGAAAATTTGGGGGCGGAAGAAGGGATTTTAATTTACTGTGAAACTTTTAGATTGCAGGCATCAACTGCCAAGAAGAATAAGAAAAGGAAGTGAAGGAGGAAGGAGGGGAGAGTCTGTGACTTCTTGAGCTAGAATCATTACCCTCGCCTGCGAGGGGAGAGCAAGTATTAGTGTGAGGCTCAAACTAAGGGGAACCATGTTTTGTCTCTGCTCATGTTTTCTCCAAAAGCACTTTGTAAACTCTCCAACTGTGATCTGGAAACCATGGCATTCTACTAGGGTGAACACAATTCCTAGCACATAGCTGACTGATTCATCATACACAGCGGTTGATCGGACATCACTTGATTGGGTTTACTCATCATAATGCAAATTGGGGTGGCATGTTTTCCCAAGTCCCATCAAACACACTCACCCCCTCTGGTGCCCTGATTATATAGCTATCATCACGCCATGATTATCCACCAAGTTAGAAAAACCAACACACAGTGCCCTGTATGCATCCTATAAAATGTTACAGTGGCCCTTAATGGCTGCCCACAGCTGGCCATGTCAAACTCATAAAAGGATCAAGAGGCAACTAAACGCCAGAGGCAGGATGGTGAGTGAGATAACCATCTCCTTGAAGAGCTCACAGTGTGGTGTGAGAAAGGAAGGATAACAAATAACTCTCATAGAGCCAGTAAGCACCATAATGGAGTGGACCCACAGTGTCATGGATGTCAGAGCATCAGCCAAATAATTCTGTGTGTGTGGGTGTGAGATGAAATGGTAGGAAGTGCTCTAGAAAGAAGGTAGCCTTTGAGATAGAATATGAAAAACCTGTCAAAATTCATCAGTAAAGGAGGAAGTGAATGGTCATTTGTATCAGTCAATCTCCCAATAGGAGGCAAATGGTAGTCTCCAAAAGCGACAATTCCAGGAGGATTTATTGCAAAGGGACAATTTCCAAATGTATGCATGGGTGAGAGAATCACGGTAACCCAGGTGAGAGTGACCCAGGACTATAAAAGCTGCACTACTGCCAACCACAGGCCGGAAAGAATGTGCAATTACCAAAACCCAACAGGAGCAGTCAGACATAGTTGGCCACCCGGAAAGGAGCAGTGACCCCTGGTTATGGGACAAAGCCAGCCTGAGGTGATTGCGGGACAGAGCCAGACCTGGGCACAGTCTGATCTCACTCTTTCCTCTAATCTTCTGAAGGGGGTGTCCCCTTGGCCAAACCCGTCTGGAAGCCAAAGGGAAAGAAAACCTACTGGTGGGTTTTCTGTGCAGGATGGAGAAGTGTAGAGACTTGGTCTAGAGCAGTGGTTGGCAAGCTGCGGCTTGGGAGGCACATGCGGCTCTTTGGCCCCTTGAGTGTGGCTCTTCCACAAAATACCATGGCCTGGGCAAGTCTATTTTGAAGAAGTGGCATAAAAAGAACTTTCTAAAATGTGGCTCTCAGAAGAAATTGTAATCATTGTACTGTTGATATTTGGCTCTGTCGACTAATGAGCTTGCCGGCCACTGGTCTAGAGGAGCCAACAAAAGGCATGAGCCCAAGATGAAAACAAAGGCACAGGATGGAACAAAGACCTGACTTTGGAGTGCGATGATCTACTGATGAAAGAATGAGAAGCTGAGCATGCCTATAACCCACAGAAATATCAGATGGGGGATGAGACACCCTCCCTATTAAAACGAGGGCTGTATAAAGGTCTTTGCTCCAATCTTGGGAAGGTAATATTTCATCAGCAAGTCTAAACTCTAAGACCCTTCTCCTTGATGGCTAGCTCAGTTGTGAGCCCCTCCACTGCTGTGGTTGCCTCTCCCCCCAAACCCTCATACCCTCTTACCTTGACTCCTTCTCATCCTCCAAGACCTACACTTGAGGTCAGTGGAGAGGACCAGGTGGGCTATGAATCTTAGTGTCCATTTCATGAACCTGCTCCCCACACCCTGAGTTAAGAGCATTTGCAGGAATGAGCCAGGCCTGGAAATGTTATTGGTTACAGTGGCACCAGCCAATAGTGATAATGCCATGGGTCCTTGTTGTATTTTATCTCTTATCCATAGCCTGCATCCCAAGCTAGAGCTACTAGATCTGAATTTTAACTCAACCATCACTCAAAATCCTTCTTCATTTAAAAAGTGGGATTTATACTGAGCTTGAGTTCCTTACTTGATAACATGTCTCCTACTCTAGGTTCTTCCTAGCTCTGGGGATGCCCTTTGCTCAAGAATGTATCTAACGATACCCCAAATAAGGAGAACATGACCCAAGAGAGTTGCTTTCAAGAGAAAGAATGCACACATAATGGAAGCATACTGTAAATTCCATAATAGGTCTGGCCCAGTTCTAGGTACTAAACTATTGCTTATTTTGCATCTCAGCTTAAGTGGTTTCTCAGATCCCTGCCAATCAAAGCAGGAAGGTACTAAGAGGGACAGATCAAAGTTCCTGCAGACAGTGATTTATAAACTGGAGACAGCCTCTTGCCTGCCTCCTCATCATTGTCCCACCATGACCTTGCTGAGGGCATTACCAGCCTATGGCCCTCCATTCCCTTCTGGCATGCAGCCTGTCACCATTCTGGGCCTGGTGCCTCTGGGGATGCCCTGCCTCTGCAGGGAGGAGGGAGTGGAAAGACTCTCTTTCCATTCTAATCACAGAACTCCCTCAAAGGCCCCTTATTGTGCATGGCCGGCCGGTATATCCTTTACAAGCCCCCTTTTCCCGCGTGTCACTAGCTCCGGAGATTAAGACTTATAGCCACAGTAAAGGTGATATACATGTTGTCAAAATATTTTCATTTGTTCCCGGGTTTTCAATGATGAAGGAAAAAAGAAACAATTTTACACTGAGGATTTATGGCACAGTTTTATCAACCTCTGTGGTACACAGTTCGCTTTTCTAAATGGCAGCTGCAGACATTTTTCTCAGGAATGTGCACTTGGTCTAGTGGGTTTTGCTATACACACATATATTTTTTAAATAAACAGACACTTGGGGGTCGCATTTGGGAGCATGCAGGGACAAGCAATTTGCAGAAAAGGCAAGGAGCACCTGGCTGGTGAGTGGCCCCTGAAATGCCTCCCCTTCTCTGCCTACTTTGTGCTATTGTTCATCTGAAATGAATCTTGAGATCTGAAGCAATAACTCTCCAGGTGTGCAGAAAGGTACTAGGACACGCAGCTAGTTCGCATCCATCAAATTCCATGTAATTGCATTCCTAAGAAGCCCATTACAAAATTCATCTCTCATTGTAATAAGAGAGATGATTGACTTTTTCTGATTTTCACACGTCTCTTTGTTGAAGCCTTCTGTGTTAATGATCCTTGGTACAGAATTCCATGCACATTCCTCCCCAGGTACAGAGTGGGCCTCCTTCTGCCTGTGTAGACTAGGCCGTGTCTACACGTAGATAACACTCACCACATACGTGGTTCATGCAGCTCTTGAAAGAAATCCCTTACTTAATGTTTTGACATTTCTATTCTGATAAAAGTTTCTATAGATAGAGTCATTCTGGCCCCCATCTAATTGTTGCCAGGAAGTAAGAGTAGGAATAGGCATGAATCAGACACAAGGGACTTTAGTTCTAGTCCTGGCCCTGGTTATTGACCAATCACATCATCTTGGGTAAGGTAAATCCCACATCGGCTTCATTGTGCTTCCCTGGCAATAACAACAACAACACTCGCATGTCTAACTATAGATATTGTAATCATTTACTGAAATGAAATAGAGGATCTCGGGGAGCTGTGAAAGACTGTATAAGGCATCATTGTTGCTCTCTGGAAACGTCCGGCAGAGTTGACATCAGGGAGAAAGGAGACCATGCTCAGCAGTGACACGTTCTTTTAAATGTTTGATTTTAATGTGTCACAGCTTTGGGATCAATCCTCAAGAGCCAGATAGCACAGTGATGAGCATAACAGGCAGGGGAGGTGATGGTGTCAGACAGATTTGAAAACGTAACCAGGTAGCACATCATGTGAGATACTGCAGGTGTGGTAAGGAATCTAAGTGTTAGCTTTTCGGCTATGGGAAGCAATGAGGGAGTACTGAGCTTGAGTTCCTTACCTGATAAACATGCCTCCTGGTCTAGGTCTTCCTAGCTCTGGAGACACCCTTTGCTCAAGAATGTACCTAACGACACCCCAAATCAGGAGAACGCGATCCAAGAGAGATGCTTTCGGGAAAAATAATGCACACAACTTCCGTTTTGATATGTATATTAAGAGACCACTGTGGTTGTTCTTACAGAATACATTGTGGCAGCAGAAAGAAAACTGAATGATTTCAGAAATACAAGCAAGAGAGGAGTAGGACTTTAAGAAATAGGATTTGTAACGTGCTTTAAAGGTGAGTTGACAAGGGGTGGCTAGTAAATTAGATGTGAAGCATAAAAATAGAGGAAAAAATGAAGAATGACCCTCCAATGGTACTTGAGCTGGTAGGTGAATACAAATGCTATCTGTTAAGATGGGGGATGCTAGAAGAAGAAATCAATTTTGGATGGAAATACAGCTCACAAAATCTACCTGAATTGTATCAATGAGGACAAGTTGGGGAGTTTGGCGTCAGAAAAGCCAATGACAACTGATTCTATTAAATAGAAAAATCTATTGGCTCTTGAAATGGAAAAAGTCCAAGAGAAGACTCACACATGACTGAACCCAGGTGCTCAAATAAATTCGCCCCTCAGCTCAGCTGTCACTATGTTAGCATCCTTCCCAGGCAGGATCCCCAAGACATGACAAGTTTTCCCAGGGTCCATTCTAATTTGCTTCCTACTCATCTAGCAACCGGAAGGGGAAAGGGCATATTTTGCCCAAGAGCATCAAAATGTCACTTCTTCACCCTGAGCTCCTGACCATCCCTAGAGCCAAAGAGGAGGTCAGCTCCTCACAAACCACATGAACTGAGTTCCCCAAAGGGAAATAGAAGCATTTTGGCCAGAAGAAAAGCAGATTGCAGTTGGGGCAGCTTACATAATGTGCGCCGTAACAAAACAAGGGAGATTTATTATCTCCGTGTTCTGGAGGCTGTCCGAGGGTGTCAGCATAGTTGGTTCTGGAGAAGTCAGCTGACTTCTTGCTGAGTCTTCCCATGGCCAATAGAGACAGCTAGCTCTCTGGTGTCTCTTCCTATAGGGGCATGAATAGGAAGGGCCCAATTCTAATAACTCTAAACTTTATCTCCCCGACGTCCCATCTCCAAATGCCATCATATTGCTTCAAGATATAAATTTTAGGGGGACCCAATCCAGTTCATAGCAGATGGGCATGAAAAGCTTGAGATTTTAACTACAAAAAGACAACATATTGTTTCTCAGAACTTTGCTAACACTACGTAAAATACGTGATATCTCCCACAATGTGTGACAATCATAGAGAAGGAACATTTAGTTTTCCTACTCAAGAAACGTGATTTCTGTTGCCACATACTAATATTTACTCCAGCCAAAGTAAATGATCAGATATAAATTTATGGTAGAAAAACCTCCAGATACAATTGTGTATCTGTCAGATCTCTGAAGCAAGGAAAGGAAGTAGAAAAATGTTGCCAGATTTGTGTTTAAAATGTATAGCACTGGTGTAAACACTAGTGACTGACTAGGATATATCTTCATTGAGAATTTTTTCCTACGTCCACTAATTTACCTAACATTTAGTAATTGCCTACCAAGTACAGTGCCAAACAACATTGGGCTGCCTGCCTTTCTCTCCTCCTCTCCTGGTAAGACCATACTTTGATTATTTGTATTTCTATAAAAGTCTTATCTATGCTGACAAATTTGGTAACCTAGATAAAATGAACCAATTCTCTGAAAGACACCATCTGCCAAAACTCAAAGAACAAATCAGCAATCTGAATAAGCCCATGTAGAACAAAGAAATTGAATCAATAATTGATAACCTTCTAAATTAGAAAATGCCAGGCCCAGATGAATATGCTGATGAATGCTACCAAAAAAATTGAGAAATAAATTATGCCAACTCGACAATATCTTTTATCAGATAGGAGCAGAGGGAATACTTCCAGATTGATTCTATGAAGCCAGTATTACCCTTACCCAAACCAGACAAAGACATTACAAGACAGGAAAACTACAAATCAGTATCTCTTGTAAACAGAGATGCAAAACTTTTTAACAAAGTATTAGCAGGTCAAAATGAAAGAAATATTAAAAGAATTATAAACCACAACCAAGATCCGATGTTAGTGATACTGTGTTGTAATCCTTCAAACCCCCCCCCCTTTTTTTTTTTAAAGAATTCGACTTAAAGAGACAGGTTAGAACTCATGCATTGGCATCTAGTGAAAGAAATTGTGTATTAGTTTTACAGGCCTGCCATAGCAAAATACTACAGACTCGATGGTTTTGAACAATATAGATTTATTTTTTCATATTTCTAGAGGCTGAAAGTCCAACATTAAGGTGTCTGCAGGTCTGGTTTCTCCAGAAGCTTCTATCCTTGGCTTGTAGGTGGTCATGCTCTTGCCCACTATCCCCACGATAGTCCTCTGTAATTGTGCATCCCTGTCATCTCTCCTCTTCTAATAAGGACACCTGTCATATTGAATCAGTGCCCACTCTAATGGCCTTATTTTAACTAACCACCTGCTTAAAGATTCCATCGCTAAATACTGTTACATTCTAAGGTATTGGCAGGGGAGGGAGTCTTCAATATACGAATTTGGGGGGACACAATCTTTACCATAACAGATGGGGTTCTGTGGCCTCCAGATTCCAACTCCTGAGAATTTAACCTAAGGAAATGTTTTAAACATATACATTAATATATCCATTTGAGGAGTTGTTTTTAATTGTTATAAAAATGGGAAATAAATCAATATATGTAAACCTTGAGCTATTTTTCTGGTCATCCAACGTATAAAAACAAAGGTTATGTCAAATTAAGTAAGGGAAAACTCTCCTACAATTTTAACCACACAGATCTCATTAATAAAGGATAATTATGGGAGATTCATCGAGCCGCCACTAGAGGGAGTGCTAACCAAGAGTTGTTTGGAACTTAGCTCACCCTCTGAGAGTAGGTGTGGGAACCGTGCAAAATCGCACTGCAATTCCAGCTCTACCTTTGACTCACTGTCAGAGCGTGGCAAGTAATTTCTCTCTGGGTCTTTATTTCTTCCTCTGCAACAAGACCTCACAGGGCTAGGAGATATGGTGTAGTAAGACCCAGCACCATGTTGGGACCACTGCAGCTGCCCAGTAATTGCTAGCTATTTCTATGTGAGCCTAAAATCACACGGATTGGTAAGAGTAGTCTCTGATTGGAGATAGTGGGGAGAGGCGGCGGGGGGGGGGGGGGGGGTGTTACAGTTCCTAAGGCACTGGCTGGGCTGTGAGGTTAAGTTCAGTGGAGAGGCAGTAGCCCGGTGAGGGCTGCAGAGGTAAGCCCTCTCCAATCTACTTACCAACAGCTAAGCTGCTGTTCTCAGCCCTGATTCCTAATTCCAGTTGGTTAAAAATTTGGTGGAGAAGAGAGAGGTGCTATCAATTAGTCCTTCTCAAAAACTGCCAACATCCAATATTTGTCCCTAGGCCTGACACAAGCCAACATTAATTAACTGTTTATTGACTGGATAAAGTCAAAAGTGCATGGAGTAGAGGTGGGAAAATAATTATCACAAAGCTATACATTTTCGATGGAACCCTAAGCATATCAGGAAATAATGTGTTAGTGCTACCCTAAGTTAGTGTGTTAACAAAAACTAAGAGTAATTGATATGAAGCCATTATTCAGATTCTTACCAACTCTTATTTATAAACTAGAGGCCCAATGCATGAAATTTGTGCAAGAGCAGGCCTTCCTTCCCTCTGGCACCTGGGACCTGGGCTTCCCTCTGGCACCCAGGACCCAGCTTCCCTCCAAGCCCCAGCTTCATCCAGAAGGTCGTCCAGAAGGATGTCTGGAAAGATGTCTGGTCTAAATAGCATGTTATGCTTTTATTATTATAGATGCTTGCTGAAAATGGCTACTGACTTAACAAACTATTTATCTGATGTCACCATTACTATCAGATTAAAACTCATTGGGGATGGGGTCCAGTTGGTGGGGCAAAGATGTGAAGGAGAAGAGAGTTTCTGAGAAGTCCCCATTGGCAGTGGAGAGAGATGCTGATAACATGTGAGTGAGAGAGCTGCTGTGTAGGACCTTTGAGAGCAGGAAACAGAAAGCTCTGAGCATCCCACTGCAGATTCTTGAGAACAAACATCCTTCTATTTTGACAAGGATATTGGAAGGACATTGGTCCTGAGTCATCAAGATGTGGCCCAATCATATTCTCCATAAACTAATAATAAGGATGTGAAGTACGTGAAACTTGTAGGAAAGATTTTTTTTAATCATAGTAAATTTTTTTAAGTGCTCATGCTTGCATGCTATGCCTCTGCTTTATGGATTACTCATTTATGGGAATACCTATATCTGTTATTATTTCCCTACAAGAAGGAGCCATCAGACCAGATTCTACTCTACTATTTATGAGTTGAGAACTGGATATTTTAACTTTAATAACTTTATGTATCACCAAATGGAATCTCACCTTTCTTTTTTAAAAAATTATATATATATATATATATATATATATATATATATATATATATGATTTTTACAGAAAGGAAGGGAGAGAGAGAGTTAGAAACATCAATGAGAGAGAAACCTTCATCAGCTGCCTCCTGCACACCCACTATTGGGGATTGAGCCTACAACCAAGGTACATCTCCTCATCCAGAATCGAACCTGGGACCCTTCTTCAGTCCATGGGCCAATGCTCTATCCACTGAGCCAAACAGGTTAGGGCTGGAATCTCACCTTTCAAAGTTAGCTTCCTCCAATAAAATCCGTTCTAACAGAATAGAAGTTGCCATTGTCTTTACAATTGTTGCTATTGTTTTAATATCAGTCGGCACATTTGGCATATGGTGCTCAATGCTCTGTGCAGAAGCTTAGAGACTCCTGACCTATTGAGAAATATCAGACCTATTTAATATGGACAGAACTAGATAGTTGTTAAAAATAAGATGTCTTATAAAATTTCATGTATGAGACTAGTGGCCTGGTGCACAAAATTCGTGCACAAGGCGGGTGGGGGTGGGGGTTGTCTCTCAGTCCGGCCTGCATCCTCTCCAATCTGAGATCCCTGTGGGATCGGGCCTAAACTGGCACTTGGACAACCCCCTCGCAATCCACTCCTAACCACTCACCTGCCTGACTGCTTGATCACCCCTAACCACTCTGCTTGCTAACCACTCTGCAACTGGTCCCCTCTGCCCCCCCACCATCAGCCTGATCACTGCCAACTGCCCATCCCTCCTGGCCTGATCACCCCTAACGGCTTCTGCCTTGGCCCCTCCACCATGGTGATCTGGGACCCCCTGTACACATGCCCTTCACGATCTGGGATCCCCAGTGCCCACAGCAAAGCGGGGCGGGCGGTAGCCAGTCTTCTCCCCAGCCTCCCATGGCCCCACCCTTCACATGCGCACCAGTGATCTGGGACCCCCACACTCACTCTCTTCTTTGAGATCTGACCCCAGGCACCCATGGCAAAGCACATTGGTGGCCGGCCTCCCCGCCGTGCCTCCTCCCCCAACCCCCCCCAGCCTGGGGAACTGGCACTGTGGGCTTGCCGCGACCACCAGCGCAGCCTCTGCTCCCCAGGCCCATGGAGTTCATTCCCCAAACTGTGCAGAGGCAGGAGAGGCATGATCAGGCACTGCGCAGCCCCGCCCCCCAATGCTGATTGGCTGGTAGCATAGCCAATCAGGAGCCAAGGTACAGTCACATTTGCATGTTACTCTTTTATTAGACAGGATGTAATATCAATACCTAAAACACAATGCTGTCCCTAATTACTACCCGCCTGTTCCACAAACACTGCATTAGCCACCGTGAGAGAAGTGTTACTCCAAATGCTAATAGATGTCCAGGTCTAACACGTTTGAGAAACACTGAGTAACCAGCCTCAGGGCTTCTGTATCCCAGGCAAACAGAGTTAGGACTTCTTAGCACATTCAGTGAGTTAGCACAAGTTGAAAAGCTCTTAGAGGGGGCGTAGCATGCATGCAACGTTTCCCAAACGCATTAGATCCTGGAGCATAGTTCCCCCCAAGGAACATAGTTTGGGGCCAGCATTTGGCACATGACATGTCGGAAAGCCAGGAAGCCACGTTATCGAGGATATTAAAGTGGCGAAGTCAGAAGCTCTGCTCGTAGGAGGCTCGAAGTCTGAGTAGATGATGAGACAAAGACCCAATAACTACAATAAAGAAACGATGAATGGTCTGAGATGTAGACCTAGTCCTGAGACTCTCTCTCAGCAACGTTTTATCGCTTACACGTTTTTAAAAACTGAGTTAATACTTTCTCAAGTTTGGATTACAGGGTTTTTTTCAAACTGCCATATCCTCTTCTGCCTCGTGTTTTATAAATATGTCTTTAATCTCACAGAAACTCTGCAGGTGGGGAGCTCTTATTATTTCTGAAACTAGTGTCTAGAGCAGTGGTCAGCAAACCCCGGTTCATGAGCCACATGTGGCTCTTTGGCCCCTTGAGTGTGGCTCCTCCATAAAATACCACGGCCTGGGTGAGTCTATTTTGAAGAAGTGGTGTTAGAAGAAGTTTAACTTAAAAAAAAAATTCGCTCTCAAAAGAAATTTCAATCATTGTCCTGTTAATATTTGGCTCTGTTGACTAATGAGTTTGCCGACCACTGGCCTAGAGAATAGGCATCATCATGGGTCTTAGGCAACCTCTCTGTGGAAGACCTGGGCTTTGATTCCAGGTCCCCCTGACTCCAGAGCTGGAGCTCTATCCATCTCTACCTGAAAAGGGTGGTTTTTTCCTCTAAAATCCACGTGTAATTGAAGAAATATTAAAGTACAGGAAAATATTAAAACAACAGACATTAATATTCAACCATTCAGAAAAGGGTGAGTGAAAAGTCCTTTACACTGAGATTTAATGTTCAAACAAAACAAATAAAAACAACCTTTAAGGCCTGTTTTCTAATAAAATGCCAAAATAAGGAATTTTTGAAGTCTGTAATATTAGTGTATTTTTATGGTTACTTACAAGGAGAAAGAGAGGAAGGAGCGCTTGGATACATGTACAAATCTAGATACCTTTCCAGATCTTGATCAATTTCTTCTAGTGTTTTCCACTTCTCTGGTATGTTTGCTCTTTTTGAATATAAGCATGTTTTTTTTTTGGGGGGGGGGGGTTTACAAACATCTATGGGGCTGCTTTTTCAGCTTATTCTCAAATAGAATAATTTATGAGATAAGCTCACATGTAGATGTTAGTCTGAATTATACCAATTTGTCACAGTAGGTGAGAATTTCAATCACTTTGTTCATCAAGAGACTGAAAAATTATGTTAAATGTTTCCAAACATTAAAATTCTATGCTTCAGTTCCCATGTAGCTGCCAGCTCCTGATATGGTTGAATAGGTTTCAGCATGAAAGAAGGAAGAAGCGAGGAAAAAATTAGCAATTTGGGTATGGAGAGATTAATTATACTTGAGTAGTTTTTTTTTTTAATGAGAATTAGAAATGTCTGTTTAAAGCAAGATTTCCAGTATGTTTGTATATAATACAGGGGTATTGTTTAAGATCTGCATTAGGAATGTAGAAACCAGTAATAATAATAATAATAATAGATTACAATTTTGGTCTCCCTGTTTAACACACAGGTGCATGTATAAAAGCACACATAATCACTTTAAAGGTGTCGCATTTTTTAATTTTCTACCACAGTCAAGAATTGTTGTGAGATTCTTAAGCAGCCTGAGTGCCAATATCTAAAATGAAAGCCATCCTCCAATCTCGCAAGAAATATTCGAAAACCAATCAATCCGCAATCAATAGCTTTTCAGTTCAACCCTTTTACATAATCAGGGCAGGTTGTTGTTAGAAACACTGGGGAGATAAAGAAAATAAATTTTCCCTGAACAATTTGCCCAGATAACAAATTACCATGTTCTCCAGAAGTTTCAGTAACATTAGCATTCCATCCTTATCCCAAGGGAGAAAACGCATTGCAGCTGCTTTCTTCACATCTGGATCCATGCACAGGAAAAGAGGTACTTTCCCCCTGCTTAGGCAATGTTGGCAAGCAGACATGTGTTCCTTTGTTCCCAATGTAAATACCAATACAGGACCGATCGGTGCAGACCCTACCTCCCACAGTACACCCTCACACCCTTCTTTCAAGCCCCTCTCGGAGAAAGTTCACAATCCCAGTTTCAACCAAAGGGTGGCATCGTGTGGCCTGTAATTGTGCAGAGGAAATGTCATTTCGAAAAATGCTCACTTTTTCTCCTGCCCAGTTAACTTTGCTGCTTAAGTAAATGCTCAAAACATTGCCTGAAATGTGCCTGAAGGTTCACCTTCCACCTGACTTCTCTCAGGAAGCTGCCTCTTCTCAAAAGCTTTGTCCTTCCTGTGAATTCTTATCTATTTGCCTGGGACTCAGCGCTGAGTCTCATCCTCCAATGTTCCGTGGATCTCAGTTGTGCCCTCCCGGGCTTGCTGACATGCAGAGCCTAAAAGCTTTCTTCTTCATGAGTCCCCCATACCCTTGAGCACAGCCCTGGATCTGTGGGAGGAAATTTTTTATTTATTTCCTTTGTTTAAAGATAGTTGGTATACTGTCTTGTACGGGTTATATTAATTCCAGGTGTGCAATATAGTGATTTGACTTGTCTGTACCTTACAATGTGATCTCCCCACTCATTCTAGAAATTTCCTGTCATCACCATGTAAAGTTGTCACCACAGTATTAACTATATTGTCCTTCCTCTTCTTAATGGTTGATTCCCTATTCTCAGTTCTCTACCAGCAGGGATGCCTCCCCACCCCACCATCCCTCCTCACACATACCAGCCTCCGAAGGTATTTTCCTGCTTTTGTGCACAGGTCACTGGGTATGTCTCAAATGCTGGGTTCTAGCCCAGAGTACCTAGCGATGATGCCTGCAAACTATGAAGAGTCTTCACATGCCTTAATTGGACAAGAACAATATGTAACTACCTCCTCCTGACTCATCATTCTAAATTTCCATCACTGTGACTGCAGCGACGTGAGCCCATTAATTTTTATTAGATTTTAAAAGCGAATTGTTTATATAGACAGGGGTCTCATTCTGAAGCAATCCCTCCAACTAGAGGGACGTCATACTCTGATTGATAGGGTTGATGAAAGGCCCCAAACCAGACCAAGGCAAGTAGGGTCAGTTTCATCAGAATCATACAGACTGAGAACCAGGAAAGGACTGATTTCTCAAAGAAAATTTTAGGCTATTAACCCAAGAACCAGGCAAACAAATACAGCATAGGCTAAAATCAACAGATGTTCACCCTACCCTTTGTGTGATAGGGTAGCAACCTCCCCATCCCATATGAGATACCTAAAAAATGGGAAAAGTGGGCCATTTGTTCACATGCAAATCAGGGAGGGACACAGTGAAGAGATAGACCCACATTGAGTCTGCAACTAGCTGGGCTCATTTACATATGACAATAACTAATTAAATTCAGAGCTTTCGATCTGGCAAAGTCTTGACATAAGAAAAGTTGAAACGCTATGTTTTCTTCATTTACCAGCTGAAAACTTAGTTAACCTCTGTGAATCTGTTTCTTCAGGTACAAAATTTGGTATAATAATAATTTCCTTGCGGTGTAGATATTACCATAAAATGGCAATACACATAAAGAACTAAGCCTAGTAGGCTACTAGTAATTACATAGTACAGTATAATTACTTCTAGAGTAATTATGCTACGTATAAAGAATCTAGCATTTTACTTTATTTATCTTTTAACAGACTCTAAAATAATACTTCTTTACATGCCAGGAACTATTCCAAGTGTTATAAATACTAACTCAATTTATGAAGTAATTCACACTCCTTTTTTTTTTAAATAAGGAAACCAAGGCCCAGAGAATTTTAGTGACTCACCCAAGGTCACAAGCTAATGAATAGGGGATTGTTGGGAGGGGGGGGGGGAGAGGGCAGGATCCAACCCAGGGAGGCAGGCTCCAGAGTCTGTGTCCATAAGCACTAAATTCTACTGTGTCCCAGGAAATGTAGTTGTTATGATCACTCAATAAGAGGAAGCATTTATTGCCGTTATTATTATAGATAAGAAGACTGAAATCTGGAGGCACCAAAATAGAAGCAAAGCTAAAATAAATCTCTGGTCTAATGCTTCCCAGTCTACTGCTCTTTCCACCTCACTGCACCATATCCTATTGAGGGGAGAAGTGCATCACAGAGAAGTAACAGGATGATATATCTTTTGAACATGAGGTCTTTCATGCAACGAGTCAGGTGCTATTATTATAAGGGAGAATGAGAAATTTTTCCATAATAGATGCTAATGGTGTGTAAGTCAGTAAGAGAAATCCACGAACCTTTCCTTGTTTCTAGATAGAAACAAGAAACACAACCCCAATTCAAAATTCCCATGGGCTGGGGAGTGACTGTGCCAATTTATAAAACAGCAGAATCATGATTCCATTTATAAAGCACATTAGTGACCCCAGCAGACCCTGAAGTCTGCAAAGGCCTAGGGAATGCTCTGTGCAGTCCCAGGAATGGGAACTAAGAGCTCTCAGGAGCTGCTGCTGCATCAATGCAACTGTATCCTAAGGACTGAGCTGCAACAGTCATGAACTTGAGGCAGCATCCCAAAGACCAGACCAGGACAGTGTCAGCATCCTCATAGAATTTCCTTCTCTCCACCACAGAGAAGCCCCCACTCCTCAGAGCCTCATTCAGACCAAGACACCAAACAGGGCTCAGGGAATTTTCTGGAAAGAGCCAGATAGGAAATACTTTAAGCTTTGTGAGGCATGCACCCTCAGTCCCAACTTCTCGATTCTGCCACTGTAGCAAAATGGATTTTAGAAAATACATCAAGAAGTGGGAACAGCTGTGTTTCAATAAACTTTATGTACAAAAACAGACAGTGGCTGGATTTGGCGAGGGTGCTGGATGTAGTCAGCTGACCCCTGACTGAAATCCTTCTCCCGGTGATGGATAAGCCACTGCTCAATGGACAACTGCGGTCAGGTCCAGGAATGGGTTCCTGAGACATCCTATTTTGGAGGCAAACTGTTCTGGGTCCGTATTCTTCTTAAAGCACTTGAGCTCAGAAGTTGGGGCAACTGTGGTCTCCAGAGGAACAGCATGAGCATTATCAGGGACTGGCTGGAAATACAAATCTCTGGGCCCCTCCCCAGACATACAGAATTAAAATCTAAGGGTAGGACTCATCAATCTCTATCAAGTGTTCAAGTTTGAGGAACATTGACCTCACCGAGGGGCCTGAGACAATTACCGAATCCCTCTACACCTCAGTTTTCCTTGTTGGCACATTGAAGATAATGAAACCTGAACTCAAGGCCTTGAAAGGGTTAATGAGAAGACGGATATCAAGCTCAGTGCTCAAAGGAGCTCTCAATGAATTGCATCCATTTCTCCCTCGGGATTTTTAAAAAATCTACATCGTCTTTTTGCAAAGTTTTCAACTTTCTTCTTTAAATACACTTAATTCTCTGCCTGGTGGAAACATAGTTGTACATCTCTGCTGGGTTGAACAAAATGATATACTGGATGCAGATAAGCAGAGCATGATGCTAACAAGGTTTTCTTTTTACACGAGAAAGCTTTATGGGAGGTAGAATGAATCTTGGACGTGGATGTGGAAAACTTGAGTTCCAGCTGCATGTCACTTACTGCGTGAAGCCATGTGAACAGCAGAGGAGGCCAAGAACTTGGAATCAGGTGATTCATGGTTCAAAGACTATGTTTGTCACTGTACAACATGCAGGACACGTTTCCAGTGCCTGGGACCCACGAGCACATGGGAATGCCAGGGGTGGCGCCTCTTTCCCTTCTAAGCTGAGCTCTATAATCAGCTAGGAAGCGAATCAGAATTTCTACCATGAATGATAAAAACAACAACAAAAAAAACCACAGGGAGAAACTGTCCCCTGTATTCTGCTTTCCTACCATACCTGCTTATGATATCAAACAACTTTGCAAATGGCAGGCTCTCCAGAACTTTCCAAACCCAGGCAATAGGGGATGTCACTGTCCTGACACAGGTTGCCAGCGATCTGGTAGCCCAATGTCTTTTCTATTAGAATGAGAACCTCCTTTCCATTAAGTGGCAGTGGGTTGAGATTGTTACTTTTACTTGCATCAACCAGAAGAAAACTGAAATGTGAACATTCCTTCACAACTCCAGGGCTTAGGTGACAAAGTCAGTGCTGCCAAGACCCTCGGGTCCCGCAGGTGGGAGCAGCCACTGCCCAGCTGGGATCTCCTGGCTGGTTGTCAGCCTCTTATAAAACAGGGATGAAGAACGAAAGCTTACCATTTGCGACAGCATGAATGCACCCAGAGGGTATCATGCAAAGTACGATAATCCAGTCAGAGAAAGACAGATACCATGATGTCATTTATATGTGGAATCTAAAGGACAAAATAAATGAACAAACAAAACAGAAACAGACTCATAGGCACAGAGGACTGGTAGATGACATAGGGGGAGGGAGTTGGGGGACTGGGTGAAAAGGTGAAGGAATTAAGAAGTGCAAATTGGCCAAAACTGGTTTGGCTCAGTGGATAGAGCATTGGCCTGCAGGCTGAAAGGTCCCAGGTTTGATTCCGGTCAAGGGCATGTACCTTGGTTGGGGGCACATCCCCAATAGGGAGTGTGCAAGAGGCAGCTGATGGATGTTTCTGACTTTCTATCCCTCCACCTTCCTCTCTGTAAAAAAATCAATAAAATATATATATTTTTTTAAAGTAGAAATTGGCAGTTACTAAATAATCACAGGGGTGTAAAGTACAGCATAGGGATGGTGCCAGGTGGGTCCTGGAAATATCAGGGAAGTGCCTTGTAAAGTATCTGAGTGTCTAACTCCCGTGCTGTACACCTGAAATGATATGAATAACATGAAATCTAAGTTGTAATAAAAAATTAAAGTAAAAAGAAGCCTTGCTGGAAAAAAAAAAAGCTGAATCAGACAATGTGTGATAAGGTCCTAGCATGAGGTTTATAGACCAATAAACATCCCTTTTCCTGGTTTTCTCTCTAAACTCTGATTCCCATCAGTGTACGAAGTCATTGCTGGAGATGAGCTCTGACGTTCCCTCGCAGTCACTCTGTGCAGATGGGGAGGCCTCGCCGACATCCCTTCACTGGGGCAGGGCCCACGCCTGGCTTCTTCTGTGTCTCATCAACTGGGCCTTCACAGGCCTGCCATGGCTTCTTTCTTTCCCAGAACACAGGCCGACGTCCAAGTTAACCTGTCCCCATCTCTTCCTTTCCTCTCCATCTTCCAATCTTCCAGTTCCGGAAATATTTCCAGAGAGGGAAAGAAAACAACCCCGTTTCCATTTGTTATGAGATTTTTAAAATGCTAAATGAAAATTCCACCAGCTTGAATGGTTCGAATGTCTGGCTAGAGATTTGTTGAGCTTTTGCTTTGTTGTCCTTTGCTTTCCCTTTCTGCTGATGCAACGTGGGTTACTCAGAATGTCAGGAGGTGGTAAGCACGCCCTTCCACGGAGCGGCTACTGAGAGGAACGGATGATTGGTATTGTCATGCTGCATAATCTCCGTATCTGCTTCAGGCATCCCAGCTTCCAGAATGGCTCCCTTGTCTGTTCTCACAGCACTCTTAAAGAAGCTCGCCTAGATGCTGAGCGCTTTCTGGGAGCCAGGCACAGAGCTGAGGCTTTACCTGTAATTTGACAGTCTTTCAATCCTGCCACCTAAATAATATGGTCTTCACTTCACAGATGAGGACCCAAGTCTTGGATCTGTTCAAGCTTCTAAACGCAAAGCTGGAGCTGCCACGGGTGAAAGCACGACACACCGAGAGTCACAGAGCAAGGCTGCAGGCAGCAGCTCCACTCGCCCCTGTGTGGCTGTGAGAAAAACAGCCTGAGTGTCCAGTTCTGATTCCAGTCAGGATGATTCCCAGGTCCTCTCCATAATTCATGCAAACAGACACAAACATGCACGTTCATTCTACATCCGCCACCTCCACTGGCTTGGAACAGCAGAACTTCAACCTTCTTCACGTGGCATTCTCCCTATGAGCACAATTGTTCAAATTTCCCCTTTCTAAAAGAGCACTAGCCATATTGGATCAGGGGCCCACTGTACTGCAGCCCGACCTCATCTTAGCTAATGACACCTGCAGTGACCCTATTTCCAAAGAAGCTCATATTCTGAGGTTCTGAGGGGTAGTGCTTCAACATATGGATTTGGGGAGAGCACAGTTCAACCCGTAAGAATGATCCTCCAAGGATCAGGAGCTGTAACCCAGTTCTGCGCCTCCTCATATATGGAATGGCAATGTCATTGAATGTCTAAGGGCCCTATTTCGGGGTCCTTCCTGCAGCCATGGTTTGAAACTTGCAGTGCTCATCACATTGATGTGGGAGAGCTTCTAAAAATGCCACCCCTGCCCTAGAACAACTAATCAGCCTCTACAGGACTGGAGCCTGAACGCCTTAAAACCTCCTACATAAGTGGTTGGCAAACTGTGCCTCAGGAGCCCCGGTTGCCGCTCTGATGACTAATGAATCTGCTGACCACTGGACTAGACTAAATGTTACCGTGTGGTTGGAAGCTGTGAGGATTAGGCAATTGTGGCGTATTGTGTGCAAAGAGGTAAAGGGTCGTATATGATGATTCTAATACGTAGCCATGTTGAGGACTACACATCTAGAATATTCCCTGAGAACAGGCTGAGGTTACACATGGGGGTCCAAGATAGCACGCTATACAAAACACACCAACTTAGCCTTTTCTCCATGCAGAAAACTGTGCAAAAATTTATTCACAAATGCTCATAATGGACAAAGAGGTGGCTACAATCCTGAGGAAAACACTAGCATTTTAATCAAAATTTCGATAGTAATAATAATGATCAAGACCAGTCCTCACTTCTCCAGGAAGGAGTCTGTGACTCTCACAGGCTGTCTCTCTTCTGCTCACCTGGGTTTCCTCGTAACATAGCCCTTCTCATGTTCCTATGATCAGCTTCACCATTAGGCCCTGTGCTCCCTATAGGTCTGTGTCTGTGTCTTGCGCACTCTAACCCCTGTCTGGTGCATGGCTAGTGAATGTTTTTGCATCAGTGATAGTGTGAATGAATAAATGAATAAGGGATTTAATAAATCAGTGTAAAAAATCACGATGAAAAAATTTGAACCTCGGTATTAGTAATAGCCTATTGCTATAGTAATTTGGAAGAACGCTATACCAGTATTTGCCATTTTACTAAAAAAAAAAAATGCTTTATTTCACTTTATTATCTTGATTGCAAGAATGCTCACTCAACACCAAAGTTAAGAATAGAGTTCAGCTCACTTCTCCCAAGTCTATGCTTTCTAGCAAATATACTTTAAAGCACCAATGAATCATACTGTGCCCAAGGCTTCAGACACTTTGTCCAGAGAACCAGGAGGCATCTCCTTTAGAATTAATCTGTGAGAGCTTATAGACTTATGGCAAATCATGAAGGATGCAAGGTACACCCTAAACAGGATTCCTTGTCGAGAAACGTTATTAATCAAATTATTCCAACCCAACCTTTATGTGTGTGCAAGAAAGGCCTTACAAAAAGGCAGGCATGAACAGCATGATAACATTACGGAACCCAAACACATGGTTCTGTGATATGACAGGAAGTCCTCACACTAGTCTATTCATGGCCTCAAAGCATCTCTTCCAAAGACCAGGCAGCAATACACAGCTCAGGTATGATGCTCAATTTCCAGGACACTGACATGCGAAGATGCTTAACAATGCAAAGGTATAGCCACACTTTAATTTATTAAGTAAATGCATTTTCCCTGAATAACTTCTATGTTCCATGTTGGGTGCTTGGGGAGATATAGAAAAATGTCCAAATAGGACCTTTTCCTTAAAGGAAATTTTAATCTAATATGGGAGAAAAAAGAACGCTAAGTAGCTGTAATATCAGTCATACTGTTATTTCTGGAGTTATGAAAGATGTTATTGTTAATATTATATAAGATTATACTTTATAATTTCTAGATAACTAGAGTTTTTATAAAAAGATACATAGACTATTAGAAAGAACTTGGAGTCTTGGAGGCATAAATACTGTCAAAAAACAATGAAATTTAGACCCGTGTCCAATCTGCGTAGAATGTAATCTCCTAGCATTGCAAAACTATTTCAGTGGGGTCGCATTAGAGTCTTAGCAAAGGGACATGCAAACCAAGCAGACATAAGCTAAGTCAGTGTTGCTTTTCTAAAGCTGTGAAATTTAAATGCTGCCCTGGAGGAAGTTACTTGCTCAGTTTAAGTGTATGTGAGGGGGGAGGAGGGGTAGCGGGGAGAAACCTCAAGGGAATGCTCTACTAATCTCTGGAAGAAAATGTCTAGTCACACTTCAAGTTTTATTTTTTCCCCTCAAGCAAAATTGCTCTGTGTTCTTTTCTCTTGGTTTTTTCTCTCAGCATCTGACCCTGCAGGAGAGACCAAAAAACTATGGGTTCCTTTTCCATCCAAATTATAGTCCCAAGAAAATAAAAACAGACCACAGATCTGTAGCTTCTAGCCTAGAGATATTTCGTTTTTATTCAAATAGTTTAAGCTCCATAAAGTACAGAGAGTATATTTTCAAATTTCAAAGAATGTGGTAAATGTGTTCTCTCGGCCTCACTTAATATTCGACAACTAGCTTCTAAATAAATTTGCTATCCAAATATACTCCTTTTTTGTGAAGTTTTCATCTATGTGGGTGGGGTTTTTAAAGTCTCTCTGTCACTATGTCACTTTCAACTCATTCTTCAAAGCACAAAATTATTGCTTTTTTGTTGCTGACGAGATACGAAATAATTCTTTGAGACATATCATATTCAAGAACCATGTATCTGTTCCAATGCCCAGGAGTGAGACGCGTTTGAGAAATAGCATACTTAGTGACAGTACATTCCAGAAACAATGTGGGAGACGGCCTGTGGAGCAGTTATAGGGCTGCCTGTGCCCTTCAATCACGCTCATACCCACAATTTAAAACTCTCCTCACATTATTGCTGCCTCTCCCCACCATCTTGGACCACACAGATGCTCTCCATTTGTCAACTGGTAGGTACTTCTGCAACTCAATTTGCTGAGCAATAAAATCATTCTAAGATTTTACTTAATTCATCTTTATTTTCTAGGACCAAGTACAATTTTTGGATGCTTATGAGTATTTCAAAAATTCTTAAGGGGAACAAAAGAGAGAGAGAGAATGAACTGGAAGCATCTTTCTTTCTTAATTCTAGGTTTGGCTGAGAAATCCCTCTAATAGTTTAAACAATAAAAACATGAGTGTGGCAGTCTTGGGGACAAGAATCCTCAAGAGTCTCCAAGAGCATTAGGGTGGACTACTGAAATACGCAATGCTTGATGATAGTTGTTATATTCAACACAACTGTCTTAGTATGTTCTGGCTGCTATAACAAATTATACCACAGATTGGGTGGTTTGTAAACAATAGAAATTTATTTATCACAGCTCTGGTGGCTGAAACTCTGAATTTAGGGTGCCAGTATAGTCATGTTCTGATGAGAATGGTCTTCCTGGCTGTCTTCTCCCTGTCTCCTCAGACAGACGAGAGAGCTCTCTGGGGTCTCTAAAAAGGGCACTAATCCCATTCCTGAGGGTTCCACCTTCAGGACTTCATTACTCCTTAAATGCCCCCCACCTCTGACTACAAATTACATTGGAAGTTAGGATTTCAACCTATGGATTTTGTGGAATCACAGACATTTAGTCATAACAGTGACAATGTGGTACCACTTCCTTTGGCAAATGTAAGACACATAGAGTCATCTATTTGCAGGACTGAGTGCAACTGCTCGGAAAGGTCTGGGGTGTGGAGAGAAGAGAAGCTGAGCCCTATCCGGGATTTCCAACCACAAGTGATACCACCTGGAGCCGTACAATCACCCACCGGCCTTGACATTGCAAATCAGGGAGCCTCGTCACACATCAAAGAGGTGCTTCTCTTTCTAAAATTCTTAATGTGATCCTTTCTTACATAGTTTATTTTAGAGTTTCACATTTGAAGCTGCCATTTGTCATCCTTACTTCGCTCTATGCAGCACATCTTCCCTCGAAAGCTTCTTTCCTCAAGTTCTCCTGAACTAGAAATGATCCCATTCTCTGATGCGTTTAGTACTTAAAGGGTATGAGACTCTTATCTACTCTTCGTTATGCACTTCATTTTTCTGATAGGGCCAGCGCATTAAATCCAGTCTTTAATTTGCATGTATGGAGCACTCACCACATTCCAGAATCTCTTATGAATAGGGAACCCAGAAGCTTTCTAGAGCAGTGGGAGTTCTGCAGGTGAGGGCTGGCTATGGGACTTATTTCTTACTTGCAGACACAGGTATCAAAAGGGGGGAGGGAGGATAAAGAATAGTAAGTCCACCATTGTGAAGGAGAAGGAAGCAGGAAAAGGCAGGAAAGAGGGCCTGAGAAGGTTTCCAAGCCAGTCATTAACTAGCCCCGTAGAAGAGGCCAGAGCATGAAAGGTTAAGTAGGTTCACCAGGGGCCATTCTAGCTCAATACCTCAACCGGTGATCATTATTTGTGGTTGCTGCTCTGTAAAGTGATTCGTGGCAAGGTTGTGGAATTTAAGGACTAAGAACAATATAGATAAATGTAGACACTTCCATTTAGGGTTCAAGACAAATTGCATAAGTGAAAGAGGGGGTGACTCAGACTGACAGAGGATTTTAAAGGTGTTTTTATTTTAAATGATGACATATTTCAAATATCGACTGACCACTATCTAAGCCATTAGGATTCTAAGGCTTAAATTTAAAAGAGCTAAAATTGTTGAGTAATGAGACAGTGAGGAAAGAAATGCAATGCCCAGTTCAAGCCCAGCTCAAGGGAAGCCATGCTTTCCTAAGGTCTGTCTGGGCAAGATTCTTCTTCGCATTCTGTTCTCTCCCAGGGGGACGTCGGCACTTTATCTAAAGACAGTGGTCAGAGTCGTGGAGAGATCAGCATTGAAGACCTCTGAGGGACACTTGAAGGGGCTTATGCTCTTTAATCTAAAGATGAGGCTCAGGGGAGTGTGACAGCTGTCTCACAATGATTAAAGGGCTGTCATGTATACAAATGGAACTGACTTACTCTCATAACTCCAGAGGTCTGGTCAAGATCAATGAGGAAAGTCACAGAAAGGCAGCAAATTTCGGCTCAGTATAGAAAACTTTTCTAACATGATCAGTGTCCAGCAATGGCGTGTGGGGTATTAGAGGAAATAAATGCCTTACCCTGGGCAGGCTTGGTTAGATGCCAGATGCCACCTCCTGGAAAGGCTGGTCAACGTATTTCTATGTCTGGGGAGAAAGTTGGAAGAGATTATCTTACAATCCTCAAGGTTTTTTTTTTTTAATATATTTTATTGATTTTTTACAGGGAGGAAGGGAGAGGAATAGAAAGTTAGAACATTGATGAGAGAGAAACATCGATCAGGCGCCTCCTGCACACCTCCCACCAGGTACGTGCCCGCGACCAAGGCACATGCCCCAGACCAGAATCAAACCCAGGACCCCTCAGTCCGCAGGCCGAAGCTCTATCCACTGAGCAAAACAATCCTAAAGTTTTTTTTATTCTATCTATGGTATTGACCTCATGTGATCTAGCTTAGATAAGCTATTCCTTCTCAAGCTCCATTTTACAGATGAGAAAACCGAGATGAAAGGTCACAGAGCATGCTAATTGTAGAGGCAGGATCTTTTCTAATTGTGTTCCTTCTCTGCCCTGGTGCTTGTTAAATTGATTCAGCTCAATGATCCAGAAAGCTTATTTTTTAACTGATTGAGCAATTTTGAAAATAAGCCTATGTAGGTAAAAATTCATTTAAATGAATTTTCCAGATGAATGAGTAGGAAAATAGATTTCTGCTGAAAAGTAATAGTTGGAAATGACTCTTGTTGCCACAATCCTCAGGCTATTCCTTGGTTCACGTTCCTTTAACCCTCAGCTAATACCTATGTACCATATACTGAGCTAGTCTTGGGGAGACAAATATCTACAAGAAATTGCTTCATCCTAAGGGTCTCACTCCCAAGGTATAGGTGTTGGGCAAAGAAAATTCTATTACATTGCAACGTCTGAGTGCTCAACAGAGAGCTTTATAAAGTGCCATGTAAAATTAAAGAAGGCAACTTCTAAATCTTGACAGTAAAATTAGAGAAGGCTTCACAGACAAGGTGAGGAGGTTAGAACTGCAACTTGACATGGGTAAAAGATAGCACAGAGGAAACAGCATGCGCCATGAGAGAGGAAGCCTACACAAGGCTAAGGAGTTCAATGGGCCTGAAATACCAAACAGGAAGTCCTGAGAAATGAGACCATAATTGAGGACTATGCCTAAGAATTTGGAATTGACCACAAATGCAAATTCCTGATTACACCCATTTTTCAAAAGGATTACTTTGACAGCTGGATTAAAGATAGATATTATCTTGATTACAGTGGAAGAGCTCATGTGTCAGAGACAACTAATGCAGTCTAATATCAGTTTCTTTATTGGTTTATCGAGTCTCCTTCCCAACCTTTTAACAATAGGACGTTCATATTGTCTGGGACTACTTTAAAAAGAGAAAAGCAGAAACCCTGGAAATTTCTGACTTACTGTAGGGGACAGCAATTGTTGGGAGTGGAGACAATATTATTACACCCAGACATCCCACATAGTTCTAGGCTACATGAGGCCTCCACAAATGTCTAATAAATTGACATAAGGAGAAGATGCACTTGTTTTGAAAACCAAAGATGAGGAATAACAGCAGAGTATACCAGTCATATATTAACTTAAAAACAACTTAGAAAATTATACTTTTTTGTTTTAATCACCACTTCTAATACATTCATCCTTAAATGGTCTGCTTAGTTGGATATAGTTTTCTTTTTCCAACCAAAACTCTTTTAACCCTTCTTTTGGTAAAGTGCTCTTGAATTTTACCTATTCCCATCCCACATGGTGGTGGAGATGAACCCGCTCCCAGCTCTAGAGGGAGATCCTTATAGGCCAGACCCAATCAGCATACTTCATTCCCCTGGCCATAGCAGTCGGTTTAGAGATGGTTAGAACACAAAACCCAAGTCAAACAACACCACAAAACCTTTGATGGAGGTTCTGGAGAAGACACTCTCATGGGCTTAAAGCTTCAGGCAGGGGAGATGCAAGGCTTGAAAGCCCTGAAGCCAACTTCTGCTCAGGGAGGAGAACTCCCTGACAACAGGGTAACACCACACAAGTCAGAGCCAGGCAATGGAGAAAAACCACCGCAGAGGGTAGAGCTGGAACCAAGTCTACTACTAGAGTTTCCACCTACATTAGCCATGAAATGTCTCTTCTGCTTACACAAGCTTGAGGTAGATTTTCTGTCACTTGCAACGCCAAACTGTTAACTAGTAGATATGAGATTAGAAGGGAAATTGATAAGATCATTCACTCTATCTGCCTGATTAAAAAAGTGGTCTCTGTGATTAAATTAAATTTACAGGAAAAACTCATCCGGATTAAAGGTACCCAGGAAGTACATTTTCCAGCCTCCCTTCTCCCCCTACGTTATGAGATTTCGTTGGCAATTACTCTGTCAGATAGTAAACATTTGTGGGTCTGCCCTTATGTCTTATTGGACTGTGGATTTCTAGTAAGTGAGGGCAGTCTTCCTTATCTTTTTATTTTGCATAATCCCTAGCACAGGGCCTGGAATGTAGCTGTTATTCAATAAATGTTTCATAAAATAATTTGCATTCTATCAATTTAAGTGCAGTACCCATCCAGATTGTACAAAATTGAATTTTGAGTTGCTGTGGTGGAACTGTTCTTTTTAAAAGCCAATAGAAATAAATATGAAATTAGTGAAAACATTCCCTTCTGAGTCACTCAAATTCTGTAGGACTAATGACCCCAAGTGGAATAGTAACAGTCACATATTTTAAAGGGGAAAGTTAATATTTGTCTAAACTGTATTGTTTTTAAGAGCGAGGCAGTGTGGAAGAAAACATTTGAGCTTTATTTTCCTAGAAATAAGAAAATTATGTTTTCTCCAAAGTGAAACATAAATCTCAACACAGAGAAATTCAAAAGCTATATTCAAACTTTTCCAAAAATAGTATTAATTCATTTTTTCTAATTCAAAAGATCAAGGCAAAGGCCCACCATTGAATTAATTAACATAATGTATTTCCTCTTCCTTCACCACTATTTTAACTGTTCTTATGGGAAATCACGTCAATTAAATCTCATGGTTTTCCATTGTCATCATGGAAATCTAGAAGCTTTCACACCATTTGCACATTTTTGATGCTCAAAGAATGTTTATTGCTAAAGAAAAGAAACTGACTTTCCTGAGTTTTACTGTATGTCAAGCACATAGTAAATTGTTTATCCCACTTAAACCTTATGACAATTCCTTTAATCACTCATTCATTTACTCATCCTATCTAATAAAAGAGTAATATGCAAATTGACTGTCACTCCAAGACACAAATGGCCACCCCCATGTGGTCAAAGATGGCTGCCCCCATGTGGACATAACATGGCTCCCACAAAATGGCCAGCAGGGGAGGGCAGTTGTGGATAGTTAGGGGTAACCACACCACCACAGGAGGGAAGTTGGGGGCAACTAGGCCTGCAGGGGAGGACAGTTAGGGGTGATCAGACTGGCAGAAGAGGACAGTTAGGGGTGACCAAGACAGCAGGGGAGGGCAGTTAGGGGCAATCGGACCAGCCAGGGAGCAATTAGGCATCAATCAGGCTGGCAGGTGAGTGGTTAGGGGGTAATCAGGCTGGCAGGCAGAAGTGATTAGTAGCAATCAGGCAGAGGCAGGCTAGCAGATGGGTGCCAGCAGTCCTGGATTGTGAGAGGGATGTCCAACTGCCCATGTAGGCCCAATCCCACTGGTCAGACATCCCTCAAGAGGTCCCAGATTGGAGAGGTGAAGGCTGGGCTGAGGGACACGCCCCTATGCACTAATTTTGTGCACCAGGCCTCTAGTCATTTAATAAGTATTATTAATAAACTACTGTGTGGTAGGTAGGCAAGTGAGTAGCAGAGTCAGTTCAGATCCAAGTTAAGTCCAACATCTATCTCATTTCTCCTTGCTTCTTAGGTTGCTGCCCTGGAATAGGGGAAAGAACAGCAATGATCTTAAACATAAGAGAACTCTTATATTGGAATACCAGGAGCCAGGTTGGCAAGCATCATTGATGTATGTGGATTGGAGGAAGACTATTAGCCCTGAAGCCTGAATTGGTAATGACTGTCATGATTTCCCAATTTTCTATATGAGTCCATTAGTAACACTAACGAGGGCTTACATATTTGGTCTTTAGCTTCTTAGGTCTTTATATGCCAAGCTTAAGATATAAAAAATAATTTGCATTTGCTTTTAGTAAAAGTCATGAAAGAAAACTTACAATTTAAGTAAACAAATGATGGAGGTATAGGAAAGTATTAAAGAGATAAAGGGGCAGTTAATTTTACTACTACCTAGCTTCCTTCACTTCCCAACTTTCTCCATTATCATCATCTTCACCCCAAATCCCTCTCTATTCTCATCTGGGTTACAGCTACATATTCTTGACCTGTTTCTTGACCTCTGAGGTTCCATCTCCAAACCACTTCTAAAAGGCAACAACAGTGATATATATAAATAAAAACATTATTATAAGACTGCCCTGCTTGAAATTTCACAGTGACTTCAAATTTCTTCTTTGATAAAAACCCAAATTCTTCATATAGAATTCACTTCAAGGCCCAGCATGCCCCAGGATTGTCTATCTCTGTAGTCTCAGACTCCCATACTCTTGGTCTCTAGCCCCAGTTGTTTCCTGGTTCTTCAGTCTCCCCAGATTCTCAATTAAAAGCTCCCAAGCACCCTGCACTTCATCATGACACCTAGTACTCTCGCCATTAAATATTAATCATATGATTGTTTGTCTCACATAGATGTCAGGTCTACTATGAGGCCAGAGATGCTGACAACCCACACCACAGTGACTTGTTAGGAAGCCCCGGATAAATAACTGATGAATGGATAACTCCCGGCAGAAGGAAACTTGGCTGCCACATTAGAGACCCTAGATTTTAATCTTTTGACTATAAGAAGCCATTGAAGCTTTCTGAACCTGGGAGTAGCATGCATAACCTGGGAATAGCATGTGGCAGATTTGCCCCCAAAATATGATTGAGGACCCCAGCAGTCAATAAAAATCAGCTGATAAATCTGCTATATTTCAGTAATATTCCTCCAAACCAGTTGGAGCCACACTTTGTGAGGAAGGAGGTATATGTTGGAGAGCAGTAGACTATATGGCTCTGCACTGCCTTAAGCCACAGAAGCAGCAAAATCTGTATTGATATTCAGGCTGTACAGACCTTTGAGTATCAGCTGAGCCAAACGCCATATCTCACAGGACTCAGCAGCAATGAAGTTAAAATCCATGCAGTCTAGAATTGATTGTCACAATGCATAACCAGTTCAGGGATTTGCATAAGCATGTACTATATTCTGTCAGCATAAATGTAAAAAATGTGTGCATGAGTGTTTGTCTGTCCCATTTCTCTTGGGGGGCTCCTCAGGAGCTGGAGAACATGGTGTTGCTTTCATTCATGGCAGTCGGGTTAGAAAAAAAACACAGACTGAATTCACTCCAAAATACTGTTTTATCTTCAAGGCCATCTGTGCACAGACATACCCCAGAGGCACTAAAAAGCTGCATTATTCTTCATAATTGTCCTGGAAGAGTACTCTGGCTTAATCAGGGAGCCCTGATTTTGTAAATGGGAAGGAACAACAGTTCCCTTGGATGGTGAATTAACTTGCTTTTGATAAATAAATGAATTTGTCCCTGAGTAAGCTTTGCTGAAGTAATTCCATGTCTTTTTTTTTCTCCCCTCAATATTAATGTCCTAATACCACAGAGCTCTGCATCCGGTTGATGCTCTGGCTTTGTCTGCGATGTTAACATTCTACTTTACTAATTTTCAGAAGTCCTTTTGGGTTGGTTGCTTGGGAAAATTTTGCTTAATTTTTTTCTTTTGCAAGGAAATACTTCTTCAAGAAGAGGCAATGTCATTTAGTGAGGGAAGCGGGGAGTTTGCATGACTTTGGGGACACCTCAGAGGCATCTGCCTCCTCCAGAATGACACGCCCCTCAAGGCCTTCTGGGGTGTTTACCAAAGCTCTGACTCCCCAGCTCTTTGCCAGCAGAAATCATAAGTTAACAGCTTCTTTAGTTTGGAGACTGGTTACTCAATACTTCATGTCAACTTTGCAAAGGCATTTTTTTGTAGAGAATTTTAAATGCTTAGGTTTGTGTTTCTAACATTTTAACAGATTCTCTGTTTTCTTTTTTAATATATTGATCTCAGAGAGGGAGGGAGAGGGAGCCTGAGAGAGAAACATCAATGATGAGAGAGAATCACTGATCGGCTGTCCCCTGCAGGCCCCCTACTGGGAATCAAGCCTGCAACCCAGGCATGTTCCCCGACCAGGAATGGAATCATGACCTCCTGGTTCACAGGTCTATGCTCAACCACTGAGCCACACCAGCCACATTTCTATTTTCTTTCTTCCCAGACCACACACCAGTGAGGACCCTGGAACCCTTTCTCTTGCCGTCCATCCACCTTTAATGAAAGTCCCACATCCTAAATTCCCCGTCTTCCTCTGTGGAACTTCAGGGCTGCACAGAGGGACACAGGACTAGAGAACGCAATCTGAAGGCTATCGCAGCAATGCTGTCAAGGTCAGTTTTGTGGGTGAGGAAGAGACCTAAGTTCATGCCTCACTCAGTGAAGAGTTCTGAGGGCATTTAATCTCACTCAGTTTTCTCACCAGACAAATGGACACAATCCTCCATTTACAGTTGGTTGGCAGGGTCCAGTGAAATGATGGATCTGAACACACTTAACAAATTACAAAGCCTGGTTGTGAAGCTTCAAGAATACTGCCCAGCAAAAGCCTGACATTTATTAGACCAAAAGCCCTTTGAAGGCAAGGGCTCGTCATTTAGCTGGGATTCTACAGCAGATGGGAGGTAGACAAGAAACACCTGGTTGAATAAAGATATGAGTAAATGATTGAACATAATAGATGCTCGATTAATATTCTTTCTCTTCTTCCTGAGGCTGAAAATGGTGCCTTGTATTTAGTGTTTTAAAATGTTCTGCTACTTGGCTACTTGGCTAACAGATATTATTGCATTATGTATTTTGTCCCCTCATACACACCAACTTTTCTGGTAAATAAGTGTATCCTATCTAATAAAAAGATTAATATGCAAATTGACCATCACTCCAACACACAAGAAGACTGCCACAATATGGCCAGCAGAAGAAAGAAGTTGGGAGGGATCAGGCCTGTAAGGGAGGGCAGTTGGGGGCAATCAAGCCTGCAGAAGAGGGCAGTTAGGGGTGACCAGGGCAGCAGAGGAGGGAAGTTGGGGGCAACCGGGTCTGCAAGGAAGGGCTGTTGGGGGAGACCACGCCTGCAGGGGAGGGCAGTTAGGGGTTACCAAGCTGGAAGGGGAGGGGCGTTAGTAGCAATTAGCTGTCAGGGGAGTGGTCAGGGTGTGATCAGGCCAGCAGGCAGAGCAGTTAGGGCAATCAGGAAGGCAAACAGGAAAGCAGTTGGGAGCTGGTAGGATCAGGCCTATATTGGCAGTCAGATATCCCTTGAGGGGTCCCAGATTGGAGAGGGTGCTGGCTGGGCTGAGGGACACTCACCCCATGCATGAATTCCATGCACTGGGCCTCTAATAAGTCTATAAAACCCAAATGCTGATTCTGAGCCTGGAGTTTAGGATTTGAAGAAATGTCAGGTGGAAGGGTTTTCCTGGGCCTGGCAAGCCACAGCTTCTTCATCCATCTAAAAACAGAGCCATCCTGGCCCTGAGAAAAGAGCAAAAGGAAAATAGTGGTTTCCTGCCAGTTTACTGTCCACTTTCATTTCTTTCTGGGCTCTCCTTCTCATCATTCAGATCTCAGCCCAAATATTAGCTCCTCAAAGAAGCCTTCATGGACACCCCTATTTAAAATATTTCCTGAGCCTGACCAGTGTGGCTCAGTGGTTGAGCACTGACCAATAAACCAGGAGGTCACAGTTCAATTCCTATTTAGGGCAGTTGCCTGAGTTGTAGGCTCGATCCACAGTAGGGGTGTGCAGGAGGCAACCCATCTATAATTCCCTTTCATCATTAATGTTTCTATCTCTCCTTCTCCCTTCTTCTCTGAAATCAATAAAAATATATTTTAAATAAAGTATTCCATGAAATTGCCCCACATTTTGATGAATGGTACTTATCTCTATCTACACAATAAATATCCATGTAACTTCTTATTTATTATCCAACATAGCCCATTGTAATACGAGCTCCCTACAAGTAGAGTCTTTGCCTTTCTTGAGCTACAGAGCTTAGAATAGTGCCAGCACATAGTAGAGACTCCTGATACATTTGTTAAATGAATAATAGATAAGCTTCCACTGTCAATCAAATTCTCCCCAACTCTGGGAATATGATGGCTGCTGAGGGTCTCAGGAGTAAAGCAACATATAGGAATGGTTCCTAATGGCCATGAGGTTTGAAATAAAGGATGAGCATGAGTAGCTGGGCTGTGACTTACCATAATTGAAATAACTAATTACTTGGAGCAAGATCTTGAAAGGTTCAAATTTAAAAAGACTTGCAAGTGTTTAAAACCAATACTAACATCAAGTTCAAGCCATAGACACAATGTAGGTGGTCTAGATGTTCCATCTGCTCCTGACGTTATTTCTCTCCTTCCATCTAATCAACATTAACCAAAATGCAGCAACGTGCCAACCTCTCTATTTGTTCCCATCTGAAAGCTCTTCCAAAAGATCTCATGTGTTATTTCAAGTGACTTGTGAGTGCAGTTTCCTGGCTAATCATCATTGGAAGGACACATCTAAGGATAAACAGAACTGTGAAGAAATACTCCAGAGAAAAACCCTGTTCCCGGTACAAAGCCAGGCCCTCCACAAAGTCTCCCTGAGCCAACCCTACTCTGCAGCAAGCTCCTTTCCTCCAAACCCTTAAACAGAATCTGTCTCTCTTGGCTTTTCACTTTGTCGCCTTCACCGTGCTCAGTGCAGCACCACAGCATCATACAAAGAATGTTATCTTTGTCAAAAGGACTATACTTAAGATGTTGGCCCCATCATTTACTACTGAATGTTCTTGGTCAAGTTATCAAAACTCTCCGAGTTTCATTTCCTTCGTCTGTAAAATGGGCATCATAATCATCTTCGGGGGTTGTTGTGAGAAACCAATGTGAAAAAGCATGGCAAGTTCCTGGCACATAGTAGTTGTTCAGAAAATGGGAATTATTATTATTACTATTATCATTACCATTATTGTCTCTTCTCTACCTGTGTTGACAGTTTGTCTAGTAGTTGAGCCAGAGAGCAATTTTTCCTGTTGCTTGTTTATCCTTGCTAATATCATAATTTTCATGTTTCATAAAAGCTTACCAACCAGATTTTTAGACAACCTAAGAGTTGAGTTCAACAAATAATTACTGAACCTTTCCAAAATGCCAACAACTGTGGTAGAAGCCTACACACCTAGGAGGAGGCCAGTCCATGGTGTGATATCAAGGCGCTGGTAATGTCTAGGCTGCCTTGTTCCATTTTCCTTATTCTGGGTTTCAACTATCTACATGCCATTTGTGTCGTTTAAGACTATTTTTCTAGTCAGAATGAAACTCCTTTAGGAGGACTTTTTTATTTCGTCCTCATTTATAGTGGAGGAGACTGAAAATATTTACCTGGAATGAAGGGAGAGAAGGAGGACTCTGGAAACCGGAGGGAGGAATCAGAGCCAGGAGCAGGAAAGCTAGAGGACCAGAGACCAAGTTGGCTCCTCCCCAGACTTTTTCAAGGGAAAGCCTCCAAAGCAACTGTCAGAGAGCCACATTGCTGGATAAAATGATCAACTGAGTGAGTGATGGGCATGTGGCCCATCTGGAACCTTCCATATGGGCAGAACTTGCCTTGTCTTTTTCTGCATCCTCTGGGGTCCCATGAATCCCACCCAACCTGCACTAATCCATCCAGGAGCAGGAGGAGAGATGGCGTCCCTCCTACTTTGTCCTGAATTGGTGACCATATTCCGAATTTATGGGCTTCCCAGTATCGCCTCGACTCAGACATTCTCCCGGGAGTAAAGCCAGACAGAGACACGGGTCAAGATGCGATGAGACTCCCGCCTGCCATTGGTGGACTTGGTTACCTGCCAATCTAATTGCCAGAGCCAGCGCTTCTCCAGCATCCAGCTCCCTTCAGCCTCATTTCCAAAGATCAACACTGAGAGTGATGGCCTCAGTGTCCCCTGGCACCAGGCAGCTTATAAATGCATGCAGTTAATCTCACCTGTCATCAGGGGAAGAGCTATGTGGGTGGTTTAGAAATTGAATTTGGCCAGCCATGTCACAAGCCTGACCTGACCCCCACTGGGAAGTTGGAGGTATATAAATAATGGTTCTTGCTCAAGAAAGTTGCAGTTGAGCCTGGCTAGAGTGGTCCAGTGGTTGAGCGTTGACTTATGAACCAGGAGGTTATAGTTCAATTCCCAGTCAGGGTAGATGCCCAGTTTTGGGGCTTAATCCCCAGTGTGGGGCATATAGGAGGCAGCTGATCAATGATTCTGTCTAATCATTAATGTTTTTATCCCTCTATCCTTCTCCCTTCCTCTCTGAAATCAATAAAAATATATTTTTCAAAAAAGAAAGAACTTTGCAGTTGAGTAGAGAAGATTTAAACACAGACCCTGGCCTTAGTAGCACCGAATAGCTGTCTGATCAGAAAACACAATGAACTTGACTATTTCTAATATGCAGCAGAATGAAATATTTATAAATAAAAAGTGATGTTTTCTGAATTGGAATCAAATCCACATAAAAAGGAAGGAGCATTTGGTGCTGGCCAAACCAAGCAGGAGAGGAAGAGCATCACAGAAGACAGGCAGAGAAGCCCTCGGCACCCACCGCAAGCAGAGCATACAGTTAGAGCGGAACAGAGGTGGCAACGCTGAGTTGCCCTCCCCACCTCAGTCTGGCGCGGTAGGAGTTTGTGAGAGAATGGGAAGCGATAAGGCTGGGAAGGAGGGATACTATCATAAATTGATACCAGATTGTGGATTATGGAGAGGTTGGAGGCCCTGCTAAGAAACTTGGGTTTGTTTATTTGTTTGTTTGTAAGCAATTAGCGTTTGACCAAGTTCACAGATACAGAAGGCTCATAGCTGTGTTTTAGGACTGCCATTTAGGTGTCTGGGCAGGAGGGAATCCTGCCACAGGCCAGATGTCGAGGGGAGAGGAGACAGTCTCTTCTGCCAAGACCCAGGTGGGCCCCATCAAAGGTAAGTGGAGGGGGGATCCATTAAAGCTATGGGTACTGAAAACAGACTCTGTGGAAATTGACAGCCTTCCTCTTGGAAAATGAGCCCCTGTGGATGGCTCAAAGCTCAGTCAACGTCCAACTGTGTCTTGGCACACAGATACAGAGAGAGGACCTGGGACCACAGACCGGCTTCATGCAAGCAGTCAGGATGAGTGTGTGCATTCATTCCTCAGGAGCCCGGCTGGCATCAAGGCTGAGCCCTGTGCTACGAGGGTCCCTGAGCCCCCTGGGGCCTTCAACCCAACGAACGGACCCATTCTAGTCAGACTGTCCCATCACCCAAAAGCCCTGCACGACACCCCCACGGAGCCCCGCCTTGGCTGACTCACTCCCTCAATCCCCGAACAAATATTTGTGGGGCTCACCCCAATGACTAAAGCCTTCGACAAAGGAAAAGGACTTTACCTGGCTCTTTATTAGTTATTGGATTTTCTATTTCTCAATGTGCAGGCGGAGAAGAAGCTGCACTGAAGGCAAACAGTTTGCAATTGATTGTTTGCTTCTCTCCAGGGTAATTTCCTGCCAACTGACAAAATGCACAGACTGTAAGAAGCAGTCATGGATTTATCGTAAAACCACCTTCTTTGTATTTTGGATTTTAAAAATAATCTTCTTACGTCCCAATTTTCTTATCTTTAAAAATGAGAATAACACCACTAACCTCACAGGGTAGCCAGGAGCACGTTCGCTGCCATAAGGCCGTAGGAAGCAGTGCAGTGCTGAGCTCCAGGGGGCGCCATTCACACGGACTACAGAGCCTGAGAGGTGCCTGGGGAGTTGAGCAGTGAGTACACAACCTCCACAACCAAATGCGGCAGCCTGAGTGCCGAGAGGGGATCAAGGGAATAAAACTATGAAACCACTTTGTTAAACTGTGAAGAGCTGTTTACAATCATCAGAGCTATTGCCCAGGACATCCGAGGTAAGACCCAGATTCCAACTGGGAAGCCAAGGTCATGACTGAGCCAGGGGCAGCTTGAATAAACGACAGGGATGGGTGTGCACAGCAGCCACCAAGAACTTGACCACTGTAGATGGGAGACCTTCCAAGCCATTCGACCTACTGATGAGGGAACTAGATGGGAATCACAGCCAAAAAAAAAAACACAAAAAACAAAAAAAAAACAAACATGGAGATCATCATCACAGTAGCAGATGTACAGAGTGGTTAATTCCAGATAGTACTGTAAGCATGGTACATGTCTAATGTAATCCTCACTACCACTCCCATTCCTGTTCTCACCTCATTTACAGTGAGAAAATGCTGCATAAGACACTAGACCAGTGGTTGGCAAACTGCGGCTCGCGAGCCACATGTGGCTCACGAGCCACGGTTTGCCGACCACTGACTAGACTCAATTCCAATCATGACAGGCTGTGGTTGTTCCTTGTGATTAAGCCCCTGCTAGACCAAGGAACCACGGTTTGTTTCTAAGCATTAGAGCAAAGGGCTGAAACCAGGTGGTCTTCTCCAGCAGCTGTGACTTCAAACCCTCACCCCCAACCCCACTCTCAGCAGAGGAAACGCTGCCCTGCTCCCTGCGTTTTTCACTGTAGAATCTGGGAATTAGCTATCCAGCTAAGAGACGGGGCCAAGGAATCCAGTACCCATGGTGCATTGGGCTCTTCTGGATGCTGGTCCCTGCCCTTCAGAAATCTCAGGAGATAATCAGCAAGTCAGAGAAGGGCCATTCAATCACAGGGCACCAAGCAGCCGGGCGTATACAAAAAGGAAGAATTTTCTGAAAGGCTTTCTGAAGGACCTGGAGCCTGATCTTGGCCTTGGAAGAATTTGAAAGGAGGGGAAGAGGGAAGTGCTGTGTGCAAATTTCTCTCCTGGGGGTGTCCCTGGGGTGGGACAAGGAGGTAGAACTGGCCTGGTTGTTCTGACAGAGCTACTATTTGTCAAGATTAGTTGGAGGGGGAAAGGAATCTTAATATGGAAGAGGCAGTTCTCTCCTCAAGTGGATGCTCATTTTTCTTTGTATTTTATCTTTTTTCTTTTTCTAATTGTCTTCCTTGATGTGAGATTTTTACATTGTCATAAAACAAATAGAATCATGACTGATGTTTCATGACATACCTCATTTCATGGACTTGTAATTTTTCTACCGATTTCAGTCATCAAGTCTTTCCTCTCTGGAATGTCATGCTATTACTTGGGGAGGCAAGAGGCCCCACTATCTTCCTTCCCCCTAATAAGATGCTTATGGTGACATGAAGTCAAAACTCTGAGTGTCAAAGAGAACAGGTGATCCTTCAGATCGGGAAGGGAACAAGGCAGAGATGGGGGTCCAAAAGAAACAGAACAGCAGCTGGTAGAGAGTGGAGACCAGATGTCCCAGCCCCTTACCGAGAGTGGGTACTGTCATGTAAATGCCTGCGGGGGTTGGCTCTTGGAGTACTAAGTAAACATGGAGACAAAGGACAGACAAGGATGTCCCGGTGGAGAGGAAAACTCAAACCTCTGGGCACAGAATTTGCAGGGCATGCATTTGTCCAACTGCTCATCTAAAGCCCTTGCTTCATTGTTCCGCTGCTCCCTCAGCTGAGATATTTCAGACCTCTGTGGAAACCCTGGATGGTTTATAGCTGTGCCTACTGTAGGGAAAGAGGTGTGGATTGATCTGGTTTTCTGCGCTGATCGTTGCCCTCTCTCTCTCTAACTGCCTTCTCCTGGCTTAAAACTCCTGCAATAAAACTATTCCACCCCCCACCTTGCCTCAGTCATCTATAGACTGCATACAGTGCTGTCTCTTAAGACTACCCCTGTTCTGGTTACTGCTTATTTCAATGTCCACATAGACAATCCTTCCCACACATGGGCCTTCCAGTGATTTGACATTGTCACATCCAATGATCTTGACTTCTACTGGCCTCTCCCCAATTTTACACTCTTTCTCTCTCACCTCTCGCCTCTCTCCCCCTTCTGCATATCTTTCTACCTCACTTCCTCTAACACTCTCTACTATCTATCCCCACAATTCAGTGACCCCCCGTAAGGACCTAAACTATTTTGCTCTTTTTCTTGCTCAGTTTTCCTTTTCCTCGGGACCCAGGACTGGATACTATGGTTCTTCATTATAATCTTTCTCATGCCCCCTGCTCCTCATTCAATTCTACTACTCCTGCCGGGACTTCGGGACACCCTACGGCACCAGGCAATGGCTGACAGGTGAAAAAGGCTTCATTCAACCAAAATCAGGCTGAAGATGGAGAAGAACACACAACTTTGGGGACTCAAGATTATAGATAATTATTCCTGACGAGCACTTTGTGCTGCCTGGCCTCTCCCCTTTCCTAGTCCTCTCCCTCTCCCACTCTGCTACAAAGCTATGTTGTGCCTTCCCCTCTCCTCTGACACCTCCAACAACTTCTCTCCCCCACTTGCCCTTGGCTGCTGACTGCTTCTTCATTCCCTGAGGAAGGAGAAGCAATCAGAAAATATATTTCCTAAGCTCCTCCCAATATCACCTTCCAAGCTACCTGCACTCAGACCCATAGACCCTGCCTTCCGGCAGTTACGAACCATACATAGCTGTGCCGCTCCTTGAGGCACAATTTAAAATGTAAGCCAAATGATGTCACTCCCCAGCTCCAAATTCTTCAACAGCTTTACCGGTCACTCAAAATTTGGAAGGAAAGCAGAGCTTTAAATCATAACATACCTACTTTCCATACTACTTACTTCTTCGCTAGACTCCTTTGTCCCTTATTCCCTCTCTCTGTGGGCCCCAGTAACCTCCTGTTCTTTCTGGAACTCTGCCTGCAAACACCTACCCCAGGACCTTTGCACTTGCTTCCTTGCTTGAAATACTCCTCCCCCTGACATCCCAAAGGCTCCCTTTCCTCACTTGCTCCAGGTCTCTTTAAGTGTTAACTTAGCAAAGAGGCCTTTCCTCACAATCACCGTGTTTATCACATCAACCTTGGTACTCCTTAACTATTTCCCATCTTAGATTTCTCCGTGGCACCTGGCTTTTGTTGTTGTTACTATTATTGTCTCCTCCTCACACTTGGATGTAAACTCTTTGAAAGCCAGACTTTGGACGCTGTTGTTCAATACTATTGAAAAGGGCGTCTCAGACAGTGTCTGGCATTTGTAGACTCCAATCATGTCTTATTTATAAATAAATCAACCTGCTTTACAACTTTAGCTTTCACGCAAGATTTTGTCCCAATAGTGGTTGCTGCTTCTTAAAAAATAAATAAATAAAGTGCAGTCTGAACCCCGCTGCCCTAGATTGCAGAAGCTATTACCTGGACAATTTAGTTCATCACTTTGAGACATTTTGAAATAATAGCTCTATTTTAGGGTATCCTGCACTCTGAAACTTGACAGCCACAGGATCAAATCCACAACAGAGGCCCTGGCATCCAGGAGGAAGCCATTGCTCCTATTCCTTCCCCCATCTCAGCTTGTAAACGCTCCTTTTCAGCAGCAACTGTAAGTTGCCACCCAGAGGCCGAGACACTATGCAAAGGGCATCCCCCCCCCCCCCCCCCAGCGGCACTGTCAACGTGACCAGATTGCTAGGCAGTATGTCCTGTGTCCTGCCTGGGCCCACAAAATGAGTGTCTGCCCGGATGAGCCTGGAGCTGGAGCCTCCTCCTGAAGTTGTGGGTGACTGGCTGTCCTTGGCCGATTTTCCTGCCCAGCCAACGGAAAGCTGTCTCAAGACGATGACGCTGGAGAGGTACATGGAGCCCTGCTGTGTCTCTTAAATGCCCCTTGCACACGGACGCGGTAATTCATCCACTCCCACTACTAGGATGCACGCTGCACGAGGACGGAAATGGAATGGGTCTTGGTCACTAGGTCCTGGCGTGGCTCCTGACACAGAGTCCCACTCCCAAAACGAATTGCCGGCTGAGTAAATGAATGTGCAGAAACTGATGCTTGTTCCATAAAGGCTTATTCTGCCGAGACTGGCTTAGTGCTCCTGCCTGGACTGCTTGTACTCCCAGGTGTCCTGCCCAGACAGACACACACACAAAGACAGAATCACAGCGTTCACGTCGGAGAGGCCGATGACAGCGGCTCCCCACCGAACAGCAACAAAACACCAGCCGTCCAAGTGCGGATGCTCAGTCTGATGCGAAGAGAGGATGGACGGGCAGCCCACAAGCCCGAAAACAGAGCGGGGGGACAGATGGGCCGACACAGGCACAGGAGCAAGGCAGGGCAGGGAAGAAATAGTCAAGTCTGAAGGGGGGCGGGGGAGGGGGCTGGTTAATGAAAGTGTCTGGAAGTGCGGCTGGAGCCGAGCCTTCAAGTTCAAAAACAAATTCTCCCATCGGTGCTCCAGGGAGAGGGAACAGTAAAAAAAATTTTTAAATAATAATAATAATAATAATGATAATAATTAATAGGGGTGACCTGTCTCCTTGCCTCTTCCTCCAAAGTCAAGGGCTGAAGGTCAGAGCCACTCTCTCCAATAAAGAACCCCCTTTTTTTTTTCCAGAAAATGTCTAACCCATTGTGGGCGGACACTTCTGACAAATACAGCAGAAATGCCAAACCAGCGTCACCTGCCGTCACCGGCCTGAAAGCTCCCTCTCGCCTCGTGCTTGGTCATCAGCACTGAGCACTCGGGGAGCCGCCGGCCGAGGGACCAGCGCCCAGTGTCCAAGACGAGGCTGGGCAGCCGGCCTGTGTGAGTGGGAGCCAGCGGACACTCATGCCCCAGGTTCCGGAGGCCAGCGCAGGGCGGCCGGCTCGGCCCCTGCAGACCCCCGGGGCCCCGCTGGGAAGAGAAGCCCTGCCCCCTCACTCCTTTCGGTGTCGGTTTGTGTGTGTTTTTTCTCATCACAATATACACGCAACACTGTCCCGCACCAGGTGCAGGGGTACAGCAAAGTGGCCGGAACACCATGCACTCCAGACCCCCGGCTGCCCCAAGCCCCCACCCCCCGGGCTCCTTACCCGTTATCTCCGACACAGTTGACTGTTCTCCACACCGCAGTCCTCATCTCTGTGCTTCTTCTGCAGCCGCCAAATCTTCCTGCTACTCCTCCCCCGAGCCCCGCCCCCCGACGGCTGTTCTCTATATCCATGAATCTGTTTCCATTCGGTTTATTTTGTTCCTCCTCTAGCTTTTACCTTCAGTGCAGGTGAATTCTATGGAGAAGGTGGGGCCGCCACAGAACTAGGAGCAATGTGAGACCTGTACCCCTTATTAATTCGGTCTTTTATTAATTCAGTCTCTTCCCGATGTGTTTTCTTAAGAATCGAGAGGAAGTGTTGAGCTTTGACCCCTGCCTGCACTGCGCTACTCCCAGAAGTCCTGTGAAAGAGGGATCTGTGATGCTTCTAGGTTGGGGACCTCGGGACCCCACAGAAGGGCTTTTACTACCTAAGTGTTATGCATATGTACAGCAGCATTACTATTTCCAACATAATTATTATCCTATATAATAAAAGGCTAATATGCAAATTAACTGAACAGCAGAACAACCAGTTGCTATGATGTGCACTGACCACCAGGGGGGCAGATGCTCAATGCAGGAGCTTCCTCCTGGTGGTCAGTGCGCTCCCACAGGGGGAGTGCTGCTCAGCCAGAAGCCGGGCTCATGGCTGGCGAGTGCAGCAGGGATGGCAGGAGCTCTCCCGCCTCTGTGGTAGCACTAAGGCTTTCTGACTGCCAGCTTAGGCCTGCTCCCTGCCATTCGTCGGATATCCCCCAAGGGCTCCCAGATTGCAAGAGGGCACAGACAGAGCTGAGGGACCCATCTGAGTGCATGAATTTCCTGCACCGGGCCTCTAGTTGGTAATAAAAGACACTGTTCTTATGTCTGCCCTACATGCTGATGGAGATGAGAAAAGGTGACCCTGGTCTGCAAGAAGACACATCTCTCATTCCTGCTAAAAACAAAAGAATCATTGTGACAAAAACTCAAAGTCTATTGAAACAGATCTAAATAGGTCACCTGCTGGAATTCGTTTGCGGAGTTAGCCAGCTAGGGTGTTGAAGGTAACCAAAAACACTTGCACGTAAAAGCGACCTGGACTGTTGTCAGTCTGAGCTAACACTGTTCTGGTGTGGTGTCCTTGTGTCGAAGGACCCTGTGGTCACGGTGCACGTGCAATGATGCTAGACAGCGATTCTTGTTAATTCCGGCCCACGGTGTCCCACTGTGAAGAGCTCCCCTGCATCCTTACTCCTTTTGTTGTTGCTTTTTTCTTATCACAGTTTACATTCAATACCATATTTCCACTCCGTATTAGGGACCAGGCAGCATATTTTCACTCCATATTAGGGACCAGGCAGCACATTAGAGGGGGTTGGGTCTCACGTGAAAGGTGGAATTATTCACTGGGATAGTGATTATGACTGACAACAGCTGAGGGAAAGCACAGAAGGGCTAGACCAGTGGTCAGCAAACTCATCAGTCAACAGAGCCGAATATCAACAGTACAATGACTGAAATTTCTTTTGAGAGCCAAATTTTTTAAAACTTAAACTTCTTCTAATGCCACTTCTTCAAAACAGACTCCCCCAGGCCGTGGTATTTTGTGGAAGAGCCACACTCAAGGGGCCAAAGAGCCGCATGTGGCTCACGAGCCGCAGTTTGCCGACCACTGGCTAGAACATTCTCTTGGCCTTGACCGTGAAGACATGGAAGCTCAGAGAGGGCTGTGTCAGCTGGCCTTCTGAGGTCCAAGAGTGGCCCAGCCATTCTGAGCAAGAAGAGGCTGGAATCTGGCCCAGATAGAGAATGGGATTTGCAAGTTCAGGGGCTGCACCTGCCAGGTAGGACAGTAAAGGCCATGTTCAAGACCCCATGTTATGAGCTTCATACTGCTTTTTGCACCTTGCCATTTGGGTCTGCCTCCCTAAAGCTTTCCCCTGGCTCATTGCAGCCTTTTGAGAGAGCCAGTGCGCCCGCCCGAGTGCTGCTGGGAGCCTGGGGCACTGCTTGTTTCTACCTCGGGGCCTCCGCATTCTGGAGGCACCTGACGGGGCCCCAGGGGTCTGAGCGGGATTTCGGGTTGAAGGAACCTCAGGAAGAAAGCACCTTAACTTGGAAGGTTTGAGTGGTGTTTCATTCAGAGGTGGGCTCCTACAGCAGCTAATCCTCTAATGTGGTGAGTAGGACGAATCCTAGTATGTGGATTCCAATTCTTCACTTTTAAAAAGTATAACTGACATTTGATTTTTTTTTTAATATAGCCAGATGTGCCAAGACCGGTTTGGCTCAGTGGATAGAGCATCGGACTGCGGACTGAAGGGTCCCAGGTTCGATTCCGTCAAAGGCATGTACCTTGGCTGCGGGCACATCCCCAGTAGGGGGAGTGCAAGAGGCAGCTGATCGATGTCTCTCTCTCACCAATGTTTCTGACTTTCTATCCCTCTCCCTTCCGCTCTGTAAAAAATCAATAAAAATATATTTTAAATATATATATATATATATATATATATATATATATATATAGCCAGATGTGCTGTGCCAGCATGGCCAAGGGTGAAGGATGGAGAAAAGACAGACAAGAGGATAAAAGCTGGGTCTTGGTGGAACGCTGCCCTCTCTGATGGAGAGCTAGTGACAGCACCATGGACTACAAGCTGTGTCTTTATTTTATAGCAGATGCCACGAGGCAAAATAAGGGCTGGTCAAGATGTTTACAACATTCTCATGGGTTTCCCAACTCAATTACATGCACCTGAACTCTATCAAGCCCACATCACTCAGGCACGTGGGACCACGTGCTGGGACCATAGGTTCACGCTCACAACTATAGCTGTTGGCTATCATTGTGCTGGGAGGGCTCTGCCCTCCAAGCTGGGACTTGCACGTGGCTATGAGAGGTCTGTGCCCTCTCATTAGCCTGAGGCTTGAACCTGTCCAAACACTGTAGCTGCTCTCCACAGCCAGACATTTCTTTATATACTGTCCCAAGGTGACATCAGAGGAGTCACCCTCCCTGGCACCTTCCCTGGAGCACCCCCAGGAAGCATACATTTTGAGAGACGGGGACCTGGGCAGACAGCACATTTGCTACACACCAACAGGGGCCTTCTCTCTAGGAGTTGGCCCGCCCCTTTCTACCCCTTTGCGACCAGGAGTGGGAGAGACATTTCCTGCAGGGACAGCCTGGTTCCTCTTCACCTATTAAATAACCAATATTGCTAATGTGTCGAGGGAAGTAGCCAACACCTCCCTGACATTTGCAGCCGATGGACCTTGATCACTTCCCAAGTTCAGAAGAGGCTTGAGGTCTCCGTGCTGTGCCAGGAAGCAGAAGGGATTGGGCCCCATTGAAGAGTGGGCAGCTTGTCAGCAGCCACTGCAAGGGGCTGCCCTGAGATTGCCCGCAATACGAAACCGAGACCCAGAAGGGGTGTAACTCCCAGGCCAGAGCAGGCGAGTGGAACATCCTCTGCCCTGTTCCTCAAGGAAGGGCAGAAGGGAAGAAGTCAGGAAAATAAAAGGCAGGACAGAGTAAAGGCAAATGCAGGGAGTACTATGCGTTGAAACCTGCCCCGGGGCCCTCCTGCCAGCACCTCTGCCCCCGCTGCACTGGCAGAGCAGGGGTGGCCAGATCAGAGAGGAGCCTGCCACCCAGGAAGCCTTCACTTCCTCTCCCATGAGTAGGATCCAATTGTTGCATCCTTGTTTCCCTGTCCTGTCCACAGCTCCTGCCTCGGATGGTCCCATGTGCTTCCAGCCTGCCTGTGTGGCCATCCCAGCAGCCCTCATTCCTGCCTCTGCCAGGTCTTCCCGGTTTCACCCCTGCCTTCACCGGTAAGAACTCCCGCCAAAGAGCAAGTTCATGTACTTTCTCCAGCTATGAATTCCTGAGCAGTCAGGTTCAAAGGTGCATTGTTTTCAATTCCATTTAAGTTCTAATATAGTGGAGAGTGCTCTGAGTCAGGAGTCTAGTTGTGTGACATTGCACAAATCACATACATCCTCTGAGATGCAATTTCCACACTAGAAAATGAGAGAATTAATAATAAATGTCCTACCTACAGAGGATCAATGAAAGATATATGAAAATGCCTAACTATGTCTGGCACAGACTAACAGCATCTTTGGTTGGTAAAATAATATCTTCTTCCTTGTTTAGTAGAGGATATAACCTTGATTCTGTGTAAATGTACTTTTCATAACTCTTTGACAAATATTACCTTCCAGAGCTTAGCCCCGAGATTACAATTTAGGTTCTGGCATTTTTGTTCTGAGACATAGCATTAAATAAACGTCCTGGTTCATTTATTTTGAGGAATGCCTGGCTAGGTCATTGCCTAGGGACACACAGCAGTAGGTGTGAGCCAGAGTTTGCGTCCAAACTTCGCCGGTGCTTCTCACCACCTCCCTATCTCAGTGTGGGTTGAGCACCATCTGCGCCAAAGTCACCTTGGAAGCTGGTAAACAATGCAGATTCAAAGAAGAATGGAAATCAGGCCTCCAAGAGATAGTTACAACCCACGCTGATAGCAGCAAGCAGAAGTAACCGAAGTGTCCTTCAACGGATGAGTGAATGAACAAAAGGAGATATATAGTACAATGGAATATTATTCAGCCTTTAAAAAGGAAGGAAATTATGATACATGCTACAACTTATGATTCCACTTCAATGAGTACCTATACGTTATATTCATGGAAACAAAAAGTAAAATGGCGGCTGCCAAAGAATAGGGGGAGGAGGAAATGGAGAGTCGGTATTTAACGGGTACTTAGTACTATACTAGCTCTGCAAGATACAAAGAGTTCTGGAGATGGATGGCAGTGATGCTTGCCCAATAACGTGAATGTACTTAGTGCCATTGAACTGTAAACTTAAAAATGGTTAAGATGTCCCTGGCCGGTTTGGCTCAATGGATAGAGTGTTGGCCTGCGAACTGAGGGGTCTCGGGTTCGATTCTGGCCAAGGGCAAGTGCCGGGTTGTGGGCTCAATCTCCAGTGGGGGGCATGCAGGAGGCAGCCAGTCATCCTGGATGTTTCTCTCTCTCTCTCCCTCTCCCTTCCTCTCTGAAATCGATTAAGAAAATATTTAGAAAAAAAATGGTTACAATGGTAAATATTATGGTAGGTGTATTTTACTACAATTTTTAAAAATGATTAATTTTAAAAAGAAAAAAATAAATGCAGATCCTTCAACCTATTCTGCATTCTCAAAATCAGATTTTCTGGTGGTGGACACAGAGACTGAATTACCAAGTTTTTGTGTGATTCTGGTGCGCACTGAAATGTCTGTGTTCCTCACACACAGCTGTGAGTGGAGATAATTCTTTAGAGACGGTATCTGAGGATATGGAAAGAGAGAGTGTGCTAACAAGCTGGCAAAGAAGGCTCATGGGAGGGTTATTTTTAAGGAGTATTGTTTTGTGTTAAAATGGGAAAAACTGGGGAAAACCCGGACACAGGTACCAGGGTGTGGGCTGGGCCACTTAAACGAAACTTTTACCAAAAAAATATAAGGGACCATGGTTCTCATGCTAACCAGAATCACATAATCCTCTTTACTTTTGCTTGAACCAGATAAACTGCTATGAGCCTTTCAGCCCTAGCACTGATAGTGCTGGCATTTTCTGGGCACACGCACTGGCTCTCTCTTCATCCTGGAACAGGATCACTACCTCAGGGTAAGAAGATCCTGCCTGGCTCTTTGTACTAATTAAAAACCCTTTTGCCAAACAAGCACTCAGGATAACCATGTGAGTTCCAAGATACCACCCACACAGCATGTCTCTGCTTCCTTTCACCCAACCCGGCCACCCAATCTTTCAACCCCACCTTCTCCGACATCTCAAAACTCTGGCTGCTGGATGGAGGATGGATTGAAGAGCACAGAAAAGAGCAAGGGTGAGCTGACCAGTAAAATACCATACAGAGTTCCAGATGAGATTGTGGTGCTCTTGCTGAGGATATCACTGGCAGGAAGAATGAGAAGCTAGTGGCATGGAGGGCCACAGTAATTTAACCAAAGAAGGTTCAGGTTAATGATGGGGGTGGAAGGCAGACTTGCAGGAGATGAGGGGTAACTTCGGCAGTAAGAAAATAGGCACTGTGAGTATAGGTAATTCTTTAGAGAAGGTGTCTGAGGATATGAAAAGAGAGAGTATAAAAGGAGTTAAAGAGTATCGTTTTGTGTTAACATGGGGAAAGCTTGGGCATGATGGAATGTTGATGGAAGGAAAGGCCGGATATACAGGAGAGAAAAGACGACAATCAGAAGGGAAGCTTCCCAGGTGTTGCAGCAGAGCAGTGATGGAGGCCTTGATCTTAGTAGAAAGGACACTTGTATTGCAACTGAAATAAAGGAAAAAGGACAGGACAAATGCAGATGGATGTTTTAATTTGATAAAGAAGTTGTACAATTTCCCCCTTACAATGATTGCAATTTCTTTTTTTGAGAGAAAAGGGAATGTGTTTAGAGTGAGAAGTAAGGGAAAGGGAAGTGGAGATTTGTGAGTTGCATCTTATAGAGCAGATTAGCTAACAAAAGAAAAATGAATGAGAAGAAGGAGGAGGAGGAGGAGGAGGAGGAGGGAGGAGGGGCAGGAGGGGGAGGAGGGGGAGGGGCAGGAATAGGAGAGGGAGGGGGAGGAGGGGGAGGAATAGGAGGGAAAGGAAGAGACAAAAGGAAAGAAAAGAAAAAAGAAAGGAAAGGAAAGGAAAGGAAAGGAAAGGAAAGGAAAGGAAAGGAAAGGAAAGGAAAGGAAAGGAAAGGAAAGGAAAGGAAAGGGAAAAAGGAGCTAAAGAATGAGGTATCCTGGCCAGGGTAGCTCAATAGTTGAGCATTGACCTATGAACCAGAAGGTCACTATTTGATTCCTGATCAGGGCACATGCCTAGGTTGTGGGCTCAATCCCCAGTAGAGGGCATGCAAGAGGCAGCCTATCAATGATTCTCTCTCATCATTGATGTTTCTATCTCTCTCCCTCTCCCTTCTTCACTGAAATTAATTTAAAAAATATATTTAAAAAAAATAAGAATGAAGGAGAGAAGACTAAAAAATAGAAATGTGTGGATTTCCTCTAATATCTTTACATCCCAGATGGGACACTCATCGGTGTTCACCATGGGGGATTTTATTATCAAATGCTGACAAACAGTGACAAAGAAGAGTTTTGTCATAATATCACAACATTTTAGTAATAGAATGGGCCTTGAAGATTTCCTAGTCCAAGATCCTTATCATAGGAAAATGCATGCTCAGATTGCAAAAGTCTCATTATTGTTGATGGCAGAGCCAGAATTAATAATGCCACATCTTCCATACCCAAGACACAATGGGCACGAACCCCAAACCAGGCCACACAAAAGTGAGGAGTCATTTCAGGCCAACACGCCACTGATTAAAGGGAAAGGTTAGCAGTTAAAGTGAACCTGCCTACCCCTGCCCAGACTCAGCTGTTGGACCTTCCAGATGGGCTTCCCTTGAACTCAAGCAGGCGTTCATTGAACAACATCTGTTTCTGCCTGCAGACACCCTGCCTCACGTTTGGGTTCAAGAAGTTCCTACAATGATTTAGCAGAACCAAGGAAACCCATTGGGCTAGGATTTCAAAGCTCCCCCAGTGAATGGGTCTAACTCCACAATGAAGAAGTAGCTGTTAACTAGCCTGAGAGTCCCAGTTCTCTTCAATGCTCCATCTTTTTACTGGGTGCTCTCAGGCAAATTATCTATGCTAATAATATTCACCATCTCCAGCCACACTGTGTTCTGTCTATTTTCTCAGCACACTATGAAGGAAAGCTTTCAAAGCTGGACTTGCTAGTAATTTGAGTTTGGAGAGAAAAGTCATCAAGTCCTCATGATCTGATATTTCCATCTCATCACATCTTTTATTCACAGATCGTAAAGGCCCAGTCTCATTTTACAGATGGGAGAATTCAAGAAGGTGACGCAAGGAACACCAAAACAGTTCTGTAATACCCCCGAGGATGTTTATAATAAAGAAGAGATTCGAAATAGGGCATACAATAGGTTTTATTGTTGCACATAATGAAACCAAGACACTTTAGCACAAAATAAAATAAAATTGTGTTCACAAGCTGTTCGGGATTTATAATTTCCTTTTCATTTTGCATAATGGTAGTAACCTAGGCTCCCATCAATCACCCTGGAAGATAGTGTCTCAGCAGTCATAACGTGTGACTGTGAATTCAGTACCAAGGTCCCAGCATTGTCCCAAAAAAGCTCTCAAAGGGCAAAGCCTACAGCATTGTCACTGGAGCCTACTGGAGACTCCATATCTCTGGGAGGATGGAATATTTTGCTTCTTTCTATGTCATCATATAAAGCCACAATATTGTTCTTAGGAATGGAAGACCTAGGAATGAGACCCAAAAAAAGGACAATGGAAAACTAATATATCATTGACATGCCTTTGGGGAAGCTCCTCTGGCAACAGCAAATGCATTATCCAGAACCCATTTGAAGATAAGAATCAATTTAATTAATGTTAAATGGCTTTACACATAGACAAAGCCAAGGACTAAAGAAAATGGAACCTGGTTCAGAGGTAGTCTGAGGAAAGAGCCATTAAGGAGAGAAAATAAAGCTCTACAGAGCTCAACTCTACCCCTGTCCGTGAGCTCATAATCCTTTAACAATTAAGTGTAAGTGTAATAAGTGTAAGTGTAATAACCTGAGTTCAGATCTTGATACTACAACTTATTAGTTGGGTGATGTGAGCTGGTTACTTAACATTTCCAAAGCCTCAGTCTATAATGCATAGAAGACTTCCACAGTGGCTGTTAAGGTATGATAGTGTCCTGGCCCAACGACTGATTTTAAAAAGGAAACAGACATGGGAAAATCAAGGGTGTGCTCAGGAAGCAGGAACCCCGGTAAGGCCACTCTGTTGATGGTGAAACAGAAGCTTCAAATAGAACAGTGGGAGGCCAGGCTTAAAGGCAGTTTGGAAAAGGCCCTGAGTGCCATTATGTAGAGTTTGCACAAATTCCTGGCCCTTGCCCATGCTTCCATTACAGAGAATAACCCAGTCACCCATATCATCTTCATCTGGCAAGCCCTGCAGATGGATGCAGTTCTGTGTGGGGCATCACCACTCAGATATTCGAATGAGCACAGCCTCTGGAGCATCGCAATGGCAAGTTTTCAGCAGAGCGAGGCAAAGGTATTGATTAGTGTTTTGTTTTGTGCCTTGTGTCTCCTTGGCTGGACAAACGTGAGCTGCATTTGTCTGAGAACCTTCTGCCTCGCTCACAGGATAAGGATTAGGCAGACTGTGCAATTCAAGTGTCAGGAAAATAGCTGAAACTATAAACTTCAGCCATACATACCGAGATAAATGCACAGTACTTAGGACCAAGTGAAAAATGCCTTCTCAGGAAAACTTTCCTTTGCTGGAGGAAAAGAATAAACACAAGACAAAGCAGCAGCATGGGTCCATCAAGAAACAATGAGTGATCAGGAGCCAAATGGGTAGGTCCAGTGTCTGTACTGAAATACCTGGGGGTAAAGGATGTCCAGAACTTTCAGAAGGTCTGTGGGAGTCAAGGAAGGCTTCACAGAGATGGAATATTAATAGCTGGAGAAAACCCAGGAAGATAAGAAATCTTAACAATCTATTCCATTTATTTTTGTATTAACTAGAGGCACAATACACGAAATTCATGCACGGGAGGTGGGAGGAGTGGGGTGGTAATGCTCAACCCAGCCTGCACCCTCTCTAATCCGGGACCCCTCTAGGTATCTGACTGCCCAGGGATCAGGCCTAAACCAGCAGTCAGACATCCCTCTCACAATCCAGGCTCCTAACTCCTCACCTGCCTGCCTGCCTGATCACCCCTAACTGCTCCCCCCACCAGCCTGGTCTCCCCATACTACTCCCCCTGCCGACCTGGTCACCTCCAAGTTCCCTTCCTTCTGGCCTGGTCACCCCATGCAGCCTGCTGTTCAGTCATTACTGTTACTGTGATGGCATCTTGGACAATTTGCATATTCCTTTATTATTAGTATAGATGAATACTTTGAGCACCTGCTATGGGCCAGGCACTGTGCTGGGCATTCATGAGCATGGCAATAATGTTCCTGTCTTCATGGAGCTTGCATATAAATAGGGGAATAGAAAATCATGAAAAGTGAAATAAATACATATCCTATCTAATAAAAGAGTAATATGCAAATTGACCATACCTTCACCATACCCACAAGCCACACCCACCAGCCAATCAGAGAAAGTATCCAAATTAACCCAACCAAGATGGTGGCTAATTTGCATAGCTGCATGCAGAAGAAGGCATAGAAGGAAGCCAAGCACTGCAGAAGGGAGCAAAGCTTCAGAGAAGTAAATAAGCAGGGTGGGGGAGAAGAGAGGGAGCAAGGCAGAGGAGATGAGAGGAAGGGAGGCAGCACAGAAGGAAGCAAGGCAGCAGAGATGGGAGCGAGGCAGGGGAGAAGGGAGTGAGGCAGCTGAGATGGGAGGGAGCAAGGCAGTGGAGACGGGAGGAGCAAGGCAGCGGAGACTGGAGAAAGCGAGGTAGTGGAGAAGGAAGTGAGGCAGCAGAGAAGGGAGGGAGCTTTGCTCAGGCTGCAGGAAGCTCTATTCTTGCAGGAATCTTCCTGCAACGGGTCTCTAGTATGATATAATGTTCAGGCTGCTATGACAAAAATACCACAGACTGGGTGGCTTAAACAATAGAAATATATTGTCTCTCAGTTTTAGAGGTTAGAAGACCAAGATCAAGGTGTTTCAGAGGTGGTCTGCTCTAGGTCCTCCTTCCTTGTCTTTAGATGGCCACCTTCTCCTTGTGTCTGCACATGGTTGGTTTTCATGTACATGTATCCCTGGTATCTTTTTGTCCAAATATCTTCTTCTTATAAAGCCATCAGTCCAATCAAATTAGGACCCACTCTAACAGTCTCATTTTAACGTAATTACTGCTTTAAATGCCTTACTTCACAAAAAAGTCACAGTCAGAAGTACTGGGGATTAGAGGTTCAACATATGAGTCAGATGGGGCACAATTCATCCCATGCAGTAGGTCTTTCTGGTGAAGTCATTTGAATAGAGTCCAAGATGCCATAATCCTTGGGGCAAGAGAGGTCAGTAGTACAAAGCACATTCATTATGTTGTAGAAAGTGTGAGTGACCTGTGTGTGATTAGAAAAAGTAAGCAAAGAGATGAGAATAGAGAGGTAGCCAGAGATTGGAATGCATAGGATTTATAAGTCATATTGAATAAGAATTTTGGTATTTGGGAAGAGAAAGATTTAGAGGGTGTTTTTTGTTTGTTTGTTTTTTAGCAGACCATTGCCATATTCTGTTTTCTATTTTAAGGTAATTATTCTGGGTTCTGAGTGAGAAATAGAATAAAAGCAGGGAGACCAGTTAGGAGGCTAGTGTGGTTTTATTTGTTTGTATAAATATATTTTTATTGATTTCAGAAAGGAAGGGAGAGGGCGTGATAGAAACATCAATGATGAGAGAGAATCATTGATCAGCTGATTCCTGCATGCCCCCTACTGAGGATCAAGCCTGCAACCTGGGCATGTGCCCTGACCAGGAATTGAACCGTGACCTCCTGGTTCACAGGTGAATGCTCAACCACTGAGCTATGCCTGCCAGGCAGAAAGCTATGTGATTGTCCAGGAGAAAGAGGCTAGTGGTTCAGACGAGTGATTACAAAGAGCTAGTAGCATTTCTATGCTAGCCAAGCCAAGTCAGGGAGGCCTGTTGTAGATCCAGCACAAAGTTAAAATGCAGACATTTTGCAAAGAACCTGAGATCTGGAATCTTAAAGAAAACCACCTTCACTCAACTCCCCAAAGACCCATCAACCCCATACAATTAATAGCAAGTCAGATAAGAAGGGCAAGCCAGCCTGCCCACTGATTTATGGCTATCCTAAAGATTAAAAAGCATAGCTGCCTAAAAACTTTGAGTCATTTCTCATTAGCCACACTATTGGAGCAGAAATGTCATTGATAATCCAAATACCTCATATTGTTATCATTGCGTTAAATGGGCTTCCCTGCCCATCCAAGTCTTTATCTCTCCTGCTCTATTTTGTTTATACCAATATATTAAAATTGTCACTCAAGGCATACAAAACAGTAGATATCTCTTGCCAGTAAATAATTCAATCTGAATAATTTTTATGACACAATTTCAACACACACAGCCCTTTAGACAAAACAATCAATGTAACTTGCAGTTAAGTAGAGCTTTCTAATTTCCAAAGCAGTTTAATAACTAGGTTTTTTCTATTTAATGAGCTCAGAACTTTTAGAGTAAGAGTAGTAATGCCTTTGTCCCTTTATTTCTATGAGTGGAATTTTTTACCTAGAGTGAAATGCTTGGCTTTTCTGGAGAAATGTGTATCTCTTTGGTGAGTACCATGTCCCTAGCCTGAGGGGGAGGAGGGTGGTGTTTAAAAACAATATGCATTTGTGATCTTCCTCTCTTCCCTGCTCCACAGGCTCTGAAACCCCATTTCAATCAGCCAATTGAGCAAGCCTCCACTTCTCTGATTCTCTCTCTGATGGGGAGAGTCCCAAGGTCTTGACTGGGAAGATCCCAGAAAGGCAACTGGGAGGAGCAGAGTTGCAGCCCCAAGCTGTTTTCCAATTCAGCTTCCCCAGTAACACAGGTTATATGAACATCTCCACATATCTGGTTCCTATCACTTTATGAATTGGTATCCAATACTCTCGACAATGATCTTAAAATTTGGCGTTACCAGTCAGACAAAGTAAAAAAAGATAACTAAAATGTAGTCAAAAATAATTTTAATAACCAGAAAAAATCTTGACCCTGAATATTCAAAAGAAGAAACAAGAATAATTAAATTGGGATCATGCTTGAAGATCATTTGAACTAGACTAGAAGATGTTTACATGTCTTAAGAGCCAAAAATGGAAAATTTCACCTAAGTGGCGGTGAAGATGAGTGGCCAGTAGAATTAAGTCAAGTACACTTTATAAGGAATGAGATCTGAGTGACCAACTCTAAATTATGAAGGCCTCATTATAGATATAAATAGAGCCAGGACTAGATCTTGTCACTAACAAAATATTCAGTTGGTTTTGGGGCCAAATCTCTTATTGTGCAACTTAACTATTTCAAAAGATATCTCCCAAATGAACTTAAAAGGATATAATTTTTAATTATTAGATAAAAAGCTTTTAACCTTGAAAACATATAATGAATTATGAGAATTCATAAAGAAGTTACATTTTTTACATTTTTATATTTAAGAAGCATTCTTTAATATTTTAAATTTTGATCTATTGCCCTAACTGGTTTGGCTCAATCAATAGAGCATTGGCCTCCAGACTGAAGAGTCCCAGGTTCGATTCTGGTCAAGGGGATATACCTTGGTTGCAGATATATCCCCAGTAGGGGTGTGCAGGAGGCAGTTGATCAATGTTTCTCTCTCATCGATGTTTCTAATTCTCTCTCCCTCTTCCTTCCTCTCTGTAAAAAATCAATAAAATGTATTTTTTAAAAATAAATAAATAAAAATAAAAAAAATAAAATTTTAACTATTTCCTTGCAGATGAGTTTTGTAATTCCATTTAAAATGCATAAGTAAGTAATTAATTTAGACCTTTTAAAACTGAAAAATTTCTAAATTTATATTCACAGCATTGGAATATTTAATAGAATTCAAGTTCACCATAATTACAAGTTTTATTTATTAAATTATAAGTTATTTAAGTATTTAAGAAGGTTTTATTTGTAAGCAGACAACTGATGTATTTCTAAATAAAACCAGATATATTGAATCCATAAATACAGGTTGAAATATCAAAGGAATGTAATTAAGTTGTTAAACCTCAAACTGATTGTTAAATATGCTAGATATATAAACAGTATAATAATATTTGTAAATAAACTTAAAAAGTCAAGGAAAAACTAGGTTTGGAAATTGTAACTATAAAAAATTAGGTCTTAATATCTGAAACCAGAGTTATTTCTAAATAATCCCCTTTGCACAGAAAAACCAGCCCCAGGGACAGAAAATTCACATTACCCCATGCTGATTGGGAGAGAAGGTACCCATAGGACACCTCATATGGTGGTCAGAGTGTAGGATCTGAAACCATAGCCCATGTGTTATGTGATCTTGTGTAAATTTCTTAGTTTCTCTGAGTCTGATTTTTCATATGTAAAGTGAGTCCAAATAATATTACCTACCCTACTAGATTGTTCTGAGGAGTAAGTGAGACAATGGATATAGAAAAGATTTGCTAACCGTAGAATGATAAAATCACACACACACACACACACACACACACACACACACACACACACACATCTAGTAGTTACTATTTACACAGCAGAATTCTTACAGACAAACTAAGGTGCAAGAGGAAGAACTAGCCAATTAACACTGCTGAGTAATGATACAATCAATACTGTTTATTTCATTTCATCTCATTTCTACCCTGCATCATTCCAGACACCAAATACTATATTTAAATAATGCTTTGAATTTCAACCAGTGAAAGGCCAAATCATCATGTTGATGAGTTCATCCTGGCAGACCCACCTTTTTCCCAAATGCGACAACAGATCACCAGCATCATAAAACCCTGGAGTGTTTCATGAAAATCCAGATTCCTGGGTCCACCCCAGACCTACTGGAGACAGAATGTCAGAAGCTAGAGTCTAGGACCCTCATTCTAACAAGTTGCCTAGGTGGGCACATTTCAGTTTAAGAACAGTTTCATGTAATTAGAATAGATCATTTAAAAATGTATGCATAGCCCCATGAAAGTATAAACACTTTGCATCCAGGATTACACTGAGAATATAAAATTCACGTGGCTTGCTCTCCACCAGAAGTAAGGTGCAGACAATCTACAAGCATCCTCATCAGCTGCCCCTCAGCCTTCAGGGAACCCCCAGATTCTGCCTCCTGTCCTCCTTCTGAGACATGTTGACTTTGCTCTCCATCTTCAGTCTCTATGTCCACTGCTTCTCTGTTTCAGTACTATGCCCCCTATATTTGTGATCAAACAGACTTCCTAAATGGCTATATTCCCAGTTTCTACTTCTCTGCTCTCTCTATTGCCCTTCCTTGACTCTATTCTCCAAGTCCTTTTAGACCCCTTCACCTAGCCCAGGTCCCAGAAGTACCTTTGCTCCCCACTCCAACTGCAAGTGCATTTGCAGAGGATGATCTTTGGTGTAGCGCTGTCCTCTAGGGGTGTTCTGATCCACCAGCATGTCAGGGATACGCTTGGAAGCCCTATCGGTCAAAGTGTGGTCCATGGACCAGCAGCATCAATGGGCTTGTTAGAAAGCAGAAACGCAGGCTCCTCTCCAGACCTACAAAACCAGAGTTCACATCTTAACAAATTCCCCACATGACTTTGGGTACACATTGAAGCTTAAGAAATACTGCTTTGGAACACTTGTTCATGGAATGTTAATTAATCTGGAGTCCATGATAAATCTTCCAAAGATTGGCAAGATCCTCAGATCAAATATTTCAAATACTATCATGCATAATAATGACCTGTAGCTCTTCTTAAAAATGCAGATTCCTGGAGCTCCAGCTTGGAGATTCTGATTCAGTAGGTTTGGAGTCTGCACTTTCAGAACCACCAACAGGAAGGTCCATGAGTCTTACGGGGAAGAAACAGTGGGCATGAGGCAAGGAACGAAGAGAACATGAGACAAGAAATGAAGCCGAGGTCAGAGCTCCCCTCCCTGGTCCACTAGAAACCAAGAGTGTGCCTGAAATTGAATGATAGGCTTTCTCTAATGATAAAATGTTCCTTTGTCTAAGGAACATGGAGTCTTCCATCAAGCATGTGAGTTATTGACACAATTTCCAAATTAAGTTTTATTGTTTTAAGCCCTTTATATTTTCAGCAATGCACATGTTGTGTACATATATCCAGAAATGCCTTTCCGTGATTGATGTCTAAGCCCACAAATGCTAAAAAGCTGATAAGAAATTCCTTTTCTCTCTTTGTTTACCAGCCCACTGTGTATACAGCAGCATATTAAGCTTTATTTGTCATGGGAAACTGACTTGTCTCTTTAGGAGTACACTGATGGATTGAGGGTTAAATTGCTATTTCTAAATGAGTTGTAGGACATAAAAAATTCATCTAATGAACAAAATAAACTGATGAACAAAATAGATCCAGAGACATGGAAGCATGGAACAGACTGATGACTCTCAGAAGGAAGAAAGGGGGAAGAAGGGGTAGAAAACGATTAACCAAAGAACTTATATGCATATATTCATAATCCATGGACTCAGACAATAGTGTGGCAAAGGCCTTGGCGGAGGAGGGTACACGGGTAGAGGGGTAAATGGGAAAAATAAGAGGATATCTGTAATACTTTCAACAATAAAGATAATTTGTTTAAAAGGCCTGTTTCTGAATAATATCAAGACAATGATGCTGATAAAGTTAAGATAAATTAAACCAAATATCAGGATTTTGTAAAGATTAAGAATGAATGCCTACTTGTTATTACATTGTTTCGGGAAGAAAAAGGCAAACAAGCTTGACATGTTTACTTCAGGAGCAACTAAGTAGAGCCATGTTCAGCACTGTTTACTACTAGTCAAAGATACAGCTGAAGAAGCTTGGTCTTCTTATTATAAGGGGTATATTTAGATGCTGCCTTCATCTTTAATAATGCATTTAGTACAAAACATGTGGACAATGCTTTTGAGTGAATGACAAATTATTTTTAATAATTTTATTGAAGCATAACTTACATACCACAATTTTCACCTATTTCAAGGGCATAATTCAATAGGTTAAGAGAAATTACTCTGTTGTATAACCATCATCGAAATCAATAGAGCTTTTCATTATCACAATTAAATCCCTTGTGTTCATTTACAGTCAATCCCTCTTCCTACCTCCACCTCTGGCCACTAATAATCTAAGCCACATTATTTTTTAACTACCTTTGTTGGGCAAATGATACTCCCATATTGGAGCAATCACCAGGGAAAGGATTATTAGGGGAAAATACAGAACAGCATTTTATCTACAAAAATAATCAGGAGATTCACACCCAGAACGCAACTGAGTTTACTGAGAATCATAAATATTTGGCAATCTGTACCTCTAATGGTTAGAGTTAAACCTAAAACCCCTGGGCTGGAAGCTAATCTTGGCAGCAATCACAATGCCTGAAAAGACATTTATTAGAACAGAAGATCCTCCCTTAACATCATTGGTGGGTTCTTTGACTTGAAGCAAACTGCTGTATAGCGAAATTGATTTTACCATAGGCTGATTGATATAAACAAGAATTATGTGCCTAAGACATCTCATCGACATCATAACAAAGTGACATTGACTGGAGTGATGTGATTCAAGAGCGTACAGTCGTGAAAATCCAGATGGGAGACAGGCAGTCAGTCCGGTAAGTTTGCTTAGAAAGGCAACTTGGGCTCTGGTGAAGTTTGTAGCCTATTTCAAGGGGCTCGAAAGCATCTTGAGAACAGGGGTGTTCACTTTTTTAGAACAGGAAATACTTACTTTGTAATGACTTTGAATGGCTCCCTGCATCGTTTATGCCACTGATTTACTTGGATGTTTATTTTCTTGAACGTTCATTTGCTGCACAAATACCCTAGTGCTTACTCTGTGACAGGCACTGAAATGGAATGATTAACAAACTAGATCATTTTTCTGCCTTTATGGAGCTTACAGTTGAACTTTCTGCAATTCAAAGAGCTCATGCTGATCAGTAATAGAATCACATCCCCATGTGAGAGCAAGCTGGTAGCCTGTGCTGTTGACTAGCAGTTAAGAGGATTTGGGAACCAGAGACCTAGCCTCGTCCGTTCTAGCCTCTTTCATGGAATGGGTTGAGGTTTTGGAGACCTTGAGGGGGGAAAAAAGGATGCGTTTTGCATGCTGGACAGATAGGTATCTTTGAGGACCAGAGGGTATACAGTAGTAGGCAGAATAATGACAACCCTTCTCCGAATCTGTCCATGCTTTAACCTTACATGGCAAAAGGATTTAGCTTTGCAACTGGAGGATGGCAAATTACCCTAAATCAGTGATCAGCAAACTGCGACTCTCGACATAGACTCTGACATAGACTCTCGATTCCAATAATTGCAGGCTGTTGTTGTTCCTTGTGATTAAGCCCCTATCCAGTGGTCGGCAAACTCATTAGTCAACAGAGCCACAGTTTGCCAACCATTGCCCTAAGTTATCTGAGTGAGCCCAGCCTAATGGCATGAGCCCTTAAAAGTAGAGAACCTTTCCTGGCTGTGGCCAGAGAGAGTTAGATGAGAGAGGAAGCTCCAGAGAGATGCAATGTGAGAGTGCACTGTTCCTGGCTCTGGACATCAACAAAGGGGCCCATAAACCAAGAACTATGGACTGTCTCTAGCAGCTAGTGAGAACAAGAAAACATTCTCACACAAGGCCTCCGGAACGGAACATATGCTGTCAGCCCATTTCAGACTTATTAAGCTACTGAACCGTAAAATGATAGATTTATCTTAAGACATACCAGTTGATTGAGACACACTAAGTATGGTAATTTGTTATGGAAGCCATAAGAAAAACTAAGACATCCTATTGGGAAACTGATAAAACCTTTCCAAAACCTACTGTTCTTACCTGTAAATGAGGATAAAAGTACTGATAGGATTGTTTTAAGGATTTGATGTGTAAAGCAATGAGTGCAGGCGTGGTGCCTGAGGATTACCTAGAAGTAGGCTCAAAATGAATCCACAAAGAGCTTGAAAAAGGAAGCAGAGAAATACCTCTCACCCCAAGTCAGAAGGCTCTCACTTTGGGCCATAGCCCCGTACCAACAGGAAATATGCAACTTTAGGCAGCTCACGTCCTTACTCTGAGCTGAAGCTTCTCCAAGGGAGTGGTTTGAATGAGAAGATGCATTTCTAAGGTCACCTCCTGCTCTGACATGGATGAATCATGGAAACACAAAATCATGACATGTTGCATTCATGTGTGAAGAAATAAGACATTATTATTATTACAAAGATTTCATTCTACTAGTGTATTCAGACTATTGAAAGGTCCTTACCTTAACCAAAGGGTCACCAAAGGGCAAGGCCTGAGCTGCTGGTGCTCCCGCAGCAGTTCCCCTGGTCTAGAGGAGCAAACGTAGTCCTCTCTTTCCTAAGGATTGTAGAGGTTCCACAATGTATACCCAAAGCCCCAGCTCGTGCATTCTCCTGGAACTGAGATCCCAGGCGAAGCCCTTCATAAAATACACCCTGCAGTTACTTCAGACATTCATTGGACACTCAGCATAACAAAGAGATAAGAGGCCCTTTTCTAGCACTATTCCGGAGGAGGTGCAAAATGCCAAGACGCCTTCAATTTCTTTCTGTGACAGTCCTCCGTGCAACTGAGAGAAAGTTATTGGGGAAAGCGGTGAGGTCGTGAGGGAGTTTGGGGTTTTAAGTGGAAGGAAAGTCGAGTCCAGCCTGGGTTCCTAGAATATTCCTGTTCTGATTGTCAGAGGACAAATAAGGACTTTTCCTTGCTGGGTTCTATCAGTCCCAAAGCCTGAGCAATGCTCATGTCTCAGTGGAAATGGTGGCTTCCCCACAGGAAGCCAGGTAAGCAAGAGCCTTATGGTCTTGCCAGGATGACAAGGGAGGTGAGTGAGCTCTGGAGAATTGCCAGCCTCCAGGGTAGGGTCCTTCTGCAGATGGCAGGGGTCAACAGAGCCCCCTCCTGTAGTGCCCCCCATAGCTTGCTGCCCTGCCCCCTCCTGTAGTGCCCCCCGCATCCCACACCACCACCATAGCTTACTGCCCTGGCCCCTCCTATAGCTCTCTGCTGCCTGCTTGTGGTTCACTGCCCCACACTCCTGCAGATCCGAGATCCAGTCATTATGCAATCAGTCATTATGCCTCATGGTGTAACAGATAATTAGCATATTCCTCTCTTATTATATAGGATAGATGCCTTCCCTGTATTTTTGTTTTATGTTTGTAATTGCAATGGATTAAAAATGACTGAGAGAACCAAGATGGCGGCATAGGTAAACACCTATTGTTCTGCCCCACGCAACAATTCAAAAACTACAACATAACAACAAAACAAACATCACCCAGAATCACCAGAAAGCTGGCTGAGTGAAAACTCCACAAATAAAAGTAAAGGTGGGACACTGAGACTCAGAAGAGCGGCAGGAGCGCAGCCTTGAAGATACTGGCAGAAACAGGTTAGGGGCTGTCTGGTCACGCGCGTGGGCTGTAGGGCTGGAGCAGCAACCCCGGCTGAATTTCTCCAACGGGGAGGGTGGAGACATCCCACTGCACAGATTCCCCAGTGCCAGGCGAGGTCCGAGGTCCGGGGGACGCACCCTGGAAGCCGGGTGCGGCAGAGGTCTCCTAGTCTGTGGAGAAACCAGGTAGCTGGGAAAAGAAGTTTGCGCGCAAGTAAACTGCAACAGCACAGACGCGCGACTTGCTCCCTGGAAACTTGTCTCCAGGTCCCAGAAATCATCTATTTTACAACCCTGGGTGAGACTTTGGGTGTGCAGACTCATTTGGGGAGAGGCAGAGTTATCTGGCAAGGGGAAGAGACTAGCGGCTTTCTCTTGGAGGTGCCTGCAGCCAGCCCCATCCAACAGAGACCCACGTGCGCGAGCGCCGCATAGGACGCAGCTGACACTGAGGCTGCCTGCGCAGCTCAGAGACTCCACCCATCCAACCTGAACACAGCCTCCCTTCACAGCCAATTGGCCTGGAGGTCAAACCCTCCTAGGGCTAACAACAACAAGCTGGGTTTAAATTCAAAAATACTGTACAACCCATAAAGGATTGCAGTAAGAGTACCCACCTCAGGTAACTGGGGAAGCTGCGCCACTGACCCTTAGAGGACATCTACCACATAAAGCAACTACCATGCAGAGATATGGAAAGAAATCAGGTGTGAAAGAAATGGAAGAAAAAAGACGACTAGACATAGAGTTCAAAACCATGGTTATAAGGCTTTTCAAGAGGCTCCTAGACAAGGCCGATGAACTTAATGAGAACTACGACGAAATAAACAAGACCAACCAGGAAATGAATGAGACTTACAAGGAAATGAATGAGACCCTCAAGGAAATGAACAAGACCTCTGAGGATATGAACGTGACCCTCATGGATATGAAAAAGGACCAACTAGAAATCAAGCATACACAGAATGAAATAAAAAATATTACACAAAGTCCTAAAAGCAGTCCAGAGGGCCACAAGAACCAAGTCAAAGATTTGAAATACAAAGAACCAAAATCCACTCAGCTGGAAAAGTAAGAAACAAAAAGAATTCAGATAATTGAAGATAGTGTAAGGGGCCTCTAGGACAACCTCAAGCATGCCAACATCCGAATTATTGGGGTGCCAGAAAAAGAGAGAGAGCAAGTTAATGAAAACCTACTTGAAGAAATAGTGACTAAAACTTCCCCCACCTAGTGAAAGAAACTGACTTAAAAGTCCAAGTAGTACACAGTACCCCAAAATATAGGAATCTAAAGAGGACCACACCAAGACATATCATAATTAAAATGCCAAGAGCAAAAGATAAAGAGAGAATATTAAAAGCAGCAAGAGAAAAACAGTTGGTTACCTACAGGGGAGCACCCATACGATTGTCAGCAGATTTCTCAACAGAAACGATGCAGGCCAGACGCGAGTGGCAAGAAATATTCAAAATAATGAATAGCAAGAATCTACAACCAAGATTACTGTATCCAGCAAAGCTATCATTCAGAATTGAAGATCGGATAAAGTGCTTTGCAGATAAGAAAAAGCTAAAGGAGTTCATCACCACCAAACCAATATTATATGAAATGCTGAAAGATATTCTTTAAGAAGAGGAAGAAGAAAAAGGTAAAATATAAATTATGAACAACAAATACACATCTATCAACAAATGAACATAAAAATCAAGTGAATTGATAGGCTGATGAACAGGATAAACTGGTGAATATAACAGAAACATGGACATAGAGAGGGAATGGACTGACAATTCTTGGGGAGAAAAGGGTTGTGGGAAGTACAGCAAGAGACTGGACAAAAATCTTGCAACAATGGGAGAGGACAGTGGGGAGGGGGAGGTGAGGGTGGAGGGTGGGATAGGTACAGGGTGGAGGGGAGCTGTAGGGGGATAAAAAAGGGGAAACAATGTAATTAATAAACTGAACAATAAAGATAAAAAAAATAAACTTAAAAAAATGACCATAAATTCTTTGCCCCTTCTCCGATCAAGGGGTGGAGTCTAAGTCACTTCCACTGAGCTTGGCCATGTGACATGATTTGTCCAATCGGCTATGAACAAACATGACTCAAGCAGAGGCTTGATAAGTGTTTAGGCAGTGGGGCTTGTCCTCTGGGAACTGGTCTTGAAGATGACCATGCTGAAAGGAAGCTGTGTGGCCTACTGGAAGATGAAAAGTCACATAGAGGAGCACTGAGTGAGTACCCAGGCTGATAGCCAGCACCAGCTCCCACATATCTTTGCCAGGTCATCTTGTACTTTCCAGCAATTCCATTGGTCACCTATCAAATCATAAGAGTGAGCCCAGGAGGAACCAGCAGAAAGACCACCACAAAATCCTGAACAATAATAAATAGTTTGGTTTTAAATCCTAAATTTGAAAAAGGACCAACTAGAAATCAAGCATACACAGAATGAAATAAAACACCCTGGGTATTTAGTTACACAGCCAGGGATAACTGATAGCATAGTTTTTAATGTTCCTTTTGTAATAAACTCTAGTCAGTATCATCTGTATTAGGGAGTAACAACACTGGTCATAAAAGAGATCAAAAAAGGGAAACTCAGTGGGACTGAGACCTGACCATTGAATCATTTACCACCATCACCCCTAACCTGAAATAGAATGTGCTTCCAAAGTTACTTTCTGCTCCAATTTTGGGGATCTTTAAAGGCAATCACTACCTTAAAAACCATTTCACTCTGTAGGGAGCGATATGACAAGTCTTTTTGATATGTAAGTAGAAAAATAATAACCATTAATAATACCAAGAAAGTTGGATAGAATTTCTTGATAACTAGCAGTAGAAGAACTAGAATAGGTAAAACTGTTATCCTTATTGTTCAGATGGAGAACCTGAGCCTCAGAGACCTGTGACTTGCCCAACCTCACAGAGGCTACAGAGCCAGGCTTCCAATCAGATCTGTCTAATGAGAAAACCATCACTCTAAGCCAAACTGTGGCTCTTTGGCCCCTTGAGTTTTTAGCAAAGGCCAGCTTAGTAGTACCCTGATTAAGTTAATAACAATGTACCCACCTATATAGTTTAAGTTTTAAAAAATTGGCTCTCAAAAGAAATTTCAATCGTTATACTGTTGATACTTGGCTCTGTTGACTAATGAGTTTGTCGACCACTGCTCTAAGCCATTATTCAATACCTCCCCTCCAACTTGATGTTAATTTCCCTTTATTTTCCTGACCAGTCCACTCAGATGGGAATTGAGTGTCTTATGTTTCTGAATCTTGGTTTTCTCACATGTAAAATTGGGATATTAGCAGTGCCCAAGCCATAGGGTTTGGGTAAGGATTAATAGAGATGTTGTGTGGAAGCCCCTAGACTCAGTGCCTTCTGACAATCAGTGGTAGCTGTTCACAGTGGAAGTGCAGACAACAGTAATAGCAGTGGGGGAACCAGCAGCATCATTCATTTCAAAGGGAATGAGAACTCACCGGTCTGGTTCCATCAGTCACTGATGGAAGAGCCGCGTTGCCATTGTGATTTAGAGCAGTGATTTTGTCTCTCCAGCAATGTTCCTCAAGGACTAGGTGCTTTGCTATGCAAACCACCTGGACCCACAACCTCAGCTTCTGTGAATGAGGGCACAGAGAGGCACTATGAATCAGTCCCACCACAATGAGTGGATCTGCAGCTCTTCGCTCACTCGGGCCTTTGTCAGCAGCCTCAGGATCTCAATTCCATGACCCCGATTGGCTGAAAAACACAGTAGTTATGCACAGATGCTCTCTTGCTCTGCCTGCCTTCAGCCCCCTTTCCATTCTGTTATTCAGATAAACAGCCAAATTAGAAGATAATAGGGTTTTGTTTCAGAAATTACAACATTTCTTAATAAGAGACTGAAGCCTAGAATTTGCTAAGAGGCATATAGACCTTCCATATGCCTGCAACGCAGATAAAGCCCATGCATTTTCAATGCCATCAAATTTGCTCTTCGGCAGATGGTTCAACTACTATCATCATCGGGAAAGCTTTCAGCTGTCTAACATCTTCCCTCCCCCAAATTATAGACTATATTTGGGGTTTGCTTCCTTGTTTAATTTTCCAAAAACACAATGCTCCCTTTATTATCCACCTACTATTCCTCCTTTTGAAAATGTGTGGGGGGGGGGCCCTACTGTCACCCTATTATTGCACAAATATTAAATGAAGTCATCCTGACCTTGTGGGTCTACGTAAAATTGGTTTTAACCTGGGGAGGTTCAGTGCTCTCCCCAAGACACTGGAGCATCCCCAGGGCTGACATCCTCAGCCACCTCTTATTCCTGTCTCCTTGTGTTTCTTAAACTCCCCTCTCCCCCACTCACTGCTTGTCAACCCCCTGCTGTTCTTTACTCCGGCTAATCTCTTCTCTCTGCCCCACTGACTCAAAATGTATCACCATTTTTCACTGATCCCTTCAAAATCGATACGGACAGTGATATGTAGTAAAATTTTATTCAACAGCTGGACTGAGACTAAGAGATCACAGACAACACAGATGAGAAACTCAGGACAGAAAAGTTTAAACCTTCCTATTTTGTGAAAGTCCTCCTGCCACCTAGCCCATTTCTCCGTGGTTAGAGCATCAGCCTGCAGACTGAAGGGTCGTGGGTTCAATTCCAGTCAAGGACACGTAACTCAATCGCAGGTTCATTCCCTGGCCTTGGTCAGTGTGTGTGTGGGAGGTAACCTATCTATGTGTTCCTCTCACATAGATGTCTCTCTCTGTGTGTCTCTTCCTCTCACTTCTACTCTTTTTGAAAATCAATGGAAAAAAGTATACTCAGATGGGATTAATGAAAAAATAAAAGTCTTTCTGCCAAACCTCCCTTCGGGAATTTTTCAGTTGTATTTATATCTAATGCCTCCCTACTGCTTACAAAATATAGTCATATTTAGGAGGGCGAGGGGCATCACAGCCAAACCAAAATCCTGCTTAGTGTTTTCTTTTGGCTTCGGACTTATCCTACCTTCCTAGCCCAAAGGGTTCAAAATCTATCCAAAAGTGTTTCTAGACAAAGACATTTCTCCTCCAGGGAAGAATTCTAACATCATAAGTTTGAGCCAATACTCTTGATGAGGATCTGCACTGTGGAGTGGAAGAAGCATTGAACTGGGAGCCATGGACCTAAGTCTGAATCCTGGCTCTACTCTCTCCTAGTTTTCTGACTCTATGAACAATAACTTCCTCTATCTTTTCTCTTCTTCTGAAATATGTGTTGAGTGAATCCCTCCCAGGGGTCCTATTAAAGCAAGCAACAGAGTAGATATAGAAGCAGGCATGGGATTCAGAAATGACTGTCATATGCCAGGCAGTTCGGGTGGGTGACACAGAGGAACTATTAAGTAAACTGACCTCTGCTTTTTAGAGCTCACCCTTTAGCTAAAGTGAACAGGAGATGCAGACAGTTTGTGAGTGGACTCTCAGTGATTTTAAAGACCAATACAACATTAATTGACCATGATTTTGTGCCAGTAGATCAATGAAATACAGAATTGTGGAACAATGGAAAGCATGGGCATGAGAACAGGGTATTCATGGACATGTCCAGTTAGTTATGAAATCAGAACAGAGATTAATTCCGAAAGAGATGCTTTCAAGCAAATACAAAAGAGATCCAGCACAAAGCTCTGCCATGCCTCCTCTGAACAGTGTAATTGAAAGTAAACAGAAAACTGGGAACCAGAAAGAACTACCCCATGAGGGCTGGAGGGCAGGGCTGCACTGTCCTGTAGTATGAAGTCCAGGCCCAGTGAGCCAGACAAAGGATGGATGGATGGATGGGAAATCAGGAGAGCTGATTATGATAGAGGCTGGGACATCGAGACATCAGACTGGGAGTGACATTATTCCACAAGGAAAATTCAAGAATAAAGAGACTCCATGGAACAGCCTGGGATTCAGCAGGAGAAGAAAACCAGTGAAGTTTGTGACTTAAGATTCTGTTATAATGGGTCCTGGGCAGTTTCATTTGACAGTGTTTGTTTAGGTCAGCACTCCTTCCAGAAATCCCTGGGCCCTTCTTCACATTTTCACAAGTGCATCTGCAGCATGTTTAAAAGAACGGCACATAGCTCTAGAGCCTAACAAATACCATCATATAAGAGCAGGGGACAGGCCCTCTAACTTGTCAAACAAGAAGAGTACAGATGCAAACAGACCTTGGGATACAGCATAAAAGAAGATGCAGGAAAATGGAATTTATTGAAAGCATGCCATTAGGTACAACCGTAACCAAAGCAACATGAACATCACTTTTCTGTTTATATCTAAACTAGAGGCTCAGTGCATAAAAATTCATGCATGGGGGGGGGGTGCCCTCAGCCCAGCCTGCCCCTTCTCACTGTCTAGAAGCACTCAGAGGCAACCTGGCAATCAGGAGAAGGCAATGTCCCATCACACCTCTGCTGCTGCCACTGCCAGCAGCACAAGCCTCAGTTGGCCATGGTTACCTGAGCCACGGACAGCCCTGGGCAGCTGAGCAGCCACCATCTGAGGCTTGCCTGTGCCTCAGGCCGGCCCTGGGTAGCTGGGGGGCTGCGGGGACTGGGGGACTCCAAAGGCAGGCACCCCAGTGGGGCTGAGGGAACTGGGCACCACAATCTTGTGGTTGTGGGTGCCGCCATCTTTGAGGGCATGGCAGTCAATTAGCATATTTTCTCCTTATTGGCTGTGGGCACTGCCATCTTTTTGCGATGGTGTGAGGGTCAATTAGTATATTCCCTCTTTATTAGATAGGATAGGGAAGTTATGAATCAAATAGATATGTGTGAGATAGTAGAGGGGATGGTAGTAGGCAGGGAGTGAAAATGAAATTTAGGAATCAAAGAATTAGATGAAAAATTATTTGATGCCACCAGGTCAATGGACTATAGACTTGCATGACCTTTACTATTATACTTTTAAAGTTCGAAACATCTCCATTCTTATCCACTACTGTCCCTATCTCTCACCCAACTATCCCACTGTAATTTTTTTATGTATATAGTATATCTTAATCTGATGAGGTTGTAGTTCTGGGACAGGTAAAGAGAATGTGGTTTATAGCTCCTCAATACCATCAACTCAGTCATTATTCAGAAGAAGGTACTGTAAAGATATATTAGGTTTTGAAAACAGCATTCAGTGACCAAACAGCTTGGATGTTTTATAACTGGGAGATAAAAAAATATCTATTATTTCCCTCTAAGGGGCTCAGGAGCTACATATATTGCCATATATTCTTACAACTTCACTGACTCAAAGTTCTAAAGAATTCCTGGATATATATCATAGAAACAAAAACCACTTAAGTTCCAGTGGGCAGATACCACCAACATCAAACTCCCATGTTCAAAAGGCAAAGTAATGAATGTATATGTTCAGACTTTGTAAGCCCGTAGAGTTTATGATTTCTCCAAAAAGGGCAATACATTTTTGTATTTGACAACTGTACTTTCTTTGGGAGAGATAAAAGAATGGACCCAGAATAATGGTTTTCTTCAGTTAATAGTAAACCATCTAAGTACTTTTAAGATTTCCTTCACCTTATCACACCCAATTTATTCTTAAACTAAAATATCTTTCAATGTAATGCCTTTGCTCAGATTAATTTTGAAGTTAAAAGGCTTTTTTAAATGCTGACAAAGACATGGTAAGTTAGCACTTTGACTCACTGCTGGTTGCAATTTAAATCTGCACAACACAATACCTGATCATAAAACTTCTAAGTCCTCCCAATTCATAGATGTAGACCCTACTCTGGCCTTTGATAGCCAATAGCTTGAAGATTGCATCTGCAATGTTCCCAGTATTTTTTTGAGATAAGATAAATAAAGTGCCATTGTAAGACCCAGTTCTGCACAGGAAATGAGAGGACTGGGGAGAAGATTCACTCAAACATGAAACTGTCAGATAAAGAAAAATTGTCATCGATTAAAATAAAAAAAAAAGAAAAGGCAAGCAAAATAAATTTACAACAAAAACCATAAGAAATTTGTAAATAAATTAAAGATATCTAATGGTATGAATTTTAGCCATCAAAATCACCAATTTGAGAATGAACTTATTTCATATGTAATTAAATGTATGGAATAGTTAAAAAATATTGACATGCATATACCTGGGAAGCTTGACTTTATACACCAACTAGAGGCCCAGTGCACAAATTCTTGCACCAGTGAGGTCTCTCGGCCTGGCCTGTGATTGGGGCTGATAGGGGCCATCTCATCCAGTCCCAGTGCAGGCCATGGGGGTCAGCCAGCTGGGGAGGGACCACAGGAGTGCTCCAGGTGTGTCTGGTCCATCTTGTTCAGTCCCAATAGGCAGGACCCCAGCAGCAAGCTAACCTACTGGTTGGAGTGCCTGCCCCCTGGTGGTCAGTGCCCATCATAGCAACTGGTCAAGCTTCAGTTGACCAATCCATCAGACACTTAGCATATTAGGCTTTAATGTGTGTGTGCGTGTGTGTGTGTGTGTGTGTGTGTGTATGTGTGTGTGTATATATGTGTGTGTGTATGTGTGTATGTGTGTGTGTGTATGTGTGTGTGTATGTGTGTGTGTGTATGTGTGTATGTGTGTATGTGTGTGTATGTGTGTGTGTGTATGTGTGTGTGTGCGTGCGTGTGTGTGTGTGTGTCTTTGTTATTAAAAGATTGTCCCTTATGTCTAAAAAGGAGAGGAAGAGAGAAGATATAATATAAGAGATATGGCGAGACATGGAGAAATAAGGAGAGAGTGAAAAGATTAGAGGGAAATATACCACAACCAGAAAATTGTTTCCACCTTGATGATGGGCTGTCATTCCTGCTAGTTTTCTAGCTGATTGCTTTTACATCTTTTCTGCCAGAAAGAATACAGGGGTAGAAATGTCTGAGATGTTTAATTGTAACCGCAAGCATATGTTCTGAAATCATAGATACTGCATGTCATTATTTCACTGTATTCACAGGACATTGGATTCAAGGAGAAAATTCCTCCAAGAAGCTCAAGGCATTTTATGAAATCTAATTTCAATCAACCACACTGGTAGGCCTAATAAATCATTGTCACGATAGCATTCTCGGTGGTCACGAAGAATTTTGTTTAAAGCTCTAGTAATAGCTCCATATACTTCTCTTTCCTTCATTTCTCCAACAAAGTCCTGTTTAAAACACAAGACTATTAAATGAGCCCTTTCTGCAAGAAGCCCTGTGAGCTTCCAGTTCAGGGGAAAGAGAGCTGGACTTCTCTTCACTGGCTTTCAGAAATCTCGGATGTTGCAAACGTCTAAGTAGAAAAAATGAGGAACAAAGTTTTTCAAAACAAAAGTGGCTATGCCAGATAAGCCCTGGTATAATCACGTTTGTACCCCCAGGCCCATTTTCCATCCTCTTCATCCTGCTCTGTGCCCAGGAGGCCAACCTCTAGGATGTACCTCTGGTCCCCTGGCTTCCTGGCTTCTGGTGAGGTTCAACAATCGGGAGAGGGCACCAACAGAGGGTGGGAGCAGAGGGAGTTGGGAGCACAGTTTGCTGGACCACTATAGCCACAGCCCATGTGTGGTGGCCCCATAGGCAGTTTCAGTTCTTGTGGCATTGCAGTAGTGGCCTGTGGCTCTCCTTCAGCCCCTCAGACTGAATGTGGCTATGGCTTCCCACTGCTGCCAGTCCCTCAGTGTCACCCTCCCGTATTAGCATCCTCACTCCAGCCCACTCCTCTTTAAATGGGTGGTGACTCTGACAATAAGGGTGACTTTGATGGCTTCGATATTGTCATCAGAATTGTGCCAAGAGAAAAGTACCACCACTGTGCCCTGGGAGCACTTAGCTTTCTGAGATCAGTTTTCTCTTTTCCAAAATGGGGGAAAGCCTTCTCACTGTGCAGACATCAGCGATGATGATGTCTACTCCAGAGAAAGAGTGTTTGTAGTCTTGCAATCCAGGTGTGGGAGTAAGCAGTGAGGGGGGCAGGGAGAGAGGAAGGGAGAGAGAGAGATCGGTGGGGAGTTGGGAGGAAGCTCTATGTGCAACAGGAAAAAGAGCAAAGTAGGCAGATGGGGACGAAGATAGATAAAGGAATCTTTGTTGTTGTTAAGCCTCACCCAAGGATATATTTCCCATTGATTTTTAGACAGAGTGGTAGGTGGAGAGAGAGACACAGAGAGAGACATATCGATGTGAAAGAGACACAGTAATTGGTTGCCTCCTGCACACGCCCTGACAGGGACTGTGAATCAAGCCTGTAACCGAGGTCTGAGTCCTTCACTGGAATCAAACCTGGGATCCTTCAGTCCATGGTCGACACTCTGACTGAACCAAAGCAGCTAGGGAATGTGGGGAGTTTATAAGAATGAGGAGCAAAGGCCTAGAAACTATAGTGGCAACTTTATCTGCCAGAGGAAATCTGTAAGTCCCTACCACATGCTTTGCAGGGGCAGAGACCCTGCAAGAAGTGAAAGCTGATGCATTCTGAGACATGACTGGAGACAAGGAGAGGGTCATCTAGGTGACAGAAGGGAGGGTGAAACAAGTGTGGTCAGTCCCTCTTGACAAACTTGAACTCTATTCAACCTTATAGTTCACTTAGAGGTGAAATGTCAGACATTTGTAAGTAGTGAAAAAAATTTAATTTAAATACTGGATAAATCTAGTTATAATATGATTTGTAGTATCCTGACTGAATCCTTCAGTTGTATAGTTGGTCTTAATACCTCTCTTTTTAGAGTCCAGAGAAGCTGCACTTTTGTATTTGAAATTATTCAATGTCAGGTGAGTCTGGCCCACCATGTGTTTATTTAGCGGGTGCCCAGGTTAGGAGAGACTCTGTGCCGCTCATTTGGCAGAGGAAGGTGAGAGATGCAGAACTGATCTCTAGATACAGAGAGTTACACTTTCAGGAAAAGGAGAGAGGGCAACACAGAAAATAGTAAAAATTTAGAGCAGGAAGAAGACACAAATACCTCCTGTGCCAATCTCCTTCACCTGACTTTTACAGATGAGGAAACTGAGATCCCAAAAGAATGAAGGACTTCCCCCTCTTACAAGGCCTGCACTAGACTCCTTATATTCCTAGAATGCTCCTGTCCAGACAGGATCACATCTAATTCTCAGGGCCACCCCTCTGGATGGTTGACAGGTTCTCCAGCTTTTACAAATAGGGAGAGCTCTGATATAAGGGAGGTGTCCACATTTCTTCAGTTTACATTGAAGGGTGTGCATATTAAGATTTCTTGAGAGTATTTCAGCAGGAGATATGCCTTCTTTCACCAAGAAAATCACAAGTTTATTGCAAAGTCACCAATAGACCTTCTTTTGGATCTCTACACATGGGAAATACCAAAGTGTTATAGTAATAGTAATAAGGATAAAATACAATATAGAATAAGTATTCAAGTGTGGAATTAAAATGTGATATTTCTGAAAGTATGGAATGTAATGTAACCAAATTGATAAGCACCCTTGAGTGGCCTGTATGTAGAATATAGATAAAGTGATCTGTACCCCATATGTAAGATCAGATAGCAAGGCTCCTGGGACCCGCTGATAAGACACACTGAAGATGCCCATCTGAGCACATAAAAAGAGCAGGCCCCAGAGGAGATCAGAGATGCCTGTTCTACTCCTCCACAGACGGTCGCTCTCCACTCCCCTGCCTGCATCTGCCCAAGCTCTGCCGTGGACCGTGAGTCCGAACCGTGAGCTGTGAAACCGAGGCCTCAAACAAGATACCGCTGCAGCTGCAATGCCCGTCGTCCTGTGTGTGTGTGTGTGTGTGTGTGTGTGTGTGTGTGTGTGTCTGTCGGCGCAGATTCCCAGGTGGCCTGCCAGCGTCTGGAAACCACCAGGACTCTGGTAAATAAACCGTGTGTGATTCGTGCATTGCATGTCTGTCTCCTGTATAATCTATGCACGCCTCCTACTGGGGATGTGCCCGCAGCCAAGGTACATGCCCTTGACCAGAATCGAACCCGGCACCCTTCAGTCTGCAGTCCGACACTCTATCCACTGAGCCAAACCAGTCTGGGCAAATAAAAATTTAAAAAAAAAAAGAAAAATAGGTTTTTATTTAATTTAGAGGGTGAACGGGAGAGGGATAGAGAGATAGAAACACTGATGACAGAGAAACACTGATCAGCTGCCTCCTGCGTGTCCCTTACTGGGGATCGAGCCCACAACCCAGGCATGTGCCCTAATGGGAAATTGAACTGGTCACCTACTGGCTCATAGATTGATGCTCAGGCACTGAGCCATACTGCCAGGGCTGGATTATTTCTTGTTAAGTCTCAGTCAGAAGGAGTGGACCACTCAGTTGTAGCTCAACTGCTCTTTCTCACCCCAGGAGACATTTTGCTTCTAGTCCTAATACAAAGGAGAACATTCCCCTGGTCAGGTCCAAGAAACCTCCATAAAATTATCTCTAATTTATTGTACATTTTAAACCAAAGCAGAGAGTTCTAATATAGCCCTAAACACTAAGCAACATAACTTTTCATTATCTTCCCAGTGGATATAATCTTAATAACCTGAAGAAACGTTTCCTACACTGGCTGGGAGGTGCTCGGCTTCTCCCCCATAAACCCCTATCCTGGGAGATAATAACGAATGGAACTGTAGAAAACCCTCTAAGAAAAATACTAGGTCAGTCAGCACACTTGCCCTAACCAAAAGCAAAACAAAAATAAAAAACAATGCACCAAATTAGCCAAACTGTTAGCCCCTTGTTGTGGGTCTGGGTACATCAGAGCATGACTGCACATGCCCAGTACTGGCATGAAGGAATTGCTCTAGCCATGGAGGGAGACCTTCCCAACCGTATCACGATGGTAGGAATTTGTCAACTGGATCAAAGCTAGAGGACTCGGGGCTGCTGCAGTAGCTCAGACTATACCCTGCACAAGGCACGCACCTGAGGGCTGAGGGGCCCTAAATGAAAACCAGGAGCTGCCCACCTTAAGCCCAGAGAATGTACCTTTTTAAAAATATATATTTTATCGATTTTTTTAAAGAGAGGAGGGAAGAGGGATAGAGAATTAAAAACATCAATGAGAGAGAAACATCAATGAGCTGCCACCTCCTTCTGGGGTTGTGCTCACAACCAAGGTACATGCCCTTGACCAGAACCGAACCTGGGACCTTTCAGTTCACAGGCTGATGCTCTATCCACTGAGCCAAACCGGTTATGGCAAAAAGGTACCTTTTTTTAATTCACCCAAAGACCCATCCACTAGGCAAGACTTGTGTCCACAGAGCTGCCGGGTTGTCCTCATTTAGGACCCAGAGAGTATGTCACCAAACAGGATGAGAGGCTGACAGCCAGGCTGCCTGGCTTGACCCTGCTCAGCTCAGCCACCTTCTCTGGTCAGTTTTTACAGAGGAAGGAGAAGAAGAGGGCAGGGAGTAGAAAGAAAAGGAGGAAGCATTTGCGTTTAAAACTAATAGGTATCAGGTCCAGCTGCATGCAGCCCACCCTGACCGCTTTCCTGGAATGTGTCCTCTTGACCTTGGCAAGCCAGTCATCAGTGTTGTATCTGTCTCCAAGCAGAGGCTGAATGGGATGCAGCTGCTCTTGCTGTTCATGTCCAAGCCCAGCCAACCGGCTCTATGCCCTTCCCCCACATTCTCCGCCCCATTCCCAAGAACATGCACAGCCTTCCCTGCTGCCCTGCATGTAGATCCAATGTGGATGCTCAAACAGGTTCGTGGAAAAGTTCTATCAAAAGGAAAGGCCGAAACCCTCTGATGGGTACAGTACTGTTCCTTGTCCACAGGAGGTATTTGTAAACCTGTAGTCACTACCCTGTTTTTCAGGGCGACATGAAATGTGAATATACTTGTTTGGTCTATAAAGTTTTCCCTGATTTGTCACTGTCAAATGATTCATCACCCTCGTGAATGAACATTGTCTGTGTTGCATTCATGCCCTGACAACACTAAGCTGCTTCTTACTCAAGCTGTGCTCATGGTCAAGGGTCAAAACCTGCATGCTACTCTGACATCCTCTGGACCTGATCCCTTGCAATACTTAGCTCTACCACTGCATCAAGCATGTCTACATATATAAAAGCCTAAGTGACCATTCAACCAGTAGCTATGACATGCACTGACCACCAGGGGGCAGATGCTCAATGCACAGTCATGGAAACATGGAACAGACTGATGAATCTCAGAGGGAAGGAGGGAAAAAGGAGGTTGGGAAGAGATTAACCAAAGATCTTAATGCATACTAGAGGCCTGGTACATGGATTTGTGCACCTGTGGTGTTCCTCAGCCTGGCCTGTAAGGATAAGGCTGAAACTGGCAGTCTGACATCCCCCAAGGGGTCCTGGATTGCTAAAGGGTGCAGGCCAGACCGAGGGATCCCAGGCCTCTAGTTGTATTATAATAACCCCATGTTGATCCCTCTCCTGAAACTATAAGCAACTTAAGGAAAAGCACCATCCCTTATTCAACTCTGAGTTCCCAGCAGTTAAACAATGCCTGGCATTTGTCATCACTCTGAGAGTGTTATTTGAATTGAATAAATGACTGTGGAAGTGGTATCAGTGATCATAACTTAGTGTGGGGTGAATTTAGTTGAGAAGAACAAGATGGTAGCTACAGGGGAATTTGGTATCAAGAATGTATTTTTCCTTTTTTTCCCTCCTTAATGTCTTGTCCTTTTTTTCTTTTCTTCTATTTTCTTCCTTTTGTTTCCAATTTTGTTTTAAGGAATGCTAAACTTAGAGTAAATCCCTGTAGGCTTAAGGAAGGAAGGTTAAGATAAATGACACCATGGAAAAATTTTATGGGTGAGAATCAGAAGTTGAGGGACAGCTCTAGATGGTCTGGTTCAGTGATAGAGCATAGGCCTGCGAACTGAAAGGTCCCAGGTTCAATTTCAGTCAAGGGCACATGCCCGGGTTGTGGGCTCAATCCCCAATGGGGGACTTGTAGGCGGCAGCCGATCCATGATTCTCTCTCATCATGGATGTTTCTATCTCTCTCTACCTCTTCCTTCCTCTCTGAGATCAATAAAAATATTTTTAAAAGGTTGAGGGACATCACATAGATAGTCTCACTTTCCTTGAAGAAAACAATGGGAAAGTGTACAGATCATAAGAGGGGTCCTCATATTGGGCAGCAAAATAACAAGACTATGAGTTGAGGGTCCAAGTGATAGTATTGGTCAAGTGTTCAGCAACTCAGGGCAGGCTGAGTAGAGTAGACAAGAAAAATAAGGCTAGAGGGAACTGGTGGACCAGATGAAGTAGGAGGGTCAGGAGGGGGAGGTCTGGGAAATAAAAGCAGGTAGTGTCAGAAAGAGCAGGTCAGAGATCCGGGAGGCTAGGAGACTGTGATCAGGTCTCTGGCAGAAAGTGGTTCCAAGTGATGCTGATGAAAGTGTGCTGAAGGAAAAGAGGGAGATACAGCCATGAAGTAGCTAGGCCAGACACCCTTTTATGCCACTCAAGAATCCTATTGGGACCTTTCTCAGCACCAGTGGAACAGAATGGGAGCAGTGGGGGACTGTGTTGTGAGAGGCTGCTCTATCCTAAGCAGCATGATGCATAGTTGGTAACATGGGGAGGTGTGATTGGCCAGGGAACAGGAGTGAGAGTGGAAGCTCACACCAGTCACCATTTCACAGCAGCCCATGCTTTCACTTTGACACAGGAATAAACACAGCTCACTCTGTGGAGGCCAACCATTGGACTGAAATATGGCAGACCATGTTTAAAATATCACCTGTTTTCAACTAAATTGGTAACTCCGGAATAATACTGCTGGGAAAATGTTCTCAAAGATACGCAAACATTTTAGTTGAAGAGGTTCCTTCCTCATCATTGTTATCTCTTTAAGGTACCGGTTTTCAGCTAACTTGGCCTGAACTTCTGTTGACAGCAACTCCTGGCTTTTAAGGATGAGGAACTAGTACCTAAGTGATTTGCTCAATAGCACAGAGAAGGTGAGTAGTGGAATGGGATTTGGGCCCCTGAGGTCCTCACCACCAATTCATTTTCCACTTCAATGAGACACCACTGGAGAGGAATAAAGGATTCAGTTGTACAGAAATGGCTTTTCTCCCCCAAACTTCACAGCAATAATACCTTTGGTTGCTACTGGCCATAAACCCTGTTCAGATAGCCCCTCCAAGTTATTATTTCTTTTCCTGTGAACATACTCAGGTCATTGTCTTCCAGATCGCATGCTGATATGTATAAAACGCTGTGGGTATACCTTTGGTCCGACAACATGTTTTGTAGAGGGCAGTTTACATACTTATAACATCCAGATGGCCTCCAATGTTTGAGGGACAGACTTATCTTCAGTAGTCCAACATTACATCCCTACATTTTGTATGTTTTCCATGCAACTATTTTCTGTCCATCGTGCTAACTTGTTAAAATGATTATTAAGTGGGTTTAAGTTTATATGTTCACAAGACTTTTCAAGTAAACCCCTCCACAAATCAAGGAAATGATCCTTCTTTAGACAATGTGTTCAACTTTGTGACTTGGGGAAATGATAAAAAATATCATCCATTCCAGGCTGGTGTGGTTCCGTGTCAACCAATGAACCAGACGGTCTCAGTTTGATTTCCAATCAGGGCACATGCCCAAGTTGTGGGCTCAATCCCCAGTAGTGGGCATGCAGGAGGCAAGCCAATCAAGGACTCTCTTCATTGATGTTTCTATCTTTCTCTCCCTTTCCCTTCTTCTCTGAAATCAATAAAAATATACTTTAAAAATTAATTAATTTCAAAAATATCACCCACTCTTGTTTTTCCTCTATCATCCAATTAAAGGTAAACCTACCCTTTGGAAATGAATCACTGTGCTCCCAAAATCTGAGAAAGAAGAACACGCTGTGAAGATGGAAGTTTCTAAAGGAACAATGATAGTCTTATATATCTCAGCTGCTGTGGCAGTTTCGTGGCAGCAGAAAGAATAAGGCATATCCCAGTAAGAGCTTGTCTTAGAATCACCACCGCTCATCAAAATCAAGACTCCCAAAGCTGATAGCTCCAGGGATCGGCGGAAGTTGTTTATAATTGTGCTTATCAACAGACATATCACATTTCTCAGTATTCTTGTTGACGACTCCTGCAGCAATTAAGATTAAGTACAACCACCTGAAACAGGAATTTTAAAATCCCACAATATAATAGTAGTTTAAATTTTTTTTTTTAAAAATGGTATTTTGGCCGAAACCGGTTTGGCTCAGTGGATAGAGCGTCGGCCTGTGGACTGAAAGGTCCCAGGTTCGATTCTGGTCAAGGGCATGTACAGTGGCTGCGGGCACATCTCCAGCAGGGGGTGTGCAAGAGGCAGCTGATCGATGTTTCTCTCTCATCGATGTTTCTGACTTTCTATCCCTTTCCCTTCCTCTCTGTGAAAAATCAATAAAATATATTTTTAAAAAATAAAAATAAAAATAAAAAAATGGTATTTTGAACAAAAAAATAGTTGTTTAAACCACAGTGATTTTTAAAATATATTACAATAAATTAAGAACTAAGTGTTAAGAGCAGATTAGCAAGAAGAAACATCAGCCAAATTATAGAAGATTTAAACAACATAATTAACATAAATTACCTAACTGACTGAACTCTGTCCCCACTGCCTGTAGTATACACATTTGTTACAAATATCAATGAAATATTTGTTAAAATTTTCCATATGTTAGGCTATAAAGCAAGCAGCAAAAAAAATTCAAAATTTAAACCATTCAGTGAATGTTCTTTTGCCACAATCAGAAAACTGAGGTAAATAGAAATCAATAAAGTATAGAGATAAAATTCCTAAGTTGTTTTGAAATTAAGTGATATGTTTCTGAATAATTCATGGATCAATAAATAAATCACAAAAAGAATCATAAAATTATTTTGAAATAGATACTGAAAATTACAAAGTATAAAAACTTGTGGAGTACCAAAATTATAGCTTTAATTACATAACTGAAAAGGACACAAAACTGAAATCTAATAATGTAAGAATCTCTCTCCAGAAATTAGACAGGAAATTAAATCCAAAGATAGTAGAGGAGAAAAATTATATGGATAAAAGCAGAAATTAATCAAATTTAAAACAAAAAGTAAAAAAAGCCAAAATATGGTTAAGACTTTAATAAAATAGACAAGCCCTTGGCAAGACTGACTAATGAGAGAGAAAAGACACAAATAACCAATATAAAAATTAAATAAGGCACAGAATTACAGTTTGAACAGAAATTAGAGATTTAAAAGTAGTAAAAATAATTTTATGCAAAAAAATTAAATTGTAGAAGAAATAGACAAATGCATAGAAAAACACAACTTGCCACCCTAGTAATGAAAGAAATATAAAATCTCACTGACCCTATATATGGTTTTTAAATAAATTAATAATTTAAAACAGTCTTAAAACTGTATCTTAAAAGAAAATCTCAGAACAAGATGGTGTCATTGGTGGTTTTTTTCATACACTTAAGTAGGAAATCAAAATAATGTTATACAAATTTTTTCACAGGTTAATGCAAGATAGAACACTTTCCAACTGATTTCATGAGGCCCATATAATCTTGATACCAAATACTAACAAGGACATTATAATACAGTCATGCATCATTTAAGAGGGATGGGTTCTGAGAAATGTATGATTAAAGAATTCTGTGTTGGGAACACCATACAGTGCACTTACACAAACCTAGATAGTGGAGGCTACTATGCTAACTCTATGCACTACACTTCTGTATGATGGCAGTGCAATGGATTTGTTTACGACAGTATCACTACACACGCATGAGTGATGAGCTGTGCTATGACATTACAACAGCTATGATGTCACTAGGCAGTAGCATTTTTCAGCTTCATTATAATCTTACTAGAGGCCCGAAATTCGTGTACTGGGAATAGGGGTGTATCCCTCTCCAATCTGGTACCCTTCAAGAAATGTCAGACTGCCTGTTTAGGCCCCATCCCACTGGGCAGTCGGACATCCCTCTCACAATCCAGGACTGCTGGGTCCCAACAGCTCGCCTGCCTGCCTGCCTGATTGCCCCTCATCGTTTCTTCCTGCTAGCCTGATCAACTCCTAACCACTCCCCTGGCAGCCTGATTGACACCTAACTGCTCCCCTGCTGGCCCAATTGCCCCTAACTGCCCTCCCCTGCAGGCCAGGACACCCCCAACTTCCCTCCTCTACAGGCCTGGGTCCCCCCAACTGCCCTCCCCTGCAGGCCTGGTCCCTCCCAACTTCTCTCCCCTGCAGACCTAGTCCCTCCCAACTGCCCTCCCCTGCAGGCTGGGTCCCCCTAATTGTCCTCCCCAATGACTCAGGATGCCAACCCTTTCCCCCACTCTCCCGTTCAGCCTTCCCCCCATTTTCCAGGTCACTGGGGCTACCCAGGATGCCAAGCCTTCCAGCCCATCTCCCGCTCTCCTCTGGGTTGATCCAGGATGTCAAGCCTTCCCCCCATCTCTGCAGGTTCCATGGCTCCGGCCAGTGCCACCATTTTGACCCATCAATTTGCATATTCCCTCCTTATTGGCTGTGCGTGTGGCCATTTTTATCATGAAGTGATGGTTAATTTGCATGTTACTCTTTTATTAGATAGGATGGGACCATTATTATATGTGCAGTCCATCATTGACCAAAATGTCATCAATGCAGCACATAAATGTAGACAAAATTCAGGCCATCTCACTTAAAAAAAATTAGATGGAAAGTTCTAAACAAAATATTAGCAATCTAAATTCAACAATACTCAAAAATACATACACATGTATGCACACACACACACATTCACACACAGTTATACTTACCCTGGGAATACAAAATTGATTTAACTTCTAAAAATAAACCAAAGCTTGACAAATGGTTTTGGGACAACTGGATATCCATTCACACTATACACAAAATTCAACTCAAAGTGGATTATAGGCCTAAATGTCAGAGCTAAAAATATAAAAACTCTTGTACAAATAGTAGTACATCTTTGTGAAATTGGTCAATGATTTATTTGATATAAAACCCAAAGTACAAGTGCAAGGGGAAAAAAAACTGGCAAATTGGACTACATCAAAATTTTAAACTTTTATACTAAAAACTATACGGTGAAGAAAGTGACAGGCTGGGCAGCCAGCTGAGGCTAGAGGAAGTGAGCTACTCGTGCATAATTTCTTGTCTACTCGTGCACGATTTCTTGTGCAATGGGCCTCTGGTGTAATAATAAAATGAACATTAAGAGCTACCATCTGCTCAGTGCCTACTATCTAAAAAGCCCCAAGTATGGTACTTTACATACATCATCTCATTTTATCCCCGAGTTACCCTGAAAGGTAGTGGGCCAGCCAATGCTGTCAGTTGCTAAAATAATACATTTTAGGTGGTTTCAACAGATTTTAATTTATGATATTATGCAGCTCGTGGAATCTCCAGGCATGCCAAAAGGTCAAGTTATGAACTTGGTAGCTGAGAACTACACCCAAGTCACAGCTGTGAGCAAAGCCACTCCACCTCTTAATTTAAGAAACAGACGTACCATCCTGAGGGCGATCATGAACATTGAGGGCGATAACACTGAACAGTGACCGGCGCTCAGGGAACTCAGCAGATGGGAGCCATTACTCAGGAGACTGTGGTTTTCCCAAGCACGAGGGTCCTGCTTAGCTCACATTGGTAAACCCGGTGATTAGCGCTAAACGACCATTTGTAGAACTAAATAAGGACTTTTGAAAGACCAGTTCAGTCTCATCTCGCAGGCCCTCTGGTCAGAGAGCACAGGACAGCCTTGCTGGCCCAAGGCAGTGCCCAAGATCCTCCCACACCTCTTCATGAATCCGTTCTCAGGCATCTCTTCCCTCAAGAGCCCTTCCCTCCTGAATCCCATCTCACACACAACAACCACCAGGCAACAGGGAGGAGGAATCTCTTTGTGCAGCTGCACCGAGAGCAGTCAGGACAGACAGGCCTTGGGCTCTCCCTGCAAACAGCCTTCCCTGTAATGTGGGCTCTCTGCCTCACATTCCTCTGTCCCAAGCAGTTCTAGCTATGCTGGTCCCCCTGGTGTCCCCCTCATGCTTCCTGGCCGGGCCAGGGTGTCAGTTAACGGCTCCATGTGTCACCCTGTCAGGAAACAGACTCTGCTTAGCTACCTGCCCTGAGGTTGCTTGTCCCGCTTCAGCACACAACTTGTAGGCTAAAGTCAATGACCCCGTCACTGTGCTTATTAATTCATCACGGACCATCACACAAATGCAGTCACATCAATGCTTATTGTTCCCAAAGCCTTTCTTTGTGATTGGATAAAATGTCATGTTTACAGAGCAAATGTTGCAAGCTTCAGAGGCCAAATGTGTGTCCAAGTAACAGCTCTGATTCTTCAAAGAAAGGGAAGTCAGATGCCTGGATTGAATTCTCACAATGCGTATTTTGAATCTCAAATACCTCATCACACACACACCCCATAAATAATCTCCCCAAACCCATTTTTTCTTTAACAGCCTTATCTTAAAATTTATTATGCAAAAGATTCCATCTTCACGGCAGCCTTCGTCTCATGTTACTCTAGAGGAAGGGTGGGCCGGGAGCAGTCCAGAGACTGCACTTCACCCCTGTGAGACGCTGATCTGTGCGAGGGTCTGTCCCATGGCAAGAAAAACATTTTCCTCATTTTCAAGGAAATCATTTCCAATGAACCTGCCCATGGCCTAGTTTGCCATTTTGTTCAGACACTCCTCGGCAAAGCTTCAGAGTGCAATGCAGACAAAGCCGCCCATCCAGGCTCTCCTGCAGCCAAGATCCAAGACATAGAGGAATATGGCAGCAGCTGAGCCTCTCATGGCAAAGACACCATCTCATCACTGGCTGGACCACAGGTCTCAGGAAGCTCAGATCAGTGCATCTCCAACCGAGACAAGGAACACAGACTACCTGGTGTATTTATCGCCAGTGTGGGGAGAGGGTCTCAGAAAAGCTGACAACTTCGAATTACCCTCCCTGAGATACAAGCTTTTGAACCCAAATTACCTTTCTTTGGGGGCCACTTAATGCCTTTCATCAACTCCCATTGTCTTAGTTTAACAAATGGAATCATAAATTATGCAATCTACAGCAATGGCACTTATTTGCAATTAGAATTCATTTGTCAGGGCTCTGCCCATGAATAAATAATACTAGGATAACCTTGATGGGAAGATGCACTTTGGTGAGGTATACTGCGTGTTTAGGAAGACTCCATTTGTGATCTCCATTTTGGGTTGAAATGAACAGATAGTAAATCACTCAAACTAGCGTTCAACCCAGCAAGTCTGAAATGGTAGGTGCTAGAAACAAGAATTAAGACACACATAATTCCAAGGGTTCTTTGTGGCAGGAATCAGAGTCATCAGAAATATTACATTTTTGTAAATATCCACTGAACAAAGCTCCCCGTGTGGTTCTGGACTGGTTTGGGGGATCTGTCTCTGGGATCACATTTTCCACTTCTGTAAAGTGAGAATATAGGGATCTATGACTCTTAAGTTTTATTTTTGGATTTCAGATTTTTAAGACACACTCAGAATTTTTAAGCTGCAGTCCATGAGCTGTAAGGGATTGGTAGATAAGACTACATTTCAATGTATGTTTTATAGTGAGCCTACTATTTTGTTCTACATACTTAATAATATTATTCTCCATCTCTGGACTAGCTTCATGAGTATCTAAGAAATCTGTGACAAAAATAGATTGAGTCCCAGGTAGGATGGCATACATACGTGCATATACACTAAGCACATAAAAATTAATCTTGATCCAAACAAAGAGAGAAAATGGGATACACACAATAACAATTCAAATGACAATGCTGAGAAAGTCCTTTTAACTTTCTTTCCCAGCCTCCCAACTCTCATTCCTACGACAGGACCTCCTCCACAGCCTGTTTGGAAGGTTGAGAAGCCCATTCACAAACACAGCCTTGCCCAAGCCATTCCATTCAACAATCCCACAGGTGGGTACATTCACTATCTAAGTGACACTGAATCTTGGAGAAGATGAATGACTTGTCAAATGCCCACAACCAAAGTCTCCTGACTCCTTATCCTTGCTATGTCACTTAATAATGTTAGTCATCAGTCTTGGATACACATGGAAAAAAATTATAAACAAAATCCAGAAAATAATAGTAGAAAAATTAAGCTCAATCTAGATGTTTTATAGTGAGAGATATGGTGAATGTCCCCCTTCATGGGAAAACAACCCCAGATGAATCATTTACCAGGAAGAAAATAGAAGCCCGTGAAGCCTCCCTCAGGATTCCATTTGAGACAGGAAAGCAGGCTCTGAAAGACTGGTTCCCCCAGAGCAAAAGGTTCAATAGTGAGCCATGATCTTCTATAAATGCAAAGAAATGCTTCGATTCTTGGCATTTCTGTGACATGTTTCCAAAATAAGGTCTCAATCAGAACTTTGAGCTCATGAGAAAATGAACCTTAAACGTTCCTATCTTGCTGAACTCATAGCTTGTGGCATAATGGACTGGTTCCTGAGAACTGAGGGGATCTTATTATCCGTAGAACATTCCGACTTAAAGCACAGAGGGAGAGTTCAATTCAACAACTCAGTGGCCACCTGTTTCTGACCAGCAAGTGTGTGCCAAGCACTGAGTGCAGCACCCTGAGAAGATGGGGAATAAGGTATAAATTTTGGCCAAGAGAGAAACAAACACATTTTAAAAAAATAACTGCAATACAGGACAGAATTTTCCAGGCCATATAATGCAGGCACATACCAAGGAGATGGGTAGATTCACTTTGAATGGCAAAATATGCCAGCAAATTTCAGAGGAAATAGATTTGGAACCTGGGAAATCTCTCAAATATATTCCCTTCTCTCCACCTTCATCACCAGGTGAGATAAAGAGAGGGCATGTAGGGGAAAAGAAGCACTCCAGAAAAAAAAATAGCACCTCTGTAAACAAATAAATAAAATTCATTGGCAAAGGCATGTTCCAGGGTCAGTGGAGGCGAGGGAGGGAGTTGTAGGCGCTGCTGAAGAGATCAACAGGCTAAGTCACAAAGGACCTTGTACAGCAAAAAGTTTGAACATTACCTCATTGTTGACAAGGAACCAATTGACATTTTAAATAGAACATTCATAAAATGTAATTTTTAGAGAAATCATTCTTAGGTCTGGAGTGCTGGGGGGTGAGTTGAAGAACTAGAAGCTTAGATGCCAATTAGAGAGTCTATGAAATGTACTGAGCCTGACATGATCCCTAGAAGGGAGACTGTTCCAGAATTCCTATATTGAGTGCAAAGCTGCCTCTTAATAACTTTAATTAATGTATTTCTCAGAAATCTCATTCAGTTACAGCCAAGGAGAAGGTTAATGTAATGTCGGGTTAGCCGATACTCCTTAGAAAGGTCCTTGATAGAGAATAATAATGGAATCAGTAAATAAATTCTCAGTAATACATTCAGTAGAAAATGAAGCCAATCATTGGAAAACTCAGCCCTGAAATATTGTAACAATAATATGGTTATTTAATATGGACATGAAATCTAGCCTGAAGGACACATGTGTTCATTCTCAAATGACCCAATCCTGGATCATCATCTTGTGGAAATACCTAACCTTATTCATGCCACTCAGACTTTAAGTAAGTTCCCACTGGACGAGAGAGAGAGAGAGAGAGAGAGAGAGAGAGAGAGAGAGAGAGAGAGAGAGAGAGAGAGAGAGAGAAAGGGAGGAACAAGAAGAACAAGAAGAAAAGAAAAAAAGAAAAGAAAAGAAAAGAAAGAGAGGGGGGAGGAGAAAGAGAAAGAAAAAATTGGAAAGGAGAAGGAGGAGGAAGAAGAGGAAGAAAGAAGAGAGAGAGAGAGAGAGAGAGAGAGAGAGAGAGAGAGAGAGAGAGAGAGCCCAAGAGATTAATTTAAGAACAAAAGTCATTAGAAGAGTGAAACAGCTGGTAGGAACTGGGAGTGGGGGGCAAGAAAAGAATGGCCACCTGAACATTTCAAATCTGGCAGTTATTCACAGTCATTCAGCACTCTCCCTGGGTTTCTGAAGAAGGAAGAAATCTTAAAGTGAGTTTGTTTCCCATGTTACTTACCCTACTTGAGAGCATGCAGGTATGGCACAGGTTCTATATTTTTACTCCACTACACACAGAAAATTCTTCCATCTATCCTCCTTTTCATTCATGCAGTGAATACTGAGATATTTTTTATGTTCCGGACATTGTAGCAGTCTGTGGGAATAAAAATGAATAAATGAATGATGAACAAAATTAGCCATCCTGCCTGCACAGCATTTTTTGTTGTTGTTTTGGTTCTTTTACAATATCAATAGGATTAGAGTAAATCTCCAAGAATCAGAAAAGTAGAGATGATCTGACTGAGCTCTAGCTGTGTGGCCTTAGGTAAGTAACCTGATGCTTTGAGTCTCCATTTCTCCCTCTGGGAAACAGATATAAGACAAATTTCCAGTTCTCTTCATTGGTTTGTTGGGAAGAATAAAACTAGATCCTTACACAATAAAGTACTTTGTGATTTGCGAGCAGATGATCTAGTATAATGTAGGAAACATCTAGAAGTATGCTTTGTGACCACTGAATATAATTTAAGTTAGAGGCTTAAAGTTCACCTGGTATTCTTCAAAGAAACTGTCAGTTAATAAAAATAATAATGTAAAGAAGATGAGGGAGGGGGAATAGGCATTTAAGCCACTTAATGGTTCCTAACCACAATCAGTGCGCTAATTATGGATCCTATTTGGCTTTCACCAAAGCAAGGTCCTTAAGGACAACACTATTCATCTTGTACTAGGTAGTTTGCATATTTGAAAGAAATGAAACTGAACTGCTTTAGAAACTAAACAATAATTCGTGTTTCTGTTATTTTAGACTGCCTCCTTCACCCCAGGTCTCCTACCCCCTCCCATCCGCACCTCCACAGCGATGACTCCATGAGGTTTGATAGAAGGAAGTTTGGAAATGAAGACAGATGACTAGCAATGCATTGACTCAACAAGAACTATTCTGAGCATCGGGAGTTCAAGCAGGGATTTGGAGACACGGACTCTTTGGCTGAGTAATAATTGCACTTGGGAAGAGGACACGGTGGCAGTGTCCCCTCTAAGGAGACGGGGGAAGAGACCCAGCTTCTGGAAGCCCATCTCCGAAGTCTCTCAGTGTGGGGAATGGAGAGCTGCTTCCTCTCATCAATGTCATCTTCCATGCGTCTGGCCTGGACACTCAACCCAGGGGACTGACTGAAATGACAACTAGCCAGGTAGACATGGGACCATGAGGGGAGCAGCTGACCTTCCTGCTGTGTCGCTTCCTGGACACGCTAACAAATAAGGGTATTCTGCAGATAGTAAAGCACTTACCCAATGTTATCTCATTTGATGCTAATCACAAGCCTGTGAGTTAGGTATCATTACCCCCATATTATAGAGGCATAAACATGGAGCTTAGAAAAATTCATTGTTTGAAACAACTGAAGAGTTAGAATGTTAGTAGCATTTTTATTTATTCAAGTACATTAATGTTTTTACATAGCAGAATTTGTTATTGGGGGGGGGGGAGCCCATTTGCATTCGGTATGTCAAACATCTAAAGAGAATTTAAATTGGTACATATCTTTTTTACTCTCTGATGCACACATTTGAACGTTAGTTATAACCAGGAAGAGATGTCTCAATTATCAAGCGTAAAGAATGTCTAGAAATACTGTTTTCCTCAGTTCTTTCATTCAGGGAGAGCCATTTTCTGAGAGAGGGGGTGATAGGTGGTGGAAAAGTGAAGAATCCAGATGAATGTGGTTTCTAGTGGAGCTGAGCTGCCATTGACATGTTTGAGACTTTAGTTTCCTGTTATTCAAAATACTAATAATAATGCGTGTTAATAATAATAATAAGGGTTATGTGAAATAATCTTATATGCATGTTTGACAATCCCAATGCAAAGTAGACATTTAATATATATGGGTTCTTTCCCAAACTTTCTGTTTATCTTTGGGAATAGTTTAAGGATCATATAGTCACTCAACAAATATTTATATTTGGTCTCTGTCCATACTGTTCCAGGGTTTGGGGATGTAACAGTAAATAAGACTGAATCTTTGTAGAAATACCACATAAATAAAAGTTCTGTTAGTAGTGAGATTTCTAGAGCAACCAGTACTACATGATTCTACCTGCCTCAAGAGCTGGTTAAAGTTAGGATAGTGAGAAAGATCAAAATGGATTTGGAGAATAGTGTTATAGAAGTGGAATGTTCTGCTTAATCACATTAATGTTATCATGGAGAACATTCTCTAGAATATTCTGTGATGTGGTAACTGTTGAAACTGCTGGGCATGCCAAATAAATTAGAAAAATTTTTAAAATCGTAAATAAATAATCTGCTGCTGCATGGATGTGTGATATCACAAGAGAATGTTGTTCTCACCCTAAAACAAAACAAGCCAGAGAGTCTACAAAATCTTTTTTTTTTTTTCAAATGAACTAAATTTCAAGAAAGGGCAAGCCCCATGTAAGAGAGAAGAGACTCTCAGCTATCATTGCCTCCCTGGCAGAGGGGTGGGATAATGGGGATAAAGAGAGGCCAGTTGAAATTTTAACAAAAACTTAAGACTATAAATGGACTGGTATGACAGATTCATATTCTGAGAAACCCCGGGCACAGGATGAAACTGAATGCACCTGCCAAATATTTTCAACAAGTCTTCACTGAGTGCTCCAAGCTAGTATGCCAAAGCCTCAGGTTAGATCAGGAGCAACGAGAAACATCACCCATAAGGTGAATAGTGCCTCGTCCAGGTACAGAGCAGCCACCTTCCAGAGGCCAGAAATAGGACAAAAGACTTAAAAGACACTCACTTCAGGCAATACAGGTTCTCAGACACCAAACTCTTGAGAGAATGCATGACATCTAAGAGACACACATGGCGTTTTATGGCTTTGAGCATGAAGCTGCCTTCAGAAGGCCTGGGTAGACCAGCAGAAGGAAAAATTCTCCCAAGCCACAAACACATAAGAAGTGGTCTAGAAAACAAAAAGAGAACCCCAAAGCTATGCCTAAATAGTACAGTCTAACTATAAAATAAAGTTTTTACACAGTTTGGAAAGCTGTTAACTGAATTATAATCTTTGAAATGATCTTCAGAACTATGGCAGGCCCAAGGCATACATTTTGCAGAAGAGAAGGTCTCCAGATACTCTCAAAACACCTCATTTCTGCAGTGCATGAACTGAATTAAAGTTAAGACTTTGGCAAGTTTGCAAGTCCAGGCGCAGAAGGCTATCTCCTAGAGTAGACACAACTGATCCTCACAGTCAGTTGGCCTGGAGGTCAATTCCTCCCAGTGATACCAACAGCAAACAAGACTTATCTGCAACAAAGCTGTATACACAATCCACAAAAGGGTGCATCAAGAGTGTACACCTCAGGTAAAAAGGGAGGCTTGAGACACATAGCACACAAAGCTACCCAACCAACTCAGGGAAGCAGTGAAAATGGGGAGAGAAAGAAAAGATCGCAAACAAAAGAAACGGAGGAAAACAAACGACTGGATATAGAGTTCCAAACCACAGTGATAAGGTATTTCAAGGGGCTCCTAGAAAAAGCCGATAAGCTCAGCGAGAACCTCGAGGATATGAAAAAGGACCAACTAGAAACTAAACATACACTGACTGAAATAAAAAATATTTTACAGAAACCCAACAGCACACTAGAGGAATGCAAGAATCAAGTCAAAGATTTGAAATACCAAGAGGCCAAAAACACTCAACCGAAAAAGAAAAAAGAATCCAAAAATTTGAGGATAGTGTAAGAAGCCTCTGGGACAACTTCAAACATACCAACATCAGAATTATGGGGGTGCCAGAAGAAGAGAGAGAGCAAGATACAGAAAAACATATTTGAAGAAATAATGACTGAAAACTTCCCCCACCTGATGAAAGAAATAGACTTACAAGTCCAGGAAATACACAGAACCCCACGCAAAAGGAGTCCAAAGAAGACCACACCAAGGCACATCATAATTAAAATGCCAAGAGCAAAGGACAAAGAGAGAATATTAAAAGCAGCAAGAGAAAAACACTTCATTACCTACAAGGGAGCACCCATACGCTTTCTAGCTGACTTCTCAACAGAAACTATGCAGACCAGATGGGAGTGGCAAGAAATTTTTAAAGTGATGAATAGCAAGAACCTACAACCAAGATTACTCTATCCAGCAAAGCTATCATTTAGAATTGAAGGTCAGATAAAGAGCTTCACAGATAAGAAGAAGCTAAAGGAGTTCTTCAACCCCAAACCAGTATTATATGAAATGCTGAAAGGTATTCTTTAAGAAGAAGAAAAAGGTGTCTCCTTCAAACTAGAGGATGGATGGAACTGGAGAACATTATGCTAAGTGAAATAAGCCAGTCAAAGAAAGATAAGTATCACATGAACTCACTCATTTATGGAATACAATGAACAACATAAACTGATGAACAAAAACAGATCCAGAGACAGAGAAGCATTGACTGTCAAACCTCAGAGGGATGGTAGGGGAGGGCAGGAGTAAGGGGAAGAGATCAACCAAAGGACTTTTGTGCATGCATATACGCCTAATCAATGGACACAGACACCAGGGGAGTGAGGGCATAAGTGGTGACAGGTTGGGGGAGGGGATTGGAAGGGGTAATGGGTGATGAGGACACATATGTAATACCTTAATCAATAAAGAAATTTTTTAAAAAAAGTTAAGCTGCTTCCATAACCAGTTTAGCTCAGTGGATAAAGCATCAGCCTATGGATTGAAAGGTCCCAGGTTTGATTCCAGTCAAGGGCATGTACCCTGGTTGCAGGCACATCCCCAGTAGGAGGTATGCAGGAGGCAGCTGATTGATAAGTTTCTCTCTCACCGATGTTTCTAATTCTCTATCCCGCTCACTTCCTCTCTGTAAAAAATCAATAATTTTTTTTAAAAATAAAGTTAAGCTGCTATAAAGTCCAGGCTCAGCTCAGGGACAGATCAGAGTGACTTAGATCTTCACTCTAAAAGCTGGACAGAAAGAAGGAACTAAATATTGTTTACTTCATTCTTCTTTTAATATAAAATGTCTGCCATGTGGCCAAAATTACAATATATCTTAAGAATCAAGAAATGTGGCCCATGAACAATAAATGAAGCAGTCAGAGCAGAACCAGAAAGAGCCCAGACAATGAAATGTCCGACTGGTACTTGAAAATGTCTTGGATAAAAATGCAAAAGCATCTGGTAGAAAAAGGTATACAACCAGAGCTGAGTGACTAGAGTAGAGAACATTTTTAAAAAAATAATCAAATGGAAACCCTAGAAATGAGAAATACGGTATCCAAAATGAAGAATTCAATGCAAGACTTTAACATTTTAATGGACACAGCAGAGCCAAGAACCACTGAAATTGAAGATAGACCAATATAATGTAACCAAAACGAGACTCAAAGACAAGGATTTGCTTAATAGACCATTTGGACTATAGAGAATAATATGAAAAGTTTTAACATGTAGGTAATTAAAGTCCCAAAGGCAGAAAAAAAAGAGAATAGTGCTGAAGAATTATTTTTAATAAAAATGGCAAGAACTTTTCAAAATTGATGAAGGACATCAGACTACAGACTTTAAAAAGTCAGCCCCAACTAGCAAAAATACAAAGAAAAGTATACCTAGGCAAAGAAGAAAACATGTAAAATCAATTTAAAGAGAAAATCTCCAGTGGACCCAAAGTTACAACAGAGAATAAGAATGACAGCTGCCTCCAACACTGGAGGATAAAAACACACTGGAACAATACTTTTGAAGTGTTGAAAAGAAGAAAGCTATCAATCTAGTACTCTGCATCTAATGAGAATATCCTTCAATAATAAAGGCAAAATATATCTTTTTACTCACACAAAGCTGAAAAAAAAATAATGTTAAACAAAAGATAGAAGTTTTCTGGTCCTGGCTGGGGTGCCTCAGTTGGTGGAGTGTCAACCCATGCACCAGAGATTGCCTCTTTGGTTTTCAATTAGGGCACATGCCCAAGTTTCTGGCTCAATCCCCAGTGGTGGGCAGGTATGAAATAGCCAAATGATGTTCCACTCTCATTCTGATGGCTCTCTCTCTCTCTCTCTCTCTCTCTCTCTCTCTCTCTCTCTCTCCCTTCCCTCCTCTTCCTCCCTCTCTTCCTCTCTCAAAAAAAAAGTAATTAAAATACTTTTAAATGCAAGTAACCAAATCATTTTTGGTACATGAGGTGAAAGCACACAACACAATATAGCATATTTTTTTTAAGTTTTCTGCAGATTGATAGAAAACTAAACCAAATGAAATTCCATACCGATAGGAAAAAGTAAAGGACACGGAAAAAGATAAATATCTGAGTAAATGTAAACCATTTTTGTTAGCATCTTGAAGTGCACTATTAACAGTTTAAAATATAAATAATTCCAATATACTATAGTATAACATATACAGAGAAAATATGTATGATAATATCAACAGAAATAGCAGAAGAGTGAATGGAAAGACAGTGGTAAGTTTTTTAACATTAATTAAAAAGCATAATTTTATTTGAACGTTAATCATGAAAACTTAAAGATCTATATTGTAACATCTAAAATAGCCAGTAAAATAAATTAAAAAGACATGTACTTATAAAAAATCAATAGAGACTTGTGCTTCTGGCTAAAATGGCTAATATTGAGATAGGATTTCCTTCCCACTTGAAATAGTTTTTCTAAAACCCAGACAAATTATATGAAACAGTTTCCAGACAGTAGAAATCGGACAATGAACAAGAGTGATCGTTCAGATAGAAGAAACAAACAAATTGAGCACTACAATTGCTCAGCTGAAGACCTGGAGGAAATGTTCAGACTGCTATACAGGCGTGATCCCTGGAGGTGCTCAACCATTTCCTTAAGAAAAGACAGCCAGCCTGGCGTGGCTCAGTGGTTGAGTGTCGATCTGTGAACCAGGAGACCACAGTTCAATTATCGGTCAGGGCACATGCCCAGACAGCGGTCTTGTTCCCCAGTGTGGGGTGTGCAGGATTCTCTCTCATCATGGATGTTTCTATCTTTCTCTCCATCTCCCTTCCTCTCTGAAATTGATTTAAAAAAATATCCTATCTAATAAAAGAGTAATATGCAAATTGACAATCAGTCCAATATACAAGATGGCCACCCCCATGTGAAAACAAGATGGTCACCACAAGATGGCCAGTGAGGGAGGGCAGTTGGGAGGGACCCAGGCCTGCAGGGGAGGGCATTTGGGAGTGACCAGGCCTGCAAGGGAGGGCAGTTGGGAGTACCAGGCCTGCAGAGAAGGGCAATTAGGGATGACCAGGCTGGCAAGAGAGGGCAGTTAGGAATGACCATGCCAACAGGGGAAGGCAGTTACAGGTGACCAGACCAGCAGGGGAGTGCAATTAGGGGTAATTGGGCCAGCAGGGGAGCAGTTAGGCATTAATCAGGCTGACAGGGAAGTGGTTAGAGGGTGATCAGGCTGGCAGGCAGAAGCTGTTAGAGGCAATCATGCAGGCAGGTGAGCGGTTGGGAGCCAGCAGTCCTGGATTAGAGGGGGTGCAGGCTGGGCTGAGGTACACATATATCTCCTTTCCCCACCCCACCCCCCTCCGCCCCAGCATGCATGAATTTCATGCCCCAGGCCTCTGGTATTTAAAGCAAAAACAGGTCTGGGTGTCAGAAAAGGCCCATGTAGCCAGAATTCACAGGGCAGACCTCCAAAGAGTTC